>CM047816.1:78760173-78886734 GCA_026214975.1 Gentiana macrophylla
GGCGTCAGGCGTGTGGTCACCACCACTGAATATCAAACATGTGGTCAACACGGGTACTTTCTCCTCTCCAGAACTTTCTCACAACCCCAACAAAAAATAGCATAATTTTTATTTATTTATGTTATTTTATTTAAAGCAATATGCTAATGTTTATATTTTTTTAGGAATTTAAAGAAAAGTTAGATAATACTGTCGTTTGCATTCTCTCCCATATTTTCTGCAATTTATTGCCAAAAGTCCTTGGCGCCACCCTGCCTACCTGCCTACCTTGCCTCGCCCACCTAACAATAACTCCTATTTCTATTAATCTGTGGAAAACTTTGTTCATACTTTTAAATTCTTTCCTCCTCTGTTTTGTATAAGATCCAGCTGATCTCTTGTTGCATTTGGCATTTTCTCTCTCGACCACCTCCATTTCTAAGGTAATCGTCTAGCCCTTCACAGTTTTCTGTCTGTATGCTTTGATCTATCTGTATTTTCTTCTGCATTTTTGGTTATTTTGTTTACTGCTTATGTTAGATTTGATCTTGGTAATGAAGTTTGGCTTGTTTTTTTGTTGGAAATTCATCACTGTTAGTTTATTGGTCTCCGAATCTGACCCTTTCTATTAAGGGAATTTTTTTATTTATTTATGGGTTCATATTTGAAAAAGGAGAAGTTCGTGAGGTTTTATTGAGTAGCTCTTGATGTCCTTCCCCCCTGATTCTATGACATGATTCTTCAGTATCTTAAATTGGTAATACATATGATAAGTGTTTTGAAATATTCATACAATCTGTTGCATATGTGTGCTGTGAAGCCTTGGATTTGATGAATTACCCACCCAACCTGTTTGATCGTTGTATTCGGCGTATTTTGTTGGAAAATGAACATAAATGTAACTGTTAAAAAAGTTCAAAAATGAAAATACTTGAATATGCAAATCCATGGTTCATTAATGGACACTAAAAGCTAGTTTTGTATGTTTAAGTGTTTAATATGTTAATTATCTACCTCCCAACAGCTTAAGCTATTAGGAAAGATGGTAATTCACACTGTAAAGAATCCTACTCAAGTTGGCTCAGCTGGTAGAACAGGCCATTTTCCTTTTTAAAGGTCTTGAGCTGCAGTGTAAGGACACCAAAGTAATTATAAATACCTATATAAGAGGCCTATTCTCTTGGAGACTTGTCCTAGCTCGAGAAGGTGAATAGAACCGAAACCACCCAAACTTTTTTATGCCGAATAAAACACCATGTTTTCTGTAGACCTTTTGTACCCATGTTAACTTAAGGTCTGAGCCATAAATTGATCTACTCTAGATCAATTCATTAGGAATCGGGGAAGTCAAACTTGCTGTGAATGAACTTAAACTTACTAAAGCTAAGATGAGGTCAACTCCGAGTTTGAGTTTGATGTAGATATTGATCTTGGCATAATTATATGTTAGGACGCATATTAGAGTTTATGCATAACACAATCTAGATTAAGCTCATCTCACTTGAGATTTGCATAATACAAGGTTTGAACCCTACTTTGATATCGTATCAAGCTGCTCATGTTAGCCCTCGAATCTGATTAAACAAATCCAAATTAGCGCTTCTCTATGGGGAGCATGAGCCACATATGAAGCACTTGGCTTACTTGCACGCTTTATACTGATCACCTAATTTTAGATAATAATTCTTGGAGAATGTTTCTATGCAATAGTGATGGATAGTTTGCTGGATTTGCTGTTGATATTAAGATTTACAAGGGCTTCCAATTTCGTTGGTCTGCTTAGTAGCTTGGCATCTGTGTGATTTACCTTCCATTTTCTTTTGTGCAGATCATCTTTCTTTGCAATAATGAATTTTTTATGCAAAGACATGAACGAGGAGTCATTAACTTTACACCAAGGCATTACCAGGTGTCCATTTTTGAGGAACATCAATGAGCCAACCAATTTCTCCTTCTCAACATCAATGGCTTTTTCTATGCCTGTGAGTTGTTTTTCTTGGTTAATATTGTATGATGGATCGAGAATTTTCTTTCATAACTTCTGAAGTGTACAACAATTCATCACCATGTGATGGTGATTTTATTTTTGCGTCTAGTTTGAGAAGACTTCTTGGAATATTCTCATTCAATTTCCTTACCAGATAGCTAACAAAACCAAATCTGTGATTAACGTGTATTGTATTTTCCTGTTCAGGTTCGTGAAGTTGGAGCAAGTGGTCCTATATTTGTAGATGGACCCAACTTTGACATGGCTTTCAGGCTTTTCCATGGACAAAATGGTGTTGTCCCTCTTTCAGGAGGATCTTTCACTCCATATGAGAAGCCTAGATCTGAAACAATGACAACATCATTTAATCCTTTGGCAGCAAAGGCAGCCACGATCAGCCTCTCGGCTTTTGGGCCTGGAGGACCATTTGGTTTTGATTCATTTTTGGACATGTTTAAGAATCAAAAAAATAAGTCTGAATCATCAAAGAAAAAGTCTTCAAAAGTATGCAACTACTCCTTTATTGATTGCTCTGTTCTCCTTTTGCTTTCTTCTCTGCGTCTATTAACTTTGAGCTACATTTATTTATATAAAGATTAGTTTTTTTTAAGCAAAGCCCTTAATTTACATTTACAAACTACTAGTTTTTTCCCCACATTACATGTCAAGAATATATCTAACTGGAAGGTTTTTGCAACAAAAACTATCTGAAGATATAGTCTTGATGCAACTAAAGATAAGAATGAGCCTTTTTTTTCCCTTCCTTTTATTCCTTCTAATTAGGTTTCTTTCTTCTTTTAGGGTGGAGACCCTACACATGAGGCCATGAGCAATGAGTGGTTACAAAGTGGACAATGTCCAATTGCTAAGTCTTACAGGGCGGTTAGTCACGTAATACCCCTTGTAGCAAAGGTCCTTCAGCCTCCTTCTGGAATGAAATACCGTTGTCCGCCAGCAATAGTTGCAGCTAGAGCAGCTCTAGCACAAACTGCCTTTGCCAAGAATCTTCGGCCACAGCCTCTTCCTGCAAAAATACTTGTAATTGGTGCTTTAGGCATGGCAGCAAATGTTCCTCTAGGTGTATGGAGAGAGCACACCGAAAAATTCTCTCCATCGTGGTTTGCAGCTGTCCATGCAGCAGTGCCGTTTATTGCTATGCTTAGGAAGTGTGTGTTGATGCCTAAAACAGCCATGGCGTATACCATAGCAGCATCTGTTCTTGGACAGGTAATTGGATCTAGGGCAGAGCGTTATCGGCTTAAATCAGTTGCGAAAACAGCTGCTGTGGGAAACTTAACCCAGATTGGAACCACGGTTAAAGGGGTTGATCGAGGAGCAATTATTGAGGTTAAAGCCGGTGCTGCTGGCCATTGTGGTGACGGTGATAATTGGAGTAAAGCCCGTATGTCCATTACCGGATCATCCACATCAGATGTGTATGGCTGATGCTTTTGTAAGCTTAAAAAGTGATTTGGGCTATTTGAAACAATAGTAAAAGTATAATATTCTTGGCTGTTTGAAAGATAATACTGCAATAAGTGTGATTATTGATGACCAAATTACTAGTCTTTTGTAGCATATGGTTGTTCTTTAATCACCAAATTACAATTGTTTATTACTACTGACACTTCTGAAACATCCATTATTAATTTATTTATTTATATTTGTTATTATTTTTGTGTGGTAGTGTTGTATAATGTGAGATGAGAAATCATGTTGATGCTAAATCCAAGTGCCAACCCTGTTTAATGCTGAAATATTTGCAACCAAAGTTGATTATGAGCCCCCTTCATGCAAAATAGAGTTAGTTGTATGGCATCTGTTTTCAGTATGTTATATTCTGTGTTAAGTATCCCTGATATGGCTAATAGGTGGCGGCGTGGGTGTGTAGTGCGAAGCATTTTGATAATGTTCTGGAGTCAATCTGGTTCGATTCCCCAGAATGGGGTTGATTTACGATTGATAACACCCTTCAAATGCTTCAATGGTCGAAAAGCGACTCACGTGTTGGAAGTCTTAGATTCTCGATTAACCTCTCACTTTTCTCTTGATGGGATCGGGGTGAGAGGGCTTTAATGGTAGGGTTTACCATTTTTTTTTATTTTTATATTCTGTGTTAAGTTCAGCTCCACTCCCACTTTTGCTAAAATCAGAATGAAATATATATATATATATATATATATGTTGTACAATTCCATTACTAAATTATCATATTATGAAGGGTTTTTTTTCTTCCCTTTTCTTATAAAGGAGAACGACGAAGGATTTATGTGGATGATATTAAATCTATTTGTGGAAAATAATTCTCTTTAAAAAAGCTTGACTAAATCTTTCACATCAATCATTGTGTTAAGCACAATAATCTTGTGAGTTGAAAAACTCAAATATGGTTTTAATTTATTCAATTAAAGAAAAGGGACATGTAAATATAAAGATGTGGAAGATATTGTCAACTAAAGACACAAAACAAACATGTTATATTGTCTTGACAGCTTCACATCAACTGTGAAACAACAAAGCTTAAAACGAAAAGCACAGTTTGATATGGGAAGTTTTTGTGTGGTATATTTATATGCATCGAATTAACAAATAAATAAATTTAGAATACACAGTTTAAATTCTGTTTAAAAACAAAAAATCAAAATCTCGACACATGAGTACACTTCGCATATGACGGGTGCATCCAATAACTTTACGTTTGGCACTCCATTTTCCTATCTATTATTGACTCCTCCAAAAGATGAGTAGGATGGGAAATACTTGTGTGTGGAGAGGAATTTTGAGATGAAATAACGGGTGAAACGATCAGAACCACACAATTTAAAAACAGAATGAAACCGTAGAGGTGTGTGTGTCTCCACACGTGTCTCCACACCGTGTGGAGACACCACACAAGAACTACCCGAGTAGGATGGGTAGGATAGAACGGATATTATGACAAATGGCTTTTTAATTTCCATCATAATTTGAGTAGAATAATTTCCATCAGAATAATGCAACAATTCCAACCATTAGAAAAGACGGATAGGAAAGGGACTGATGTTTACTTGTACCAACCAAGTCCAATTAATACTTATTTGAAATTTTAGAAACAAGACAAATCAACATTATTTTTTAACATTTCTGATTATAATATAAACTCATTATAATCATTAATATAAAAAAGTATAATAATAGCAACAACAACAAAAAAAACAAAAAAACCTATAGCCGTGTCAGGGTATCATGTTGCTCGCGTATCATAGCCATGTCGGAGATTTGAAGAAAAAACGGTAAGTCAATCGATGCAAAACGTGTTGTATCAGAAAATGTATGATACATGACACAAAACCCAAATGAAAATGATCATGGGTAACTAGCAAAAAGGTAATGTTACTACCACAATCACTTATACATAACATATTTTTATAATATTTTTGATTATAATATAAACTCATCATAATCATTAATATAAAAAAGTATTATGTTATTCGTTGTTTCTACCTAGTTGTGTATTACCTCTTAAAGAATATTCTTTCAGAATTGTATGGCATCAGCCCCCAGGAAATTTTTAGGTGGTGACTTCATTTGGAGCGACTTGACACATAGAATGATCCGGACCACACAGTTTAAATCCAGTTTAAAAACAGACGCTCGACATTACGCCACACGTGTCTCTACACCGTGTGGAGACACTACCTAAAAACCTCAGCCCCCAGCTACCCTATCCATATCCTTTACCCTCCGATCAATCAATTGAGAGGGCAAATTTGACTTAATACCCCAATTGCTTTTGCTTTTTTTCTTTTTCTTTTCATAAAGTCGTATTGATTGGGGGTAGTTTTACCTTACCAACTAACATGCCAGGCTGCCAGCACTATGGAATACGAAAAATACTTATGTGGAGGGAGAATTTTAAAATTAACTGATGGATGAATTAATCAGAATTATACGGTTTAAACACAGAATGAAAATATATGGATTATATCAAACCATACGCTATCTCCACACGTGTGGAGACACACCACTTGGTTAAAAGGGTGACTTGGATAAGCAAGTTAAGATCTATATTCCTGAATAGACAATATTTTTTTTTCTCGAAAAAAGCATCATTATATATTAAACTCGGCACGAAAAGTCAAACTTGGATCTAGACTCACACTGGAAGCATCTTCATCAGCACGAAAAGTCAAACTTAGATCTAGACTTTTAAACTGGAAGCATCTTCATCAACGAGTTCATCTTTGATCTTAAAGTTTCATCTGTTAGTCCATCATTTCACGATTCGAAATTCGAATCAAACGAGTTTCTACTTGCACTTCTGAAAGGACATAAACAGATTAATCTCCCTGTATGAAATCATCAAATACAACAATTACAAGAATACCTGCTGAAATATCACAAGCACCAACAATTACAAAAATACCTGCCGAAAAACCTCAAATCTCGGATCTCAGTGGAACACTAAAGATTGTCCCCGTCCACCCCTGCACCACAATGATATTTGACCTTTGGAAAGTCAAACCTCACACCCGGTGGTGGACGGTAGAAGTGTTTTACCACATATTTTGATCAAAAACAAACAACCATCAACAGGCAGCAATATGAAGCCAAACTGACAAAGAAATGAACTTCTTTTCCACTTCTCAAAAACTGACAAACAGACTATTTGTGTATGAAATCATCAAATTACAACAATTACAACAAAACAAAAAAAAGCCTGTTCCAATATCACAAGCACCGACAATTTCATCTTTGATCAAAAACAAAACAACAGATCAACAACAACAGATCAAATCAGAGACAACAAATGAGGCTACAAAAAGCTATTATACAACGCGCAAACAACACAGAAATATGCCTAAGCGCCCTCCCTAAAAGCCCTTTTTCTCTAAAACTACTACAAACCTACATTACCTTGACCCCCCCCTCCAGGGTTCGTCATTTGCGATGATATTCGCAGTCTGCCCATTAAATTGCTCAGAAGAACCATACTGCATTCTAATTGCTGCTACTGGATCCGAAACACCAGAACATTGTCCTCCTCCCACTACAATCCCCCTTGCTGTTTGTTGGACGACTGACACTGTTTCAATCCGATTTCTCCTTTGCAATTCAGAAAGCAACATATCTTGTCTCTGTTGCAAAGACAGAGCCGCCAAAGGCCGAGCAACAGTCCGGTGTACTTGGTAGTCAGTTGGCCGTGCTGGGAGAATGGATAACCCGTTGAAATTTAAGGTTCTACCATTATTGACTACATGTGATTGTAGATGATCCATTTTGGAGGGCAGTGAATTGTTGCCAAATCCATCAGGATACTTAGCCATCAACACAGCAGTAGTGTTTGGCAAAGACGAAAAGCCCGTTTGAATTCTGCTACCATCCCAGAAACCATAGGTTGTTACTTGAGCATTGTCGGTGACCCGAGAACTACTACTACTGCCATCTAACTTTGTCCAAGCTGCTGAATATCCTCCAACAATAGGTTGATCTTCACTTGGTCTAATAATACTAAAAGGCCGTGCTACCCTTTGGTGATTTTCATTCACACCATTCTGCTGCTGCACTACTGGACTTGGTTTCTGATTATTACAAGGCTTCGTTAGAATTTGACCAAAAAGTTTAACTTTCCCACTAGTCCGTGGTTTTTCAACAACGCCCAAGGAACCGTCTAACTGAGAACAAGGGTTTCTATTTTGTTCTATGGAGGATCTAAAAGGCAGCTCAGCTGCAGAAGAAAGTTGTTTGATACCTCCTCCACTGCCATTCTGTAAGAGGCCATTACGAGCCAAATGTTGATCATGACGGAAATTCATGTCCAAAAGTCGGATGCTTTGAAGGGAATTGACATCCCTGAAGTTTGTACCCTGTGTAGCATAGCCATTATGTATCTGGCTTTCAACATTACCTAACAAAGACCATCCAGAAAGGCGCTGCTGTCCCCCTGATCTAGAAAGATGATTATTACCTTGTTGACCACGAATACTTACATCATTAGCAATTACCATGCCCTCTTCAGAAGTTTTCCAGTTAATAGCAGGGGACAAGTGAGACACCATGTTCACCGGCACTGGATAATTATTTTCCTGCAATGTGATGACACGAGGCTTTTCTGAAGAACCTGATTCTACCCCACCACCAACCTTCTGCAAATTTCCACGTAAATCACCACGATCAGAAGAAGGTATATCAGCAACTTGGGTGTGACCGTCATCAGTTACGCATAACTTCAATCTTGCATCGTTAACAGTGCATGCGTGATTTGCTACAGTTAGATTACCGTCATCTTTGTTGCTATCAGAACTCATTCTCATCTCAGAAACCAAGGATTCTTGTACCATTGAGTATGAAGCATGAGGATTATCGGGTATATCACATACGTTACTGGCCTCCTCTCCTACGTGGACTGCTGCCTCTATCCCTGAGGAGATTTTTGGAGTATCTTTGTCTTGTACAGCCACCGGTTCACTACTTTGACACACTTTATCTTCACTATCCACACCCTGATCTAGCTTCACAACCGGTTCATTAATTTGGCACACTTTATCTTCATTATCCACACCCTGATCTAGCTTCTCCACCTGTGAGTCGATAATCGTTTGGCCCGACTGATATTTGGCATCCATTGGTTCCAAGTCTGATGTAGCATCATCATTCACCTCTAATCTTTTCAGGACAGGCTCTGCAGTAGACAAATGCGCTTCGTCTTGCTCAGTCATTGAATTTAAATCAGGAGGTGGCAAGCTTACTTCCATATCAAGTACTGGTTTCTCAGCAACACCACCCGAGTCCGGCTGTATTGGTTCCAAGTTTGATGTAATAACATCATTCTGCTCTAATGAATTCAGATCAGGCTCAGCACTAGACAAATGCACAGCATCGCACTCTGTGTTCAACTGTGAATCCGGAGATGGAGAATCTTTTTCAATGTTAAGTACTAGTTTCTCATCAGAAGTATCCGAATCCGCTTCCACACAAGCATAACTACCCACATCATTAGCAGCAACATTAGCATTGTCAGTTTCCACTACATGGTCACCACCAGAACAAATAGCTTCTAATGCAAGACATGTCCGAGCCTTGCTGAAGAAAATCTTGCACTGATCCCTAGATCGCGTATGGACACATTTAGAGATCATTTCAAAATCGTTTCCATTGGATAACACGGCCTGCATGAACGCAGATTTCTCTTCATCTGTCCAATCAATAAGATCCGTCTCCTTGCATCTATCATCTGAACATGTCTCATCAACGTCCTGTGTAACTTCTGGTTCCAAAAGCTGCCAACTTGAAGACCAAGTTCTCTGGTAAGGCGGCGGTTCATGGTAGACCTCCCCGTTCTCAACCGTGCCTGTTACGCAAGAACCCATAGCGTCAGATGACAAAGAGCTGCAAATCCCAGCCAACACATCTGCAGCAACAGTTTCTCTTTCATTGTCATCTACATCAAGACTGCTTGACCCAAACAGCAAATGACTACTACTGGACGTCCCAAGAATATTTCTTGATGCAATTTTTTGCTGACTTTTCACACATTCCTCGGCATTTGCTACAATTTCTGATGCCGCACCAAGTATATCAAGTGAAGCAGCATTAGCTTCACGAATCGATCTTTTCTCTGATGTAACCAGATAGTTATCGGTTGGACAGATTTTGCCTTGCTTAGCTGAGTCGGGATGCTTCTTAGCTTTCTGGAAGAAATCAGACTTGTGATTCTTGTAGTAGAACTCAATGCAATCAGCAGTTGTTTTGTGAGTCAGAAAAGAAGCGATTTTCGTGAAGTCTTTCCCGTATTCAGCAAGATTGCCCATGAATATTCTTCTCTCTTCCTCAGTCCAGTAGTTTACCATAGACCTCTCTTTTTCAACCGCCAAAGGATCTTCCACCATTCCATTTGAGGACACAAACCGCATCACCTTATCCTTATTATCCAGAATTAATGGTGGCATTTTCAATGCAGGCCTCAATGGCTTAAGCTGTGAATTGGAAATCAGCTTGCGCACATATTTAATCATTTTCGCATTGGGCATCGTCAAGCTTAACTTTCCAGCTGCAATCACACACAAGAAAATAGTGACACAAAAGAGTCAAGAAAAGGCCCAGCAAACCAAAGCAGAGGACATAAAAGCTAACACCATGATACTAAATTAAACATACATCATGTCTTAAAATCAGCAACAAAATTAGTAGGAAGCAAAAAAGAAAAAAGGGAACTAAAAAAGTCAGCATAATCAATTACTTCCTCTGGCCAATGAGGCTTTAGCTCAAGTGGTTAAGTTGGGTTAAGCTGAGGCCTCGTGACCAAGAGGTCACAGGTTCGAGTCCCACCGTGTGCATGTGTGGGTAATAGTCTTGGACACAGGTTCGAGTCCCACCGTGTGCATGTGTGGGTAATAGTTCTCTAAATGAGGTAATTTCATTTCGGTGAAAACAAAAATTTACTTCCTCTGTCCTTAAAAAACACGTCACTTTTTTTCTTAAATGGCTTGTCCCATAATAAGCGTCACTTTACAAAATCAATGCATCATTTATTAGTACGCTTTTTCCAAAATATATCAACTTTCCGCATTAATTACCAATGATCTTTCTATCTTCCAAATAAAGTGTTGAATGAAGGGCAGTTTCTTAATAAGTGTGAAAGTAAAAAGAGTGCCAGTTTTTAAGGGACGGACAGAGAGAATTTGATATCATTTGCCAAACGTCCCCCAACCCCTAATGACATAATAATACTCTACATAACGTAGGAAGAGAAAAGACCAATAAATCATAAAAAGATAGCAGAAAGCTTGAAAAAAAACACTCACCAGAAGAAAATCCGGTACGCAAAGACAAGTGATACTTATGATGGCCATTCTGTAAAGCACGTGAACTATGATCCAACTTTTTATGAGACTTAACACGAAATTTCTTCGAAGAGAGAAGGCGAATATCTTCTTTCCAATAGTGTTGTAAAACATTAAACTTCAGAGCAATGACCCTCTCCTTAAATTGCTGGAACCGTTTTCTTCTCAAAAGCTTTGCTTTGATAATCTCACTGCTTTCTTCTACACAAGAAATTCCTGCAGCAACATGAATATCAAAAGTAGCTTGCTTACTCGGCAATAACTTATTTAACTCCTCAGCAGCTCCATTTGCAGCGTCTCTATTAGAAGCCCATATTGAACCATGTAATTTATCCTCTCCACTAAACGGTAGATTTCTATCACTGAAATTAGTTGACAAATCACTCACTACGATTTGAAGTGCATTACATTCTACATGATCATTCACAATTTCAGTGGAACATTCTGCATTAATCTCTGTCTTCGAAGAATTTTCAACACGATTGTCTTGTTTAGAGGGGATACATCCTTTTTAGAAAAGGGCACTTCAACAAGCTTGGATGTTGCACTACCTGGACTTTCAATATCTTCACCCTTCACATTAACATCCTGAAATTCTAGAGTGTTTGGTGTTTCATGTACATCACTGCAACCATCTGCAGCAATATTCAATGGAGCAGGATGTTGAACAATACCAGCAGCTATGTCATGATTCCCAAAAGGTTTTGGAGGATAACTCGAGGACAAAGAACTGGAAGCAGATCGCTGTAGACAGGTATCACCAAGTTCAGGCATTGTTTTCAATTGCCCTTCAAGATTATCAATCTCAGACTCAGTGATCTCTAATGCCTTCAAAACCTCGCCTTTCCAAACCGACAACTTGTTCATAGCAGTGGATCTAACATAACCAGAATCTCCTAAGCTTTGAACATCTGATTGTAGCAACTTATTGATAGCAGAGTTTAAACATGCAATAGAATGAAGGTCCAGATTCTCTAAGTTAAAAGTTGACTCCTCAACATGATTCTGAGAAACAGTGCTAGGGGGCACACTAAAGTTAGCCGCCTCGTGACCAAAGCCACCGGCCTTAATAGATTCCTTCTCCTCGATGCCTGCAAGTTACAAGGCAAAAAAATATGTTAGTATCAAAATGCTAATACTTACACATGTTATTTTATGCATGCATATATACAAACACGCTTAAATATACAAGAATATTAAACACGTTAAAACACATCTCTATCGTTTCAGTCCACTTCTATGTTATAAGAAAGTTATTTCATTAATGAAGAGAAGATAACAGCTCCTCCAACAGTACATGACTCAACATCCTGAACCCTATCTACAAAAATTTACAAATCAATAAAAATCTTAACTTGGTGTTCAAAAACCAATTAAAGAACACCACAAGCAGTCAAAATGGCAATGACACCACAAGTATAACTTGGTGTTCATAAACCAATAAGATTTGAGAACACTAAAGTGCACCCCCTACATTTTGGGAAAAAAAAAACATCCCCACTGTTCTAATATATTTTCCCATTTAAGAAATCAAAATCTCATTGGACGAGCTCAAGGATGACTTGGTGCTCAATGAGCACCCTAAAATTTCAAGTTACGATATTCGGTTGTTAGGTTGTTAGAGGAGGTTAGTTGTATAGCTGCATATTTTCCAGTCACGAGTTCTCATTTGTTTGGACTTTGTTGTAAACTCTATTAAACGAGGCTTCAGTCCTCCAGTGAATATATGAAAAATCATCATCCCCACATTCTCAAAACCCTAAAATTAAAGGGTTTAAGAAACATTTTCCAAAGCAAGGGTCCATATGAATCTATCGTACAACTCCAGAATCATTTCTACATATCTTAATGCACAAAAAAACCGACAATAAACTGTATGTCCTAAAGGATGGTACCTAATTTAGAGGTTTCTAGGCAATTATTTTTAGACTATAGTTACAAATTTCAAGGGCAAGAATCCCTTAAAGCAAAATCAAAACGCAAATGCAAGCCAGCAGCAGATCCACTACCATCAGAATTCCTCACGAAAGAACTTCTGCAAAGAGCGTGAGGAGCAAAACCTGAGTTAGGATCCAACCGCTGAGCATCCCAATTATCTGGTGCTGTCTGTGGCGGGCGTAGTCGGTCACCCCGAGTTTGGTTAGGAGGGATTGGCCCAAAGGGCTCTACACCTCTTCCTTCCCCAGTTTCTCGGTCACAGCCAAAAAGAAATGCATGAACAAAAGACTGTATTACTCATTCAACACTTGGCGTGGAAAAAGAAAAATGAAAAAATGAAACCCAACAGACAAAACAAAACAAAACAAAACTTAGAATATGCAGCTCAGGAGAACCATCATCCAATGACCTTTCCCATAAAAGATCACGTTACATTTAGTTGAAATCCCGACAACACCATCCTAACGAATAGGGGCAAACCTCAAGTTAGATAAAAAAAAATGAACTCCCAACCGTGGATTGGTTTAAACATTGAACTTTTCCATTGTACAATACATGTATTTCAAAAAAAAAAAAAAAAAACATAACCAATATTCCTTCACCAAGTATACAACTGTGTTTCATCATTCTTCATGCCACACTTTCAGGACCAGAACCATTTAGCTTTTCAAGTGAGCCAATGTTAAGACAGGACAACCGCAAATGTGGGTCAATGACAGTAAGAAAAGACATTTTTTTTGGGGGGGTGGGGGTGGGGGGAAGGGAGGGGGGGCTGGTAAAGAAAAGATATGAAAAATACCTGGTGAGCAACTAAAGCCAACAGCAGAGGAGGGAGCTGGAGTTGTACAGTCAGCAGAGGGAGCTGGGGTTGTACAGTCAGCAGAGGGAGATGGGGTTGCACACTCTGACAAAGCATTGACTGGGCTTTCAACAACAGAATTTGGAGAATCCAGAGGCAATTGTTCTGCTTTGTTGCCACATACCAATCCATTCCTGATCTCACAATCATCAACCCCTACAACTTTCTTTTTCTCATACTTAGCCAGCCCCTCACCCCAACCCAGGCGAGGTTTTTTGCGGGAACTCGTCTCTTCAGAAGGAGAAGAAAGTGACTCAAAGAAGGCAGGAGGCACAGCTATTCCATTAGCAGCATCACAAGAGGAAGACTGAATGCATGAGACATTTGTTTGATGCGCCTCCTTCTTAATATCGTTAGAGAGTGATCCCATGCTCCTGGAGCTGTTTGAATGGATCAAACTAGGACCTCTGGACGGCAAGCTACCTGAGCGAGTCCATTTAATAGACTTCCAATCAACTGGGCCTGGCAAGTTCTCCTTCTGAGATTTGAGAGGATCACCAACCCTTCCATTGATGATATCATTCTTCTCAGACTGCTTTTCGGGATGTAATTGGTTGTGCAAGTCTGCCGGATCAGCGTGCGGACTCACAGAATCAGAAGATGGCACTTCAACCACTAATTTAGGTTGATCAGTCACACCATTTGGTCTTTCAGAAACACTGGGCGATGGAGCAGCTTCTGTATATTGACCTTTCAATTCTTTTTGGCCAACAGAGGACCTACTTTCCCTGTTAATTTTGCTAAACTTTCCAGAAGCAGAAGCCCTGAAATTCTCATCCACAGAAGGTTTATCAATGGACCGGGACGGAACAAACCCATTCCCTTGTTCTTCCGGATGGAAGTGTCTTCCTCCCTGCTTACCATAACCTTCAGGCAAAAAATTCAAACCCCCAAAAAGGGCAACAAAAAGCGCAAAAAATTAAGTCAAGCATAATACATATACTCCGGAACCATACATCTACAAAACACACACCAGATCTGCAGAGATAAAGAAAAAAAAAAGTCTAATCCCAGAACATTTATGTATGACCTAAAGGGGAAGGTATATCCACAAGCAGACAAAATCAAGCCTGCTCATTTTTACAGGACCCTGCTACCAAAAAAAAAGTCTCACAAACTGTAAATACCCTTATGCAGCTTAACTTCTGGATCCTCCCAAAAAAAAAAAGAGCCTCATTCTCAAGTTAAAAACTGCATCTTTTCCATCAATGAACTTATCAAAAAAACAGGGACAAAAAGATAGATCCGAATCACAAAACATGAGCCGCTTACCCTTTTCCTAACCCCAAAGGCTCATGCTTTTTAAACCGAGGTCACTGGGTTAAAAAAAAAATCAATGAAGACCACACCCTTCCAAAAGACAACACCAAGCTAAGATAAAGAGGGTCAGAAATTTCTTCCAAGCCTCAAAATCAGAACCCTAGTTTTGGAAAAAGAAGTCGGCCAAAGCAAAGCAACCAAAACTCAAAGAAAAAAGAGAAACAAAACGGAACCAAACAAGTCAGAAACTCACCAGGTTGACCTGCTCTGCCGCGGCCATCAGAAATCCATCTAGGTGAAGGATGGCTATATGGGTGGTGAGGATTGGAGGGCAAGTGTTGCTGCTCCCTCCATCTAGTCCCACCTCCGTTTATTCCCCAACCCCACCATACACACCTCCTCCCGGTTTTAATTGATGCTGATGGGGATGGGCATGTGGGGTGAGAGTAATGGTGTGGTTCCGACGACCTCTCGTGCTTCCGGTCCCTCAAGAGCTCCTTCCGATCCCAAGTAAACGTCTCAGGCGGCATCAATTCTTCCTACCACCACCAACACTGTTTTTCTAATGTTCAAGCGCATCTGCGACGCCACAGTCGCCGCCCACGTAACAGAAAGGTGTCTGGTGTCTGGTGACTGGTGACTGGTGCCCGTTCCCGGCTCAGCTGCAAACTTTTTAACGGTTAGGAAACAGACTTCCCCTTCTCCGGCGGGATTTTCCGTTTTGCTTTGACAAAATTTCAAGAAAGAGAATGAGAGAGAGAAAAAGAAGGAAGAGGCGATAAGACAGAAGAGAGAGAAACAAAGAATAACTGTAATAAAATGAAACACGGAGTCAATAAGACATTGAAAAATAAAAAAGAAAATGAAAATTACAAAAAAGGAAAGTAGAGTGCGTGTGATACTGAGCGTATCTCAACGTCGAAATTGCATTCTAATTTATTTTTGTCTTTCAAGTCCGCGAAAAAAAAAATTCTTTTTTTTTTCTTTTTTTGTCGTTAGTCATCAGTGCATTAAATTGCAATCAGTTTAATTTTGGTGAAATATACGATAGCAATTAATCCGGATATAATATTTGAAAATGGGATAAATTAGAATAATATATTAAATTCAACACATTGATTTTTTTTAAAAGAAATAATCAAAATAATAGTTGATCTTTTGAAAATAAAAAATTAAATATTTATTTCGACATCTATAAAATTAAATTTAACCCAAAATTATGGTGTCATAATAAATTTATTGTGCAATATTTAACAAGCGTTTATAAAAATCGATTTATTCTTAGAATATAGAATGAAGGTCATGAGCCCCACAAGTTAGGTTCATGAACCCACAATTTGTTTAAATAGATAATTACGAAAAATGATATTGTTTAAGAGATTTTTAAGTAAAAATAATTGCCAATAAGATTCGTAGGAAGAATGACAACATCTATAAAATTCATGTAAAGGACTAAAAAGAGAGAAAGAAAGAGTCGAGGAGAACACTGAAGAAAGACAGTGAATTTTGACATCGAATTTCGAAGAACAATGAATTGGACGGTGGATTTAAATTACGCTTAATACGGCTTGAATCTTGGCCTCAAAATAAAGAGAATGAAAAATTAAAAATTATTGGTGAAAAAATTATCAATTTTGAAGTTATAGATGGGGAAATATAAATGTTTGAAAATAACGGACTCGAGAGAAAATGTATTGTTTTTTTTTTATGATTATGCGTGTTTTCTTTAATAAGTTTGTCATTCATGTAAAAAAAATTGAAAATGTGACAAATTCACTAATCTAGAACTCATGTTTTTTCATTCTCCATAATTTCTCCTTGATTAAAACAATTTATTCTAAAAACATCTAATGAAGTTTGTGTAAGAAATGTCTAGTTAATTAAGAGAAAAATGTATCGTAATAATTATTATTTATTATGGCCATCGGTTGTAGTGTAACGGTCGATCAACATTTATTACGGCCATTAATTATGACTGTCAATTAGCCGTTATTGTGGTGAAATCCTTACATGGTTACTCCCTAATGTGGAGTAACCCATTTGACTTAATCAGTACCACCAACAATGAAACTGTGTGGTACTGATTAAGTCAAATTGGTTACTCCACATTAGGGAGTAACCATGTAAGAACCTCTTGTTATTGTGGCCCGAGTAATTACGGTCGCCGGTTACGGTTTTTTTTTTTTAAAACCTTGTAATTTTATTAGAATAAGAGAAGATTACAAGGTTTAAGGCCCTCCGCCTCTCCTCCTCGACTCCTCCCTAAAAATCATTCTTCAATGTAGATCCTCCACCTTAAAATCCTAGTCCAAAACTCAAAGTGAGGAAAATCGGGTGCTAGAGATTGGAATAAATACAAATCAAAACGAAAGAGATACAACTCCAAAACCAAATAATTAAACAAAACAAGGAGATGCAACTCCAAACTAATCAAAGGCTAAATCACAACCACCTAACAATAAACTAGGCTCAAAAACCTAAAGAAAACCTATGCACTAGCCATCCTTCATAAAAGTTGTTTCCCATAGTCATTGACCAAATGAAGTCCAAAGCAAGCAGTTAGCTCAAACAAATAGCAAAAAAACCAACACAAGCACACTAAAATAGCCTAGTTAAAACATGGAGCATGAAGAGATGTCACATGTTTGCACTTTTCATATAGAATGAAAAGTGCTTCAAGGAATAAAAAGCAGAGTCCCAAAATCCCACATGCAATTGTAAGCAAACAAAACCCTAAAACCGAAAAAACCACAACAAGAGCTCAGACCAAAGCAAGGCAAATCAAAATGATATGAGAAAGATATGAGGAGGAAAGAAAACATGTTTGCACTATTCATGTAGACAATGAAGAGTGCATCCAGAAAACGATAAGCGCCTCAATGGACCTCACAACAAAGCAGTAAATGGAAATTATCACATAAAACTAATAATCCAAGTGTGCCAACAAGATTAAGGCATCCATCTCTTTTGATGTCTGGGTAGTATTTGCCGCTTTAGCCAAATGACCACCATAGAGTTCCCATCTCTCAGTAAACATGAGAAATATGGTTATTGTGTCGCGTTATTAGCATTGCAACTCCCGAATGTCTTCCAAGATCTCCAAGAAACGACTATTTTATGTAGTAGCATTGAACAAGAATTTGAGAGGTCGCTTTCAACCAAAATGTTGTGATTGTCCTTGTACGACAACTTTCAATACCCGCTCACATTGCCTTTATTTCAGCCTTCCATATAGGTACCATACCCGAAAGCTTTAAAATTAGCTTGTAAAACTTTTCCAAAACAGCTTCTAATCACAAACCCTCCTTAAAGACCAAGGTTCCCTTAAGAAAAGCCATCACAATTAATTTTAGCATGTCCCTCCCCAAGAGGATCCTAAACCACCAAATTTGAAATTTCTTAGGACCATAAATAGAAAGATCATTCACCAAACCACAAATTCAAAAGAATATGATGCTCACCGAGTGCAAAGAGAGTTTCACTATTGAAGTCGCAGCTTGCATATTCTGCTTTATTGCTTTGATAGGTTCTTTAATAAAACACGAGCTCCACCATAAATCCTCCTCTCGATTCATCCTCTTCCAAATCTCCCACAAAATAAAACAAAACAAAATTTTTCGCACCTTTCCCAAGTCTCCTCTATAAGAGTTTTGAAGCCAAGATTCCATGAATCCCTTCCATGACTGAATTTGAGGCCTGAAATGCAGTATATCCTGAAAATGACACCAAATTTCCTGCGCACCATGACACTTCTAAAATACATGCAATAACGTATCATTGTTAGCACAAAATGCGCATTTAAAAGGATCATGAATGCCTAGATTATACAACTAAAGAGAAAAGGCAATAGACGCGGTTACAATTTATTTAACTCTAATTAAATGTAATTTCCTTGATTGATGGAAATTAACCACGGTTATAAAATTACAATATGGGTCGCTGGTTGTTGAAATCGTGAAATTGAAAACACAACACAAAATATTATGCGGAATTCTTATTACTCTGAATAATGAAGGAGTTAAGTTACAATGATGCTGATCATGGGGTATTTATAGCACTATACACCTCATGAATAAGTTGAAGTAAGTTACAAGACTGTTACAACAAAATAACTACCTAACTACAGTGTTCAACTGAGTTGATCTGACTCGGTTGAGTTGATTTACATTCAACTGAGATGACTCCTCGCTTGAGTCGAATCAATGCCACCGAGCCGCTACCGAGCACAACCTTTTGCATCAACATTCATTTATCCATATATTGTAACACCCTTCAAGCAGAGAGAGTGATACATGAATCATCTTTCATATCCTCTTGTAACCAACATTCCTTTATGCACTAGAATTTGGATGGAAGATCTTGAAATGCCTAGCTTTTCTAATAGGTAAGAAAAGATTGGAGCATCCAAAGCTTTAGTGAGAATATCAACAATCGCTTCTTTGGTGATAACAACAATGAGTTTGATTAGGCCAAATTTTACTTTGTCTCTGACAACATGACAATCAATCTCAATGTGTTTGGTTCTCTTACGGAAGACAGGGTTGTGAGTACTATGAAGAGCACTAGAATTGTCACAAAACAACACATCAGATAGCTGAACTGGAATTTTTAGATCATGCAGAATGTAAATAAGCCACTGAACTTCACAAGTAGCATTGGCCATATCCTTTACTCAACTTCAAGAACTTCGAAATATTGGTTTGCTTCTTAGCCTTTCATGATATAGAGCATTTCCCAAAACATCCTCAAACAGATCTCTTTGTCTCTTGACAACCAACCCAATCACTATCGGTGAAATCTTTGAGAACAAGGTTGTTCTCACTAGAAAGAAAATGCCCTGGCCTGGATTGGGTTGGATTTTAAGTATCTCAAAAGTCTATGAGCACCTTTTCATATGATATTCAAGTAGGTGTATCCAAAAGTGACTTAATTGTTGCACTTTGCCAAGCTATGTCGACTGATGAAAGTGAGATAAATCAACTTTCCAACTAATGACATGTGCGCAGATTATCATCTAGTAGAGTTGATTCTCCTTGTTGCTGTGGATGATGTATGTCAACCAGATAATAATATTTTACTCCATTTTTAATCACATTTTCAAGATTTTTAGCTAAATTTTGCATCAAAAATAATAAATATCGTAGTTATATAATAAATAATATATATCATAAATTTCCACTATTCGTAATTAATTTGAGACTTATTTAACTAATTTTGTTATCGATTTACTGTGGTTTCTCTCGCTTTGTTTTGTACAAATACAACGTGATGAAATCTTGAAGTCACAAATGTAAAACTCGCAAAATAGATTTACAAATATCAAAATCTTATTATTTCCCTGGCCAAGATCGAATATTATTAGAAATGACTTGACAAGACCCGGCGCAGACCGGGTATATACCGGTCTACGCCGGAATATTTGAAGATTGGAAAAATATTGAGCATTTAATACGCATTAAATGAGTCTGACACCCATCCACATGCCAAGATGCCGGCGCAAACCGGAGGAATACCGGCGTATGCCGGATAGGAGGGCCTAATCAGCATTATTAATGTACTATTCACATACAGAGGCGAAAATCCTATATATTCATCCATACACAAGCAAGGAAGAGGGAGAGCAATATATAATTTTCCTTCTATCTTGCAGGCAAAATATAGAGGCTTATATAGCAAAAAATTAGTGATATTATTTATAACTATTTTCATCACAATTAACATGGGCATCAAGTTATAATAGTTGTTAAGTATACGATAGGCTGTTGGATGCAACTCAGTTGATGAACACGAGATATAAAAGCAAGCTGCCTTATACTGATTCAACGGTTGTATTGGTAACATTCTAATATTATTTTATTTTGTTAATCTGATTGCTATGAATGCTAAAATAAATATGTTAGTATTTATAGTAATGAGTGGCTAAACTTATAACTAGCCACGACAATGTAATTGAATTATTTTGATCTATTTTGGTTGATCGGATAATGATTTTGTTATGTATATTTTAATTTCAATTGTGTTGAAGCTTTTTCTACTTATATTGATTGTTATCCTGTATTGGAGTAATTAACTGATATTGGCACACACACACTTAATTGATACCGAACGGAGATATTAGGTGTGAGAACGAGGTAGAAAAACCGGAAGGTAAAATTGGCCGTTTATCGGAATCCTATTTCTTATCCGGGGAAAGATTAATTGTACTCGAGAGTTTATCATGTCAAATCATTAGGTTTAGGGCTCTTAAACCAATGAGTAGGCATAGAACAATTTCATACACTCGTATGAGGGGAAATTGTTAGAATAGGAGTACACCGTTTCACACAATTGAATATCCTTAATAGGCCGAATTAATCACATCCTTAAAACTGAAAGAGACTGTAGTTCAATGAAATTGTCTTGGCTAGTACATTTATCATTAATTGTTAATTTTATTAGTGACGTAAAACTATCACTTTTATGTTAAAACTGCGACTTAGATCAAGATAATAATAACTAATTGGTGTTTAACCACACTTTGAATTATATCGTGTTCCCTGAGGAGACGACCTTGATTCGCCAGTCTAGACTACAATTTGACCCGGTACACTGCCGGTTAGATTGGACCCCAGTTTTAGGACATCATATGACTACTTAGATTCCATAGGTTTTTGGCTACTTAGATTCCCCGGTTAGATAGGTTTTTGGCTAGCTTGGCCCCCCAAAACTCATGTTCTTGCAAAAGATTTAAGGTGTAATTCCTTTGAGAGATGGAAATACCCGCATGTGTTCTGGTAGATTCAATGCCCAAAAAATATCTCAGCTTACCAAGATCATTGATGGTAAACTGATTGTGTAAATTGTCTTTAACTTGTTGGATTAGCTGAAGATCTAGACTGCTGCTATTATATCATCCACATAGACTAGCAAAGCAATAAATGATTTTCCTAACCCTTTTGTGAACAAATTGTGATTATTCTTAGATTGAAGAAACCCTTGTTGCTCTAATGACTCTATCAGCTTGCAATTCCATTGTATGCTGGCTTGTTGTAATCCATATAATCTGCAAACCTGATTTGGCTTGTCAATCTTGAATCTTGGAGGAAGCTGCGTGTAAACTTTTTCATGAATATTTCCATGCATGAAGGCTGTGTTGACATCCATTTGATGAAGCTGCCAATTGTTGGCTATTGCTACTGTCAGCAGAGTTCTGACTGTGGTAATTTTGACAACTGGAGAGAAGGTCTCCTGATAATCAATCTCATATGTTTGAGTAAAGCCCTTTGCTACTAACCTGTCCTTGTATCTTTCTATTGATCCATCAGGATTATACTGAATTTTGTATATCTAGTGCATCCAATAGGTTTCTTCCCAGGTGGCAAATCAACAATTTTCCACGTGTGAGTGTGTTGTAATGCTTCAATCTCTTTCTACATTGCTTATTTCTCATCATGCTTGATTATATGTCTTTGGTTCTGAGATAACATCAATGGCACATACATATTTTGCATACTCAACTGACAGTTTGTCTTGAGTTATTACTTCACTCAACATATGTGGAGTCTGTTGAACTGTATTGACACCTCATTGATAAAATCTTGGTGCTTTCATGGTTCTTGTTGATCTCATAAGCTGAACATGCTTAGGTGCCTAGCTTACCTGGATTGATACTCTATTGGAAGCCTCAGCTGCATCTGGAGTTCTGTTGGACTGGTCAGTTGATCATCAAAGTTTTCCATAACATGCAATGGTAATGGTATATCAGGAGTGTACCTAGATTTGCCTGAGACCTGCTGAAATAGAGGAAAGTAAGTCTCATAAAATTGAGTATTTCTAACAACAAATATCTCTTTGTGGGTGCTATCCAAGATTATTGCACCATTGGAAGTGTTTGAATTTCCAAGATAGACACATGTCTTGCATCCGAATCAAATTTGTTTTATATCACAAGAGTACAAGAAAAGACTATGCATCCAAACACCTTGAACACAGAATAATCGGGTTAAGAACCATAAATAACTTCATGTGGGGTACTTTCTTTTAGCAAATGTGTTGGTGTAACATTAATTAATTTCACAGCATGTAACAAACGAAATCCCCAGTATTCAATTAGGATATTGCTCTGAAATCTTAATCCTCTAGCAATATTGAGCAGATGTTGATGTATTCTTTCATCAATGCCATCTTGCTTAGGTGTGCTGTGTAATACCCTACTCCCGACCCCTAGGTCCACTGAGGTCATTCTAGGAGTGCTTGCGAAGCTCTCGCCGCGACTTCAATAACAATACTAAAACCCACAAAATAATTCACTAAATTCACAAATGATTTACAAATATTCACTAAGTGTTTCCATTATAATATTACAATAAATAAAATATTACAGTTGTCACTAACTAAATTTTACACAACATGTTCTAAATCCATGTCAATGTCATCGCTTCATCCTCATTACATCTCCCTCGATCCTTTACCTGATTTTATTTATAGAAGGAAAAAAAAACAATGAAACAAAGAAACAAAGAAAACGAGTCGTCAGCAAAAACGTTGGTATGAGCCGTGTGTAAGAGTGTTAATTGTTTTAAAAATAATTGTTAAAATAATATATTTATTTAAAATTTTGTATCAAGTTCAAGTCAAACATTTTCATGCGAGATCCGTCAATTCATCAAGTTCTCTTACTAGACATCGATACAGCTGATACGATTGTCTCTGCCTTATGACTCCCATTTCACGCACCTTATATCCACAATAAGTAACTTTTATAGTGAAGTCCGTCCTTTGGACACCAGTCTCTTGGGGCTTCTGGAGGGTCCACTTGCCTCGGATCCCACAACCGCGGTCACAGGCCCAATGCACAGCTAACCCGACTGTGAAACCCTCGACGGGTCCATCGAGCGAGATCTAGAACGAGAAACCATGCCGCCGAAGCGGGAAACTAGCCATGCTGCCGAAGCGGAAAATATACAAGTACAATATACCATGCCGCGTGAAACGCGAAGTACGGTACCATGCCACCAAGGTGGGACATGCAATGTCATTTGCACATGATTTGTTTTGATCAAGTTATTATCGTGAAAGCCAAAGAAATCATTAACAATTTTTAGCAAGATACACAATACATCTGTCCAAAATATAAATCCATTTAGTTTTTTTTGTTTTTGTCCCATAATGTAACTCTATTTAGAAAACCAATGAATCATTTATTACATTTTTCTCCCTTTGCCCTTCATTTATTTTTTAGCCACCCAATTTTCACTACTTTGCATTAAAAACAGTCAAATATCATTTTAATCCTTTTTATCAAAATTAATAACAAATAACCAATCTAACCAACTTTCTTAATGTGTGTGAAAAAACCCTAATGAATTTACATTTTAGACGAAGGTAGTATTATATATCAATAGTATATTAAATTAAAATACTTTGATAAAAACACAATTTAGCTTTTATAAAAAATAAAATTAAACTCACAATTCCTCCGCTTGCGATTAAAGTCCGGTCATCCTTCTTGCGACAACTATATAAAACTAGTTGAAGCATCCGTGCGATGCACGGAATTCCCGCTCATTATTTTCATGTTTTTTTTGTGTGTGTTTATTAGGTGTTTCTTTAGCATGTATGTCAAATATAACATTTGTTTTTCCTCTAAAAAGCCATTTGTTTTTAAAGTAGCATAAGATAAATTAAATAATAAGGAAAGCTTATTGCAATTAATTCTCTATCAAAAGACTATCCATATATTATGCTCGAACGATGATGGATCTTGTAAATAGAACTCAAAAACATTACTCTACTGTAACTATTACATAAAACTACCAACTCCTGCATAATCTTTTGGAACTAACATCAAAGGTGTTCAATATGTAAGGAGAACACACGTCCTTATCATTTTGAGTGGAGTTGTATCTCTTCCAATTCATGGTGTGGAATTCATGAATACAATTGACATTCTGCATTGAAGAAATAAAAGTTGTTACTTTTACAATGACTAATTGCTTCGACTGAGAAATTCGAAAACTCAAATAACATCAGACATTCAACTTACTTCATATCAACTGGGTACACAGGATCACTTGCAAGCAAAAAACAGGACAAGATGCAGGTTGTGTATGTAAACATTTTCGCATCATAATCCCCAAAAAGCAAGGCAACTTGAATTGATACCAAATTGACTAAGTCGGGAAATGTAGAACCGAGGAAAAACAATACTAACTTTTAATTCTCAATCCTACTAAGGAAACTCTAGGCTAAATTTAGTCCAACAATAACATTTAATTCTCATTCTTATCAATAATGTACGAAAATTTGCAGGGTTCAGTTTTGATAAGCATCGGGTCAGCATATCTATCTTTGATATTTAACAAACCGTCTTTCCAAACTCTGAATCATTATGTCTTGAAGGATCGATGTGTTTAAGAAGGAGTATTATTCATCATCTTCTTCTTTTTCGCTTTTGGGGCGCACAAATCAAAACATATGAAATCAAATCGATAAACCCAACTTCAATTATAAACACTCCCATGCACCTAACATTGCTTGGAAATCGCTGCTAAAAACTATTAAGAAACACCAAAGTGGTTTTGAAATGCAATCGAGTTCTTAGCTATTGAACCTTGAGTTTCCAAAAAAAAAAAAAAACTATTGAACCTTGACGCTTGAGCTCTAGCAAAACATATGAAGCTTATTGTAGATAAGTACAAATTCATTAATATTGATGGCATAACAGATGAGAAAAGGAAATCTCCTGCTCGAACAATCATAGCAACACGAAGAATGAGGTTCGAATCAAAATCGCTTACCTTCACAATAACAAAGAGTCATTCCATTTAACAATTTATTTTTGTCGCCACACCTAGAACATAAGATATCGCCAATGTTTTTCCCGTTATTGCAATCAATTCCATTTTTAAGGATACATTGTGGAATCTATATGAGCTCGGGAGCAAGT
The DNA here is from genome assembly GCA_026214975.1 of Gentiana macrophylla. Taxonomy (NCBI): domain Eukaryota; kingdom Viridiplantae; phylum Streptophyta; class Magnoliopsida; order Gentianales; family Gentianaceae; genus Gentiana; species Gentiana macrophylla. The sequence continues at coordinate 78,785,946 of CM047816.1, forward strand.
GTTTTTCACAACTCTTTTTCCGCTTAGATTTTCACCATGTTATTTAAAGATCCTTTACATGTCCAAACTCCAAAGGATTCATTCCTCAAGGCAATGTTCAACTTGTTCTATATTTGATCTTGTGTACAAGGTCTTTGCTTTTTTAAGTCGATCCATTAACGATACGAATTAACTTAGGCGTTTTCACTTTTATCCATACAGCTTGAGAGGTGTAAAGATATTAAATGCGTATCGCCTAAGTTAATTCAATTATCTTTACACCTCTTTTTGTGTGTAACGATGGCAACCTTTGCCGAGAAACAAGCATTACATTTGAAAGAAAACAATGGAATATAGCTGAAAAATGAACCTGATAAAGTCCGACACAGTTGGGAATGCCAATGTATTTGTACATAGGTGTGATTTTGTCTCAATGGCAGCGGGTATAACGTAGAAATCGAGTGTACAAATTCGAATCATCAGCAAACTGGAGGTCCGACAAAGAAAGCTGAGAAACTGCGACCGACGGCGGGAAAACGAACGGACTGCCGGGAAACAGAACGAATGAGTTTTAGAATAGGAATTTGTGTGGGGAATAGGCAACATAAAACTCCATTATATGCAGCTCTTCGAGTCGGCGAAGCAATGGCGGTGGAATAAAAAATAGCATAAGTAATCACAGGTGTCATTGCTGATGGGAAGGAGTCATACGCGTGGATCTATGAACAGTTACATGAACCGACTTTAGGAAGGAACAAAAATAGTAACGAAGGAAATGAATGGTCTAAAAAAAGGACCTATAGGCAATTTATGTTATTGATAGGGGCCTATAGGCAATTTTTCAGTTGAATTGTAAAAACGCGCTGCTTTTTTAATAGGGGGAAGGGGACGACGAAAGTTGGACGACCAAAGATGCTCGCGCTTTATATATCTTCTATACTAATCTAATAAATATACAAGCATCCACAAGTCACTCAACTTGTATACTATTGCCTTTGAATCCCATTTCTTTTCTTTTGTCGAAGCAAATTTTCCCTTTATCATTCCAAGAGTTCATAATCATTCCATCCCATCTACCCCAACTATGTAATCCAATATTTTTTTCCCATCCCTTTCAATCCCTCAATCGGCAATAAAGGGAGAAAATAGTAGTTGTGGACTGAATATGAGAAAAGAAAAAATAGAAGAATACTTGAATTGTTGGAAGCTAATAGCCAGATATATGTGTATATTACATGGGGAAGAGAAGCACTAAAAGACTATAAATAGATGCATCAGTTTTAAAAAGAAAAACAGTCTCATGGTAGAGTTTTAAAAGACGGTTACCAAAAATAAATATAGCATTAATAGTAGTGCTTTTATAAGAAGTTGCAATACAAGCCAAAGCGTTACATCTAATCTCATTTAATTCAACTAAAAGCATATCAGTTTTGAGCAAATTATTGATTGCATATTGAGTTATTCTTCCTCTCTGCATGGCCGAAAATTACTAATTGTATATCCTTATTTAAGCAAGAATATATATATATATATATGAAGTACATGCAAATATATGATTTAAAGTATACCAAAAATTAACCAGATAGAAATGTTTATGCACGTATCTATTTTTGAAATTAACATATAAAAACAAAACTAGTTTTTATTTTTATTTTATAAAACTATTTTTATATATATATATATATATATATATATATATATATATATATATATATCAAACAATATAATAACATTTAACGTAATCATAAAATTGACGAAGGTATATGTTTGGATTTACTAATAGTGAATATAGCAATATATATGCATATTTAAAATCGTATAGAATCCCGAATGTACTTAGCTTGAAAAAATGGGGCGCGTTATGCTGAAACATGAAATCTGATAAATAATGTCATTCCTCTCATAGAATGTTGTGAGTTGGAACTTAGCACCGTTATCAGACCTAATGACTTTGATCATCTTATTGAATTGTGTAGAAACAAATCTAACAAAAGATTTAACTAATTCAAAAGCTTCAGACTTTTGTCTCATAAGGAAATACATGTAAATATAGAAAAATCATCCACAACAGTTAAGAAGTACTGCTAACCATTCACAGTAGGTTACCTCAAAGGGGCCCAAATATCACAAGATCAAATATAGAATTAACAATAGTAGTACTTAAAGGGAAACGTTTTTTTTTCAGTTTGGCCATCGGACATACAAAGCATAAATCATGTTCACAGTATTTAACATCAGCTGAACTAGAACCAATAACTTGTAATATGTTATCTGGTAGATGGCCTAATCTATAATGCCAAAAGAGGCTATCATCTACCCTATCAGATAAGGTTTTATTCTCTACTGAGCTACAAACAGAATTAACAACAACATATTTTCTCTTTGGCAGTTGCAACAAAACATAGATTCCTCTATGCAGCTCATTTGAACCATTCTTGTTCTTCTTGATGTCCTGCAAAACACACATGTTGATCGCGTGTAAGTCACTAATGTCGATATTACTAGCAAGAATACTAGGTATATCGTAGTATAGTAAATGCGAGTCAAGGTCGATCCCACACAGACAATGTAACTTTAACCATAAACGATTCTAATCTAATTAAGAAGGCACATATAGGCGGTCATTGACCAACAATAAACATGAAAGAAACTTGGTATTTATCCCCCTCTTCCCACCGATCTACTAACTTAGATTAGTTAATCCTTATGTTTACTTCCCCACATAATTTCCTTAAATTATCTAGCGAGCTTTTTATTTAATTATAAGCTACGGGTGCAACTCCTAACCCTATCTACTCCGACCATGGTAGTAGACAATCTATACACAATATACCATCCTTAATTGGTCCGTAATACCCTATACGCATAAAGAACTAGAATTGCCGATATCTAGCGCTAACTCATACCGCTAACCCACCTAGACAGCTGTCGACACTGATCAGCATGTTCCTAGGGTCCATCAAGAATATGTCCAAACTAACACTTCACTATTCATATTTCATGCTAGTTTTACGATTACAATAAGTAGATTGACCGGATCTAACCTCATCGTTAATTAAACATGACGATCAACGTAATGTAGTGAATCCTCCAAATTAAGTTTTCTAAAATTGCCTCGTAAACCGGTATAGACCGCCGGTTTACGACCGGGTCGCTTTTTCTTAATTCGGATCTACATTGCTCAATTACGATAAATCTAAGTAAATTATTGGGTTGTTAAACATGCAGATTAACTAAAACACATAAATACGAACAAATCTACCATATTGAAGACAAAAAGGAACGTTCAAAGCTTCATACATTCAACAAAGGAGATCTAGCTCGATCTACTCAAGCTAGAGATGGTAGAGAAAGGGAGAAAACCAGAAATAACTCCTCAAAAGCTTGGAATAACTTTATTTCATCAAATTATAATGTATATAAATAATATGCAAAACTTATCAAGAACTTATTGAAAACTTATACAATAATTTGTTAATGCGGCCTTATATGGATACAGTGACCGACTTATGACTCTCAGAAACTCTAACCGACCTAGTAGATGCGGCAAAATCGATTTCATGTTCCACAAGGCCCTTGGTTTACCGGATCTAGCCCTCGGTAAACCGGGCTAACCTTTCTTCTTTTTCTTCAACAGACTTCTTCTTGGACTTCTTTTACTAGGCCCAACATGCTTCTTTTAGTCCAGATCCAATCTCCAATGCTCCAGATTCGGTACTTCCTATAAAACACATAAAGCGAGACAAAACAATACCAAATCTTCAGGAAAATAACATAGTGTTGGTCCCTTGAAAAGGCTTTGGTTTTAGAGGTGGGGTGAATAAACTTAACACTTAAAACTTTTGGAGTTGACAAACTCAAAGAACTTTAGCGACTGGCGATACTTGATGAGTCTCATTGGTACTCGATGAGTCTCACGACTATTGAATGTACTGAATTTGTGCAGCGGAAATATATCAAAAATTAAGCCTTATTACTTGTTGTTAAATACGATACCAAGTATTAGATACTCAGTAGTGTATGTGTGTGAGTTCAGTTGCTAGATTCAGTAGGTTGATGTGTATGATAAACTAGATACAGAATGTAATTGCAGAAAGTAAGTAGGCAGATTTTATAGTGGTTCCGGGTGGTGTAATCCTGTCGAGTTCACTCTTCTCCCGTGATGTTGGAGGTAATTCACTGTAGAGATTCTTGAGATAGTCATTACAAAAATCCCTAAGATGCTTGTCCTTCACCAATAGCTATGGCTTCACAAACCAAAACTAAGAACATGTAGGATTGTTCTTTGCAAAGTCTTCCACCGTCCTTGAAGGGTAGGATTGCCTCTTCACCACTCCACCACAAACAACAGTCTTTCACACTGATGTGCTTCACTGTCTTCTACAGATTTCTTGTAAAATAAAGATTGAATCAAGTAAATGATTCTCATTGCGGCCAGCCTTGATCAGATGATATGATCAAGACTTGATGTCTTCAAGTGTGTAAACTTGATGTAGCTTGATTGCAAATTACACTTGAAAATTTTCTCCGATCAAGAGACTTAAGCTCGATGAGAATCGGCAGGTGATTTCTTGATCAGAATTTGAAGCTCAGGATTATTTCTTATTTTCATCAATCATCATCTATCTTCTGAATTTGGAGTCCTCTATTTATAGGTAGGAGTCCTTGTGACTTCTATTTGAAATTCAAATATAGCCGCTCCATGTTTTGTCCCATTTGACTTGCTTTCACATCACTGCTCATAAGATCGACACGACAGGTGATCGCTTTTGACGAATCGCGATGCATCCCATCCTTTGACTTCTATCCATTGGATAAAGTCCTCGAATCATCCCAACGTCCCTTTAATATCAACCATTGATTTGTTTGATAAAATCAAAGGTTGTTAGCTGTCCTTATCATTGTTTTCTTCCAATGAAATCTTGTATAAATCGAGGTATATGTATCAGCAGGTTCATGAGTCTGCTGAGATACATATCAGTTAGCTGAACAATAATTTGCTGTGTTTAAAACACAATGCAGCTAACTTCCTTTATCTAACTTTTATTTGTGAAGTTAGATTACACCTTTTTGCAAATAACTAAGTTCCAATCACCATCCAACTTATGGAAGTTAGACCTTGTACACAAGGTATATGTAATCAGTTTAGGTCATCACAGACTTCCCTAAATTCTGATTCCATAGCCTTGACTTTAATTTCTAAGTTTGATCCCTTAGCCTTCATTAACTGAGTTTGAGCCCTCAGCCTTCAGTTTTCAGCAGGTTCCTGACTAGTCTACTGACCTAGTTACCCTACTGATATAGACCAGTTTGCTGATATAAATCAGCTGACCATTACAGTGCTTGTTTGATCAAACCTATACAAAATCAAACTCTAATAAACCTATACATTTGATCTAGACATCTTTTTGCCTTTGCATTATTACAGCTAGTCTGGCACTCATCACTAAAACTTAAAAATAAGTCCAACACATAGATGCATAATTACGATCCTGGGAATACACACATAGCATTTAACACATATTCCACATAATAACGAGCCTATCTATCATCTCTTGAGCAGAATTCGGGGTGAATAAGGGTATAATTAATGGTACTATTTAGGGAGTTATCACTTGCCAGCATTGAAGATAGTTGTATAGTCATAATTGTTTATTAAAGCTGTTAAAGACATGAGATTATATTTAAAACCAGGAATATATATAATACATCACGTAAAGTCACCTGAGGATTAATCCTCACTTGTCCCATATGTGTTACACGAGCACTATTGCCATCAGGTTATCCCACTTTCATGTTAACCACAAGTTTGTGATTACTTTCTAGCTCCAATGAATACACAATGGGATTTGTGGCCCTAGGTCGAAGATTCATTGAATTGGTTTTACCAAACTAAGGTCACCTGATCCTTGTATAGGTGAGAAATGATCATTTACAACATAAATCTAGTTGACTACATGCTCAGGAGAATCGACCAAGCAGAGCCATCGCCTTCTATGGTCATTGCAAGAAGACCTTGAAACTCTAATCCAGCTGACCTGTGGGCCTGATCTTCTTCTATTGACTGATTCAGAACTACCTGATCCACCATGTTAGATCTCTTGGACTTGATACCAGGTGGATAGCCATGCTTCTTGTAGCAATTTTCTTTCATGTGGCCACTAAAACCACAAAAACTGCATTGGACCTTCTTAAAGTTCTTGGCCTTAGAATTGCTTGCAAGCATAGAACCTTGTCTGTTGAGTGCTTGAATCTGGCCTTGCCCATTTTTCTGAGTCATCAAGATCATATAATCTTGATTCTTTTCCTTGTTGGCCACATCTGTTTTCTGCCTTTCAAACTTTCTAATTTATTCAATATCTTTATGTAAGATATCATATATCTAAAAGATGATACAAAACTAGACAAATTTATCTCAATCATTGACTTTCTTAAAATAGATATTTCAACAAGTCATTTATTCTAAGCACATGTCTTATGATTCATCCCCTTTTAATCTTTTAAGCACTTGTAGACATTTTTAGCTTGGTATTCATAAGACTTTTTTAGAAAAATCACAAGTGTTATTTATTCTTATCTTTCATAAAGAAAATTCAAGGTTATTAACCATTTGAATCATATTCAAATATTTTTTTAGAGTGAAGAATCATACTCAAATATAAACAATTAATCAACCTTTAAGCAACGATTAAGTCAACACTTAAATCTTTCCTTTTGAAAACAACTTTTAAAAATTAATTAATTGTGGATATTCATATTCAAAACATCTAATGTCTAAATAATTAACTGTTATCTTACAAAATATCGCATTAGATATCATCATATCTAATACATGACTTGTTTATTGAAATCAAATTTCAAGTGATTTAATCTTATTATATGTATCCGTGTTTATATAATTATTAAAGTCATACAGCACAACATTGAACATGTAGTCTCTTCATACGAATTTAATTATAAATATGTGGTTACTTATGTCATTTATTATTTCAAAGGGATTTAAAAAGACTTAACCATACTTGAGAACATTTCTCAATAAGGTAACAATCATTAATTTAAGTTTGAGTTTATTTAACACTCTTTAATTATAAATATGTGGTTACTCATGTCGTTGATTATTTCAAAGGGATTTAAAAAGACTTAACCATACTTGAGAATATTTCTCAATAAGGTAACAATCATTAATTTAAGTTTGAATTTATTTAACACTCTGGAAATAAATACGTATAAATTGAGTGTTAGTGTTGTTGTTTATACATGCAAAATTAAAAATGATATTTAATTCATTATTTCGCTCACACTAATTAACTACTCCCAAATTGACTTATAAGAATTTACAAAATTCTTTAGTTGCCAAGATCTCACCTAGTTATCCTGATTCCCTGCTTTGGCTGGTGAACCGAAAATAATTTTGATGAGTATGTAACTCTTACCAATCACAGTACTATGTGACTCTGTGTGGTTGAATAGTCAACTGCTTGACACTACACATCACAATGTGGTAGTAACCTTTGCCTCTAAAAATAATGACTCATCTTTGAATGATGATCAAGAATTTTAAATTTATGTCACAACCTAACATTCTTGAGATCATAATTCAATCACATATTGTAATGATTTTGATATACCCGACGTAGCACAACCCCACTTTGGTTTTGGTGAGTTGGATCCGAATAATGGCTCTTCACCATCATCATAATGTTGGGAGGAAATTTACTAACTTAATTTTTGTTAAGTGGGAGTAATTATTATATTATTAATCAGGTCTCATCATTACATGTCTATCGACATATATATTCATATTTTCAATTGTCTATCTACATAGATATACATTTTATGCATTCATCCATTTACTTAGAACGCGCCTAGCGATGCATCTATCATATCACTATAAAATAAATACATACACCATTATGCACGCAAAAATAAAATAAATGCATAAAGTAACTGGTATAAACATGGATTTTTTCTATTCACTCTTTCCAATACAAACTGAGGAAACTGTTGGGTCTCAATCTAAGGGTATCAATTCAGCAACCGCCACTAGACCTTCATAGGATCTTCATGTTGTATTCCTTTTGGCATTCATCTTACACTCCATTTTGTTAATAATGACTAACTAATTACACATGCCGCACACGTGGGAGCTAACGAGATAAGGATAATCCATAAAAAATAACTATGCTCGGAAACATCAGCCTAGGACATAAAAAACAAAAAAAAAAAGAGTGAACAACTCAATCTTATAGGTTGAGTCCAACTCAAGTAATCAACCCACAAAAAATTCAACTCACACAAACTCAACTCAACTTCAATCCTAATTTTATGATAATGTCGGAATTATCACGTGGCGGTAACATAGTTTTAATGTGGATATCTGACTATTTAGGTGCGATTTTGCCGTGGTGCGTGCGCGTGATGAACAATATGAAGATTGTTTGAAGATCAAGTAAGCGGACTCAAAGTTCGACAAATTGGTAGAGTTGGTCTGCTTTGTATATTATCATATGTCCAAATGATTTAAATTAAGCCCATATTTATAGGCGGATTACTAATGACGATTAATTAAGGTTCAAAAGACATAATGAAGTGCGATGCGACGTTAATTAACAAGATGTGTATATCATGGAGGCTTCCTGGTAGGGGACCCGACACTTGACCATTCCACGTTGTCTGCTTTGTGTCTTTGTCATGTTTGAATCTTGTTCGCCTAGATGAGCGGCCTTGGTCTCAGCTTGTAGATGAAGGATGCGAGTTCTTAGATCTAAACGAGTTAGATCTATACGCAAATGGATGGATCACGATTCATATATCATAATACATAATTAAAGGACTTAAACTACTACAAGGGGGTTAAGATCATGTTACCAATAGTAGGAAGAGAAGGAAAGATCTTAGGATGAGAAGCCTTGATCTTCCGATTTGTTCTCCAAACGGCGGTTGGTGGACACCCTTCTTGAAACACGAACCTCCTTGATATGCAACACCAAGAAAAACTTAGAGTTTTTCTTCTTCTAAAACCCTTGACAAGAAAAATGATCTTTTTTTTTTATGGTGGTCGAAATTTGCCATTTCCTAAGGCTTGGGAGAACTCTCTTTATATAGGAGAGTAATCCTTGTCCTCCAAGGATTAAATAATTAAGAGATAATTATTATATTAATCCTTTTTCCAAATAAAAGATAAATAAAATAATTATCCCAAACAAATTAGGATAAATCATATTATTATCTATTATTCCATGAATTATCATTTAACAAATAAAAGATAAATCACATGTCAAATAATTATCCAAGAAAACTAATTTCCTCTAATTATTCAACATTATTGGCGCCACCTTTTAGGGTCAAAAGCCAACATAAAATGTCTTTATGTGTATTATATTATTTAGCCCAACTAAATAATATACATGCATATTAATTAATTAGCCCAAACCAATTAATTATCACTAAGGCCCAAGTAACAAGATTATTAGTCCAATTACGAAGCCACATCGGGGACCATGGACCTATAACCGTGAGCTCCAATAATTAATTATTCATCAAACTCAATATAATTATTAATTCGGGATTACGCCACCATAAACCCGAAATCGAACTCTACCGATTATAGATGTATACTTATACTCAACCCATGAGTGAATAAGCGCCCATTGATATAATCACTACATACGGATTAACCCTCCATAGATCGTCCATTCTGAGTGGGAAGTCTCTCGTGAACCCGACTTCGTAATATCTTATCCTTATTTACCATCAACCCCTGATGATCAATTAGTTCACATATCCGACTAGTGATCAATTAGTCTAATATGAACTCCCGGATCAATCACTTTCTTAAGGCTAACAAATAAGGGGATCGTCTCTCTACTTCCCACAGGAAGGAATGGATTCCATGTCTCATGAAAATCGAACTACTCACTCATCTGAGATAGTGCCAGGTGAGAAGTGGCTTGGAACACATATTTAAGTGAACCGTAACTAACACATCAAACACTACCCCGGGACAAGCAAAGACCTCGTGATCACCTCAGATTAAGGTTGATCCATAAATGATCATCTAATGATTTAATAAGATTCCTCAATTACGGAATTATATCGAAAATTCAGATTAAATCGGTCCAAATCCTATATGAATGCCATCATATATAAATGCCCCACGTAGTACCCTCTACCGACAAACCGGATAAGACTATCACACCCTAAGGTGTTCTCAAGCATTATTGGTGTTTTAATCAAGAGACCCTAAACTCGATTAAGTTCACCACGGACTAATCAGCTTGAGTATACCACCACTAACTCAATCCTCACGTGTAATCCATACACTGAGTTAAGTGGTTACATACAGATATACTTAGGGTTTGCAGTAGTGTATTACTTTACAAGCACAAAGCAAGTAATAAGGTGAGATAAGTTCTGTCATTCATTATTAAAAACAATTACACAAATTGTCTTTCGGGCACTACACCTAACAATGAGATCGATGACACGGCGGCGGTCGACCGCCCCTTGCTTCACTTCGCACTATATGAGGCGGATCAAGGCTTGGCGGCTTGAGCCCGGTTTCCTGGCCAAGGATGAAGATCACGGAGGCTCTAGTCAGGCTGAGACTTTATCCGACCGATCCGGCTTGGGTTGATGCGGACTATCCGCATCGGGCCTTCATTCAGCCCCAAGTGTGGATCCGTGGGCTCGCTTACTGAGTTTGGGGTATCGCTTTATTTTTAACGGTTCTTTCCTCGATTCACTTGATCGACCTCAAAGAGCCTAGCTCAAGTTTCTTCGTGGGGGCAATGTTAAAAAACCTAACTTAGTATACTTAGACGACCTAGGTAGCTTGCCCAAGTATACTCAGGGCCCCCTATATGGATATACAACCACACAAACACAAGTACACAAGAAATGCAACTAAAGAAGGAATGACTCATGGTGGGTCTTCAAGCGAGCAAAGATAATTCACCTACTACTTCTGTATCTAGTATAGCTCAAACATGAGTCGAACCTTCTTTTAAAATTTGTAAAAAGAAAAGATACTTGGTTTTTATAATTACTTCGTAAGAAAAAAATCAAGAAAATTAAGAAAATCTCTTGTTAATCAATTATTTCTCCATCAATTCATAGGATAGGTCATCGATTCAATGATAACTTGTTAAGTTATTAATAAATTGGTTATAGTTGTCCGCAACCGCGCATAAACCGATCTCTCCTAAATTCATTAATTAGGACAACCACCATTAATTACACCTTAATTATGACACACCATGTAACGATCGCCTGAGTTTGGTGACATAACATAGTATTATCTTTTTTTCACAATAGAAATCCTACGGGCTGTGAACTGGCAGGAAATGTGTTATTTACCACTAAAAATCCGATCTTTTATGGCAACCGCCTAATATGGATCTAAGTGCTAGATTCGAAAATTGATTCAACTGTTGTGCATAAATAATCTAATCAATATTCTATTCATGTATCGATGAATGAAGAAAACTAATAAATACTAATAAAATAACGAGGAGTAGGAACAATTTGATCTCACAATCATAAAAAATCAAGGGTTCAACAATCCATTGGCCAGAATTAAGAAATTAACTACTCATTCTTCTAATGATAAAATCACATGAAAAAAGAGAGAAAATTCTTTATTTATTGAAACGAAGAAGAAAAGATCACCAATCCATGGATCAATGATAAAGATAAATGAAGATGGAGAAGGATAGGGATAGGGGAGCAAAGAGGCACCTCTCTCTTTGTTTTTGTCGTGTATGTATGAATTAAGGATTAGGAAAAAACTTATTCTAACCTAAATACTAATAATAAATAAAGTTGGACCCACCCACGAGGTTAAAACAACATAAAACAGTGTTTAAATGATAATAAAACTGATGCAAATTCGCTACTGACATTCATGCATTTAGCCAAGCTCATTCGAGAGAACGGTAGATCCTACCATAACTAGTTTTAGCTATCCAATACTGCTTTCTTTTTTTAGCTTGATCGCTTCATTTCAACTTCGTCCAAACCGCTCCAAATTAATGAATCTGAAATGCCTCAAAAATCCAAAATCATGTCTGCATCATATAAGTCTTGAAAAACATAAAAACCCAACTACCCGAGCAATATCTTTTCACACAAAAACATGCCAAAAAAATTCAATATATATTGCACACGTTGTGGACTCATCACTCCCCCCACACTTAGATTATTGTTTGTTCTCAAACAATGCACTCTCAATCCCAAAAATAAAAATGCATGAAACTATATTTTAAATGAATGATCTAAAACTACACGAATGCAAAGCACCATAAATATTCCATCCATGGCGCATGTCCAACTGTCTCATCAACCTCATGTTCCATAATGCAAGCCAAATGGTAATCAATCAATCTACTCACACACTAGTGTTCATACGACTCACTTTAACTCACTTGATCACAAACTTTAAAGCGGTAAAATAAAAGAATCCCAACTTGTCCTCACGGAAAATTCTCAATAATGATGTATATGGACAATTCACACACTCTCAAAAATCAACGCACAACCAAGTATTCTCATAGGTTTGCATATAAATCGAATCTCCACCACTATGTATTCAAAATTCAATGCACAAATCATAAGGTCTCTATCATAGTTGTAATGGGGATATGGACATAAAAGGTAGGGAATAAGGATAATAAGAGAGTTAAATTGTTAAGAAAATGCATGAATAATCACACCACAAATAATTTCCAAGAATATGTTCAATCAAGTACAAACATGGCATCAAACTTATTGTACCATCACATCACTCAAGAATAGATGTGAAAACAACACTTTCAAAAGAAGCTTGCAAAAAATGGATGAAAACAAGCTACTTCTCCAATCATCTGTTGTAAAAACCCCTCAACAAAATGGTGTTGTTGCGAGAAAGCATTAACATATCCACAATGTTGTAAGAAGTTTAAAGTTTCAATGTGGTTTACCTGTGATATACTTGTATTACTTTGTTATTCATGCTGTGAATTTGATTAACATTACTCCCTCACCATTGTTGGATAATAAAACTCCCTATGAGTTGTTATATGGCAGTAAACCTAATTATGATTCTCAGTAAAGTCTTTTGTTGTTTAACTTTTGATATAATCTTTATCATGACAATAATAAATTTGCAAACGTGAGATATTAAGTCCGTTAATCTTAGGTGTGTGCCTAATGTTAAAGGGTTTATCTATTAAATATTCATAGCAAGCAAATTTTTGTTGCTAGAGATGTGGTGTTCCATGCCTTTCCTTACAAGGATAAGTCCTCTGCTCCAAGTGATATATCCAATTTACCTTTGCCTATTGCATTTAACCAAGATGCACCTTGGATTGATTCTACTGTTGATCAGTCTGCATATAATCTAGTGCATCCTGCTAGTCCACATAATAATTTAGGTCATGAAGACCATTCTGAATCATACCAAAATCTGGTAGAGAATGACCTTATTCATCTTGATCTTATTGGTAATATTGATTATGTGGAGCAGTTGCATGATGATTTGAACATTAATCTTCCTCAAACCAGAATAGGAATAGGGTGCACCTTTCTACCTTAAGGATTATATGTGTAATCATGTTCAAAACAAAAAATCATCACATGGACTTGACAAAGTGGATACTCTGAAGAATTTATCTACCTCTTATCAGTCTTATGTGCTAATTTCTCAAGTCTTAACAGAGCCCAAAACCTATGATGAAGCTGATAAGCATGAAGAATGGAGGAAAGCTATGGAGAATGAGATCAATGCCCTGCAACAAACTAAACTTCGGAAGTAGTCCCTCTACCAAAAGGAAAACAACCTATAGATTGTAAATGGGTATACAAAATCAAAAGAAACTTAGATGGCACAGTTGAAAGATTCAAATCAAGGTTGGTATCCAAGGGCTACACACAGCAGCTAGGGTTGGATTATTTGGACAATTTTTCACCAGTTGCTGAACTCACCACAATGAGAACTTTATTTGTCATTTCAGCTGTAAAGAATTGGACTTTACATCAATTGGATGTAAACAATGCTCTTCTACATGGAGATCTAACTGAAAATGTGTATATGCAAGATTAAAAGAGTCTTTATATGGCTCAAAACAAGCTAGCAAAGCGATGGAACATCAAGTTATCCTAAGCCTTGCTTGAGAGGGGGTTCATGCAATCCAAGCAAGATTACAGCCTATTTATTAAAGGATCTGACAGTAATTTTGTGGCAGTACTAGCATATGTAGATGATGTCTTGGTTACCAGTCCAGACATGAATGAGATAAAATATTTGAAGGATTTCTTAAATGGAAAATTTGGCATGAAAGATCTGGGAGATCTCAAGTATTTCTTGGGGCTTGAAGTAGCAAGATCAAAGAAAGGGATTGTGGTATTGCAAAGAAAATATTGCATAGAATTACTAGAAGACTATGGATTCTCATATTGCGAGCCAAGTAAAACCCTTATGGACACCTCTCACCAAGTTACATTATGAAGATCCTGCTCCATTTTTCAAATAGTTACTACAGAAGTCTAGTGGGCAAATTGTTGTATCTAGGATTGACTAGACTAGATATAACTTTTGCTACACAACAACTTAGTCAATTCTTAGAAAAACCTACAGAACTACATTTGAAGGCAGCTCATAACCTACTTAAATACTTGAAGAAATCACCAAGACAAGGCATATTCTTCTCAATAAAAGATAACCTAGAACTAAAGTGTCATGTAGATGCTGAGAGGGGAGGTTGTAAAGACACCAGGAGATCTGTTACATTCAGTCTTCCTAGAAGATTCACTCGTTAGTTGGAGATCCAAGACAAACTACAACTTCTAGAAGTTCTTCTGAATCAGAGTACAAATCCATGGCAATGGCTTCTTTTGAACTGCAATGGCTAACATACTTACTAGCAGAATTCAATATCAAACAAGATAAGCCTATCCCACTATTTTGTGACAAAGAATAGTGCTTTATACATAGTAGAAAACCTTGTTTTCTATGAGAGAACCAAGCATATTTAAATAGATTGTCATGTAGTCGTGGGATATATATTAGCAAGGTCTCTTAAAGCCACTTCCTATATCAACAGAGATGCAATTAGTAGATTTGTTCACAAAACCCTTGGAAAAATCTAGGTTACAAACTCTATTGAGTTCCTATCCTCTAGTTAATATATATCAACCTTAAAGTTTAGTTTGAGAGGGGGTGTTGAAGCATTGGAAGATAGCAACCCGAACTCAAGGTGAAGCATATGTTGTAGCCACAACAATAGTTTGAAAACTCTCACAGGCATTTGGTTGAACACTTGAGACCAAATACAGTTATCAGAGAAGTTAATTGGAGGAGCTCTAACTGATTCATGTTACATTCTCAACATCCTTTCATCTATTTAAGCTGTCAATTACACTTTGTAATCACTAATTTCAATTTAATGATCTAATAAGAAGTTCCAGTTCTTAGTTCTTTCTCCCGTTCTTTTTAGTTTCAAACTACTTCTTCTTCTTGTTTGATCAAGAACACCAAATTCATCAATTATAAAGGAGAAAAATAAAGACTTTAGTTGCAATTTTTCGTTAATTGATACTGCTTCAGTGATTTTTAATACAATATATGTCAATAATACCAAATTCGCTATGTGCGTTTTACCCATTTATATATGGTTCCATTAAGCACTTAGGTTTATCGTATTCATTTGGCTTAAAATGATTAACCCGAGTTAATAAATCCATTATTTCTCAACCATATATCTTCATAATCTTTCTCTTTATTTATTAATATGGGAGATCACAAATAATTTTGGTAGGTCAAACGACACACCACAACCTAAGCCCAGAAGTTTATTCAAGCCTATAGAACAAATAATTTTCAAGTACGGTCGTAAGCCTAGAAGTTTATACAAAAAGTAGTAATTGATCTGTATTTCTTTTGTAAAGCTCATGGTCATTAATAGAAGAAGGATTCACAAATTTTACTATGGTCCAGGACGAAATCCTACTTGATGTGTCCAACCAATAGGATAAAAAAGATTTCTGGTGGACTCCTATGTATAAAAACAAATATCCGATCATATTTTTTTAAAACCGATAACAGGTGGTCCAATAATTTGATCAATGATCACCATAAAACTACTGGGGGTACAAATAAAAAAGTTGTTAAATGTTAATTGTTCTGACACCCGATTATGCAAATATTTCGTCTGTACAGATAAAGAAGTTCTATGTGTGTGATAGGAAGTTTTATCCCAGATAAAGGACAACGAATTCTTGTTGGATAAATAACTCAGTAGTAATCATACATACACAACACATTTATGCACAACATATGTATTCTGCACGATCCCACCATTGATTATAATGAGATCTAAATCAATTCATGTGTCTACACTTTATTAATGATGAGATCGTATGTAGTGACACACGTGTTGTGCGTATATATCATTTTCCGATAAATAATTTATGAATTGTTCAAGGCCATAAATCATTGCTAAAGTTTAGACATGTAGCACATATAATGTGGAGTGTAATCAATTATAAAAAATAGTTAAATCCTAACCACAATTGGTCTACACTCTCTCGTCCCATGAATCGAGATATTAATCGTGAACTCAGCTTCTTTCGAAATCATTAACTTGCTATCATATCAAACAAATGAAAAATCGCACTCTTCGAGGATTCAACATTTACACTCCGGATCCGTATCCAAATTTTATCGTTTTTAAAGCCTCAGCGCCTTTATTTCTGCGTCATGTTTACGCAAATAAGTTGATGTGGCTTCAAAGAGAATACACATATAGCACCATCAATGCCACTAAAAGTCAAAATCGTCGGAGTAGCAATCACACAACTCACTCGCATATTTCTTTAGCAACTGCCCATATTTCTCCAGATTCGATGCAAGAAGGTCAAACAATTATGTACAACCCCACTGCCATTAAAAAAAATAAAATATGTCTCATTTTGTAACTACTAAATTACTAAATTTAATCATATATATTACAGCTTAATATGTTCATCACGGGTCAATATATAAAAATTAGCTATTCAAAAAACGGTTAAACTGTAATCATGTGAAATTTCTGAGCCAATAGTTCTTTTGCCATCATCTGCATTGAAGTTTTATCATTTAAATCAACCCTTCAATTATGTACAACCCCACTGCCATTAAAAAAATAAAATATGTCTCATTTTGTAACTACTAAATTACTAAATTTAATCATATATATTACAGCTTAATATGTTCAAAGACGGGTCAATATATAAAAATTAGCTATTTAAAAACAGTTTAAACTGTAATCATGAGCCTGAAATTCCAGAGGTTGCTGGCTTGCTTTTACTCAATCGAGACTGAAGTTTTATCATTGGAATCAACCCTTTTACTTTAAATCGCTTTCGACTGACATCCAACATAGTCCTGATCATTACTACAACACCCCATCTCTTCACCACTAGGCCATATATGAGGGGATAGCATTAGCTATTCAATTTCGTATATATGTCTCTCCTACTGTAATTTTTTTCTAACCGGTCTGCTTGACCATATGTTCCAAAGATGCCGCCGCCGTTGTGTGTGTATGTATTCAAGTAGGTTTGCTAACTTCGACGAATGTTGTGGCATTTCGGTCACCTTAACTCATACTTTATGATTTTTTTAATTTTTATTTTTGAAAATGCTTACTTTTATGATTTGAGGGTGCTAGAAACTTGATAAATTGTACCACAAAGTTGCTTACACAATTTCTCATTATTACATTTATCATTACTTTATCTAAAAAGAAGAGAATGCTCTACGTGGCATTACACTTGTAATCCCATCTCCAATATACCCCACATCCATTTTTATCACTATATTTCTATTAAAATGTTTCTTTCTCACCAATTCAATCACTATATATTAAATTTTCCCATCAAAATCAAAATGCACCAATCCATGTAATATTTTACATACATGTAATTAAAGGGATAAGTTTGCATATTCACATAACCCAATTAATTCACAATAAATAACATGGAACAAATTATGTTTTAATAAAAGATGTTTACATAATATTGATAACATAAATTCTTACATCATCAACATTGTTTACAATATCAAAAATATCATTACAACATCAACAATGTTTATAATAACCAAATCAAAACATTTATTGAGCACTTCATAATGACATATTTTTTTGCTTGGTTACAAAAGCGTTATGAAACATGGAAACCCGTTGTGTAGAGAAATCCCAATTATATATGGATGCTCCACTGCAAATAAATTAAAACAAACACTTGTTATATAAGATTTAAGAAAATACTATTAGAAGTTATACAAAATCAAATGATAATAAAAGTCTTATCTTTCTCATGAAATGTGAATAAAATATCACAACCATATTAAATACATCTCTTTTCATCACCTAATTCAATAACTACAATAAATCTACAATAAATCTACAATAACTACAATAAATCTACATTAAAGACTATCCTATCCTTTTTCAACAGCATGAAGTATTGACATACATTCATATACTCCAATTTAAAACGTGCAAGGCAAAGGGGAAATTGAATACTTTTCTACTACCATTAATAAATCATATTAAAGAAAAAAAAAATATCCAACCATCCTATTAAATAAAATTCACTCTTCAAAACCTAATTCAACAACCATATTGAATCCCAAATTAATACCTATTCTACCTTTACTACATTATATAGCATTGCTAGCAACTCTAAATTCAATTCATCAACATTTTTCTCTCTTTCAACTCATCAACTCAATTCTCCTTTTTTCAATAACTCTCACACTTTCTCTGTAGCTTGAAAAAAAAAAAAACCATGGCTTAACATGGTAGGCATTGTCCAACTCTCTCTACTCCACCCTTTGCAAGAGTTATCCATATTAGGATCTTACAAGAACTCAATACGATGAAGACGACGAGTATGATTCTCATCGTGTGGAGATTGAGATGGATGTCATTCTAGGATTGCACGCCTTTGTCCTCGTTGAATCTTTCTGCGTTTTTTCCTTCATTGCTTGGTTAAATTCATCTGCCACCCGATTCCAAAAGGTACCTTGCCGTTGACCCGTTCCAGTAATAGGGTCCTCAGAGATCTTCAACCATGCAACACAAAGCTCCACATCCTCATCAACAGTCCAATGTTCCTTGACCTTGGCCACCCCAGTCACATTTCTTTTTCTTGACTGCTGGGAAGGCTGGTTGTCTACATTTTGGTCAACATTCTGTGATTGAGGTGGTGCTTGGGAAAAAGAAATGTTATGATTAAGGGTTGGCATCACATTTTCTGTCCGGTCTGTTGTTGGCATGTTTAGGTTTAATGGTAATACAAATACCCCACTAGGATGAAGGAATTGAAATGACCCCGCTTGCCAATTTGTTGGAAAAACCATCGACATCTTAGCTGAATGTGGAATCGTAGACATAATTGGCAACCGATTACTGAACGCCCGAAAATCAGCCCACCAATTTTGTTCCAGAGTCCTGTTGTGAGCCTGGGAGTTGGGAAGTTTGTTGGAGCTTTGATGATTGATGGCATGCTCATCCATTCTCTTCACCTTTCCTGTAAAACAATTTTCACCATCAAAAGAATGTTTACAAATGACAGCATCAACCAAAACTTCCGAAATATATATATATATATATATATATACTTTCAGCAGTGAACTTTAATTATAGCAATGACATAAAGTCCAATTAACCACAAAATGCAATCAATATCATGAAGAGCCATGGCTCTTAGAGCAACCACAATGGCTCTAAACTGAACAGCTGCACATTCATGAACTTTTCTGTCTACATAGGTGCAAAGTGTAATAAACATGAACAGCTGCACATTCATGCTACTCAAATTACACAAGGGGTCAAAACTTCCCCAAAAGGGGGATGGGGAGGGGGAGGGGGGAAGGGGGGGAGGCAGCTAGGGTATACGTACGAAGTGACAATACAATGATGTTAAGATTCAAATGGCTTTAAGAAATAACAAAACCGTACAGTATGAGCAATATAAGAACCAAGTAACCGTATTCAACTAGAAGCAGCCATTATGAATGAAATATCTAAGAGCTCGGATTAGCTCTCTTATTTATCCTTTTTACTTTGAAATACACCCGAAACGCTCTAGAAAGGACACGCCCATAATATGAATATCTTTCAGTTTAGACTGAAGAGGGGAACGCTAAAGCAAAAACAAGACCCAGTGTGCTACTAGCTAGTAGTTAAACTGAATTTGAACTCATCTAACAGGCAAACTAATGCAGCAAAATGAACTACTATAATCTGGAATGAACCTGATAGAAGGCCGTTTTTAAAGACACCACAGTGTTTTTATCGTGACACCACACTAGAAACAATCAATTAGCGGGAAATCGACCATCATCTCTAACCGGCGGAAAGTCGATTCTAGACATACATTTTCCATTGTCTCTAACACCATCACACTTCTTAAAGGGAAAATCGCATTAGCAAATTTCTCGCTTTGTCCCAGTACTGAAGGTCCCAGAATTACACCTCCCTGTCTCCACACATTGGCATTTTATCAAACACAATGATATCCATGGAAAATAAAGAAAACTCATGCACTCAAATGCAGAAGAACACAAAGTAAAGTGGCCACAACACATGAACTATAACACCGGGTTACTCTAGTTAATTCAATTTATCAAAACACAAAGCCTGGATCAAGAAGAAACAATTTAGGAAAGAAATTGCACCAGCAGCAGTAGTGCCATTCATGTTCTTTACTCCAATAAACGGTCCATTACTATATTAATTGAAAAACCCAAAATCTTTCCTAAAAAATCTGGAAAATAAAAGGGCTCCCATCTATCCTCTTTTACATCCACTCTCAACTAACAACACAAAACAGAGAAAATAAAAAATATTTTAAAGATATTTAGACAATTTAGGATAATAAATAAGAGCAATAATACAAACTTCAATTCTTAAAAAAAATAACTTCAATAAAGGTCATTCCCAGTACCTGAATTTGTTGCTAACAGTCCGATTTGCTCTGCCTTCCCCTCCAATAGTCCGATTTTCTCTGCCTTACGAGGAATTAGATACCACAAGAATTAGGTTGGGTCTATGTATTCTATCTTCAACTGATTTATTGAAAAAAGGAATAAGTAGTTTCGGAGCTTGCTGCTTTGATGCTTGAAAAGAGGATTTTTTTTCTTTTATATTAAGAACAAAATAGCATTTGATCGATGTTGGGAGGCGCAAGAAGAAATTGGGCGCAGGAAGAAGTTAAGTAAGCAGTAGACGCTAGACGTGACCGGTTACGGGCCGGTTCCGGTCCAAAATGGGCCCGAACCGCTGGCTTCCATTTTCTACTTGGGATTCGGCTCTTCCGAAACCGGCGGGTTTGCGATTCCCGGTCCGGTCCGGTCTCTCGGCGGTTCCGGTCGACGGTTCGAGATCACGATTCCGATTACGGCCCGATCACTGCCCAATCACTTGCCTAATCCCGGTTCCAAAAAAATAAATTTTTTATAAAATTTGTATAACTTACGTTAAAATTAATAATAAATTTAATTTGTTATTAAACTATGTATAATATTTAATTTCATAAGTATGTTTTAAAAAAAACACTACATTGTATAATATTTTAAATAAAACAATTGCTAAGAAAATAAAGAAAAATAACATGGATTAACTTTTAACATTCATTATAACGACCATTTTCGATTACATTAATTTATTAGAATACAATAAATGATGGATAAATTAAACATAAATGATGGATACCGATTATTCTACGTAATGCGGTTACATTGATAAAACTAAATTAATACAACAAAACACTACAACAAGCAACATTCAACATTGATATTACATCGAATTTTCATAACGCGTGCATGTTGACGTTGTTACATGTCACATCCTACCCGGCTACCCGCCTCGACGTATCCGCGCGCATCATGCATATAATTTTCATATTCCTCGGAATGCCTTATTCGTAAATGTCGCATATAAGAACCAAGCCCGATTCCACGCCAGAATGATACGTTTTTTCACAAACGTTACAAACAACCTTAAATTTTGAATGATTCACTTCGTAGTTTCATCAAGAACATTTTCTTTCGGAAAAAAATGAAAAGCGACACAATGATCGACATTGCAAAATAATATATTTCGAATGTGATAAAGTAACGAATTTATTCGGATCAACTTCAAATCACTATCCGAAATATATTATAATTGTAGATAATATTATAATATGTGAGTTAGAATATGAGAGATAGAAAAGAATTGTGGGTAAAAATTGATGAAATGGATATATATTTATAGTGTGATGAGTGTGTGATATTTTAAAATAAAATAAAATAAAATCAAAATTTTTGAATATATATCCGTTGGTCAAATTTTGAAGGAAAAGAAAAGAAAAAGAAAAGGAAAAAATTAAAAAAATTAAAAAAAAAAAAAAAAAAAAAAAACCGCCGGTTCCGGTCTTCCGGCGGTTCCGCCGGTTCAATGGCACGGTTTTCGCCGGTTCTTTGAACCGCCGGTTCAAGGTCGGCCAGGGTCCGTTGGAACCTAAAACCGGGTAGGAATCAGTGAATCCGCCGGCTCCGTGGGCCGTCGACCCGATGGAACCGCCGGGTTGGACCGGAAACGGCGGGTCCGAACCGGTTTGGACCCGGAAGATGTATCATTGTATTATTTTATTAGTTTTTATTATTTACGTCGTGTCTCAGAACATAAGCAGAAAGACTAAAATGTTCCCGTTGTGAAAAATCACATTGTCACTTTATGTATCATTGTAGAATTATTGGTTTATCACATTGGCTTCTCACAAAAAGTGTATATCACATTAGCAATTTTAGAACCATTGTGGTTGCTCTTAGAACACAAATATACACATTCACTAATTTTCTTACTATTAAAAGCCTAAAAACGGATTTATGACATTGTTGAGAAATTGTACCACAAACTTGCTTAGAACATAAATATACACATTCTCTAATTTTCGTACTATTAAAAGCCTAAAAAGGGTTTTATGACATTGTTTATATATATAATAAGTCCATATTGTAGTTTTCACTTTTAATCAATTCATGAGTAATTGAAGTATTTATATTTTGTTTTGTGATATGTAATTAGTCAGAGGATATGATTTTTTTTAATATGGTGATAATATACACCGAGTCCAAAGTGATACTTTGACTAACCTACCACTTTGACTTTAACCAATATCATCTACCTTTGTGTCACTTAATTATCATCTTATAAATAAATTCTCCATTATACATAAACACTTTCATCATTTTTTTACGGATACGAAATATAGACACTCATATTTTTTGTCCTAATTAGGCTGGAACCCGGAACCTCTAGGTTAAGAGCCACAGTAATTACCAATGAGTCAATGCCTTGTTAGCAACACTTTCATATCGCTTAAGCAAGATGTCTCGGTTTCGAGCCCTTGTGGATACAACAAACCTTATTGGGAGAGATCCCAACATTTGGTGCCCGATAGTACCTCGAATGATTAGTCTCAGACAATTATCTGAGGATACCGTGTGAAAGAAAATAATTTGTTCGGTATATAAATGAAACGCTAAACCCAAAAATGCTCCATCGAATTCATGTTGGGTCACCTAGAAGGTCCAATCATGAATATAGGATCTATGGCCCGATCAGCTCGCACTATAATTGTAGGAACCCGTACGCAATTAAAATAATTAGCACGAATTAAACAACAATTTTATTGAAAATAAAACGAAATTACAATTGAAAAATGAAATATACTAAAATAAAAGTGGATACAATAACTCCGAGACGAGTAGACACTCATTCCCAAGACAAATTTGGTCCGTGTGTACCCGGTTAAAACCAATTGTCTCCCAGGGATAACTCGGATTATCGATTCGTATAGAGGTACTTCTTACACGAACCTTCAACGAACTCTTCTAGTGCTCGTAATCTCTTCTTCAAACTCGTATGCAACTTCTTCGTAACTATATGAATGTATGAAGCTTTCTCTCGGCGTTGTATTTCCAATGTGTGTCTAACTTCAATCCATATGGAGGCTATATACGAGAGAGAAGTTTGGTGGAGATGAACTCTGAATCAAGATTTAATTATCGATTCTGACCGTTTCATCGATTCAAAGAATGAATTAACATAACTCATCACATTACATCTGCTCAAAGATTGAATTAACCCATTAATTATTGTTTGAACCGAAATGAACTATGTTGGATAACCGAACCGAGTGAACTCTTCAATCAATCTTCACTTTCAATCGAATGTTTATGAATCGGACCAAGCCCAATTAACTTTTGTATAAAAGTTTAACACAGGCTCGGCTGGGGCCCTCAGGCCCGTAAGGCCCATTCCCCAAAGCCCAAAGCCCAAAGCCCAAGATCAACGGTCTCGGGCTCGGCTCGGCTCGGCTCGGCTCGGGCTCAGCGCGGCGGCGGCGGCGCTGCACAGTGGCCATTTTAGCGAACGTCATTTCGCTAAAACCAACCCGCTATCTCTCCTTCTTCTAGGAGCTTATACCACATATAACATTCTTCCCACATATATACTGGAAAACATTTCTCCCTTTTTCCAATGTGGTACACAGTTTAGTTGAATACTCTTCAACTTCCACTTCCAACAAAAGTTCTTTCAAACACCCGATTTCAAGCGTTAATTTCTCATTCACTCATACTCGAATTGAATGATTCTAAATCCTGAATTCATCTACGACTTACGTAGTTTTCGAAATTATCAAAACATTGTATATATTCTATACAAGAATATAATCAAATTAAGCTTGCAAAGTCGTCTGAATAAAATGATTATAAAATCATTTTTATTCACTTTAATTCAATTCCACTATTTTCTCCAACAATCCCCCACATGAATGGAAATTAATGCAAATGCAGACCCTGAAGAGATTCTCACAGAAAAACATTGCATCAGGAGAGGTAGCTTCGGCTTTGAACTCCGCCTGAGTGAAGTACTTATCGGATCTACTCGGCTAATCGCTGAACTTAAGTCTTGAATGTTCACCTTTAGTGTAGAACCGCACAATAGCACTCACACAATATTTCCTTAGCACTCAGCACTTGGTTCTCATGATCGGATTCATTTTGGCCCCTGAATCACACCTGGTTTCAGAAAGTGCTTTAGAGAATTCTAGCCTCTGAATTCTCATAGAAGCGGCCCCACTTCGCACTTACATAGGTGACTTCCTATCAAGAGTATTCTGCCATACCCCACTCGAATTTAATCAAGTTATAGGAATCATTAAAAGTTTTCACTTAACCTTCACACTCTGGCGAGACAACACTTTTATTCACGAGAATGGGAAAGTGTTCATCGACAACTTTCATAACTTAGTTGTCCCCTTGAACCAAGATCTTGGGATCTCCATCAACATGGTAGGGTTACCATTACAAAACTTAACTTTCAATAGGCTTAAGTCCCATTCCGAGTGTCAAAATTGACATCCGATCTCTGTAAAACCTTTAGTAAGCGGATCCATAAGATTCTCCTTCGATTTTACATAATCGATGGAAATCACACCACTAGAGATCAAGTGTTTAACGGTATTATGTCGCCGACGTATATGTCTGAACTTACCATTATACATACTATTTTGTGCTCGGTGTATAGCCGATTGACTATCACCGTGTATGCTAATAGAGCAATCGGTTTTGTCCAACAAGGAATGTCCTCAGGAAATTTGAAGCCACTCGCTTCTTCCCGCTTTTGTCCAAAGGCAATAAACTCGGCTTCCATTGTGGAACGAGATATGCATGTCCGCTTTGTGGACTTCCAGACACCGCAAAGACCACCAATCATAAAGATATATCCAGGTTGTGGATTTTGACTCTTTAGAATCGTAAATCAGCTTTGCATCACAAGATCCTTCTAATACTTCTTTGGATATCTTGTGTAACGTAATCCCGTGTTCATTGTATATTTCAAGTACACGAGTACTTTATCGCTTTCCAATGATCCTCACTGGGATTACTTGTAAACTCGCTTCGCTTTGTTCACAAAGACATGCAATATCCGGTCTAGTACAATTCTCTATGTACATTAAACAACCGATAATCTGAGAATATTTTAAGCGAGACACGTGGTCACCTTTATTTTTGACTAAGTGAAGACTTAAGTCAATAGGTGTTTTCACAGACTTTCATCATAAACACCGAATCTCCTCAGGACGGATTCAATGTAGTGAGATTGTGATAACACTAGTCCTCGAGATAGTCCGGAGATTTTAATCCCCAAAATTACATCTATAAGTCCCATATCATGAGTACTCCTCATTATTAGCATACATTCTTCTAATTCACTATTTAAGACAATATCTTAATATCCATTTGATGGATTTCAAGCTTACATACCACAACATCTGCGATAAGTACTCATATCGACGAAAGTCGAGTTTCTAGTGAATTTGTATGAAGAAATCAAGACCCTTTTTTGGTGATAACCTCTGGCTACCATCCTGGCCTTACATTGTTTAGTTTAGGTATTCCCACCTTTGCTAAACACCCCACATTTCAAGTATTCGTAGATAAGCTCTCATATGGGATCTTTATCCATATGTTCGATGTAAACCTATAAAGAATGAAACCGTGGAAACTATCGCTTCCCCTTAAGTTCGGAGATTAACTCGAACTATTCACCATGCTTTAACCAACTCTTTAAGAGTTCGGTTGAAATTCAAGATTTCTCGGATATCATCTCAAAACAATCAACACCGGGTCGTAAAACTAGCGAGAAATAGCATTTTTCCTCAAAATCGTGACTTTTGTTTAAAGACAGCACCTTTGTTTGAAACCAATGCTTTTGTTAAAAATAGCGACTTTTGCCTAAAAATCGATGAACAAAAGAAAACGTGTGGCGGCCAACTTTTTCCACTACGATTCTGCTAGGTTTATTCGCTTAGTTGTTTTTCCAACTTCATTCTTATAGGTTTATAACTCCTTTGTTGTCTTATCTTTGCTATTTTAGCAAAATTAGACACAACTTTATTTTATACAATGATCGATAAATAATCTTTACCGACTCTCCATTAGCATAAATATTTAAATCACACAACTCGTATAATTTAACTTTTACATGTCTCTGTTTCTTTCCACAGAAGGAGACCGTGCCTAAGTCATATTTGCTTTGACACATCTATGCATGTTTAACACTACATACAATAAATCATTCGACATAATGATTTATATTCATCCATTTTTGGATTTAGGAAATAAATAATTTCCACTCCTAATCGTTATGCCATAGGCTTGTGACACCACATTATATCACCAACCATTTCAATTTTAGTCATATTTCAACTCACGGTATAAAAAAGACTATTTATTGATTCAACAACTTGTACCACCACTGGTACGCATTTCAAATCAAAACACCTCGGTGTTCATTTCAATTTTTTTTTTTTTTTATTTTTTATTCAACGAATAAAAGTTCTACGAGTCGTCACCAAAATGAGAATTTTATCATGAAGATAATTTCTTCAACGACACGTCAAAATAATGTTTTCACTAACATTTTGGCATATTTTCCTTATGATTAATCTGCCAATTAAATAATTTTTAGGTACATTCGTCATACGAAATTATTTCTCGTTTGCAACGTATTAATCATATATGCCTCAACTGGCAACAACGGTTCAAAACATAATAAGAAAATTATTTGAACCAATACACATCAAGAATATTTATTATTCCATACACTAAAATAGAAATTACAATTTCTACTTTATGTAACAACACGGAGATCCATCATCCATAGACCTCCATCTATTGTTCCTTCAAAGAATTACCCCGCCTTCATCTATTAATTTGAATTTGTATGTATCAAATACCAACACGGACTTCTAGGTAGGTAAGGTCGGCTTGCGAAACCACATTCATCAAGAAGTCCGCACATGCGGGACATCTCGAAGAATCAATGCTCTTCCAGACGTCAAATTCAACTGAACATGACCGCATCCAATGATATCGGAAGTAGTTGAATTTGACATTACTATTTTCTCATCTTTGAGATGTTGGTAATTAAAAAACGATGATCTGTTCGCACACATATGTCGGGTAGCCCCAGTGTCTACAACCCAAGCATATTCCTCTTCCTCGAGGTCTCTGTCAGGCTCAATTTTGACCTGTTTTAAAACAACTTCACTTCCCGCAACCTGGAGCTTTCTCCCGAATTGGCGCACTAATATGAGTCATCCGATTATAAAATTCCATTTACGCTCACAAACAGAAGATAAACAATTTTAAGGCTCGTTTTTAAACGACCATTTTCTCAAAAGGATAATTTAAATACCAAAAAATGATATTTAATACATTTTATATCAACTCGATATCAATCAAAGTAAAGTTTGTTTTCAACTCGTCAAAAACAAACTCAAACTTGTTTCACTTGATAAAACAGATCATTTTTTCACTCGTAAAACATACTTGATTGTTTTAAATTCAGTAAAACAAATTGAAGATTGTTTTGACTCGTCAAAACAAGCTCGAGTTTATTTCAACTCGATTCTCCAACCGCTTATCTAATCATAACAATATCAACAAGTTATCGACTCTTTAAATTTGTTTATTTCAATTCAGTACGTCCAACTTATAATCAAATCACCAAAGCGGATGGTAGTTTTTACCAGAAAACCCCAAAAGGAGATGGACCGATTTTACCAGAAATCGATACCAAAAAGGAAGATCTAACTAAATTATAAAACGAGCTGAAGTTTCAGAAGTAGACTGAACCGTTCAGATTAAGAGTCGAAATGTTCAAGAAACGAAATGAAATTCGAAATAAGCCGAATCAATCAAGAACGAAGCGAGCGAACCGATCGAACCGAGTGATCGAATCGAATTCGATTAAAACAAGTTTATTTAATTCGCCTAAACTCGGAAAAATTGAGTAGAAATTGTATAAAAAATTTCGATTCGCGACGGGTTAAAATCGTAACATCGGTTACGAAAGTTGTCTTAAGTCAGTAGGAACCCGTGCATTTATTAAAATAATTAGCACGAATTAAACAACAATTTTATTGAAAATAAAACGAATTACAATTGAAAAATGAAATATACTAAAATAAAAGTGGATACAATAACTCCGAGACGAGTAGGACACTCTGTCCTTAAGACAAATTTGGTCCGTGTGTACCCGGTTAAAACCAATTGTCTCCCAGATAACTCGGATTACCGATTCGTATAGAGGTACTTCTTACACGAACCTTCAACGAACTCTTCTAGTGCTCGAATCTCTTCTTCAAACTCGTATGCAACTTCTTCGAACTATATGAATGTATGAAGCTTTCTGGCGTTGTATTTCCAATGTGTGTCTAACTTCAATCCATATGGAGGCTATATACAGGTAGGGATGGCAATGGGTCGGGTAGGGGACGGGTTTAGCTCCACCCGACCCATACCCACTCTAAATTTTTTACCCATACCCGACCCATACCCGAGCGGGTATAAATAAAATCCCCATACCCACCCCCAACGGGTAACGGGTAGGTGCGGGTACATGAACATGTATAAATAATTTTTAAGTACAAAATGAATTTGATTTTAAGTACAAGTTAAGACATTTTGCAAATGAATGTCCTATTAGGAACTAATGTTTTTTAGGTTTTTTTTATCAGTTCTTTTCTACTAACAGTAACGTTAGGTTTAGTTCTTTTCTAATTTCTACTAACCTCAAAGAAAAAGCAACGGGTAGGGTAGGTGCGGGTCGGGGAATGGGTCGGGGACGGGTAGGGTAGGGTTTTATGCTATACCTGATACCCGACCCGATACCCGAACGGGTATAGAAATTTTACCCATACCCGACCCATTACCCGAATGGGTAGTTGAAAATCATACCCGAACGGGTAGGGTAACGGGTAGGGCAGGGTCGGGTTGGGCGAGATTGCCATCCCATATATACGAGAGAGAGGGTTGGCCGAGATGAACTCGAATCAAGATTTAATTATCGATTCTGGCCGTTTCATCGATCGTTTCATCGATTCAAAAATGAATTAACATAACTCATCGATTACATGCATTCGACATTGAATTAACCCATTAATTATTGCTTTGAACCGAGCTGAACTATGTTGGATAACCGAACCGAAATAACTCTTCAATCAATCTTCACTCAATCGAAATGTTTATGAATGGACCAAGCCCAATTAACTTTTGTATAAAAGTTTAACACAAAGCTGGCCTAGGCCCTCAGGCCCGAAGGCCCATTCCCAAAGCCCAAAGCCCAAGATCAACGGTCTCGGGCTCGGGCTCGGGCTCGGGCTCGGGCGGGCGGCGGCGCGCGCGCGTGTGGCCATTTTAGCAGAACGTCTGACTGCTAAAACCAACCCGCTATCTCTCCTTCTTCTAGGAGCTTATACCACATATAACATTCTTCCCACATATATACTGGAAAACATTTCTCTCTTTTTCCAATGTGGTACACAGTTTAGTTGAATACTCTTCAACTTCCACTTCCAACAAAAGTTCTTTCAAACACCCGACTTCAAGCGTTAATTTCTCATTCACTGCATCTGCGAATTGAATGATTCTAAATCTGAATTCATCTACGACTTACGTAGTTTTCAGAATTATCAAAACATTGTATATATTCTATACAAGAATATAATCAAATTAAGCTTGCAAAGTCGTCTGAATAAAATGATTATAAAATCATTTTTTATTCACTTTAATTCAATTCCACTATTTTCTCCAACAATAATAAGGTGAGTAGGGCCGAGAACAATCTAGCCCGTCTTATGCCACCACGATCCGCCACATACCTGGCGAGACGAAGCACTGGGGGCCCACCAGCTCACCCCTCGATTCGAAGCCCGCGTAACATAGCAGTCAAGTCACAGGTTATGAGGAGAGCCCGCATAGACTATGACACAAGCCAACTCGCATAAAATGAGTTCGACTCGCAGCTCTACAGATTACATGTTGTATTTTATTCCCGCCTTATAACCGACTATGTAAGCCCTATAAATAGCGGCACTATCCCTCTTCAAAGAGGACCGATAATTGAATTACGTAGCCAATCTCTGCCAATTTGTCGACAAACACTCTCTCTCATACATGCATATTGTTCTTGCTAATCATCATAGCTATTTCTTGAACTTTAAGCATTCAAAAAAACAAATACTAAGCCAGATATCCACGTAATCACACAAACACCGCACCCCTTTGGGTTTGGTTTGTAAGTTTGTATCGTACAATGTAAGCTATTCGTTGTTGTAAGTTCCATTTCCTATCTTTTTAGTTGGATGGCATAGTAATTTTAGTAGCATATATGATTTCACCCGAGTTTCTTTAGCTTCCGTTTTGCTTAACTCTATACGACGACGTAGAGTCTTACGTATAATATTGAATTTATTTAATGTTATACATGTCGAACGTTCTTTTCCAGATAAGGACTCAGTATCCGGGAACATGGTGTCACGGTTGGTATCAGTGAGAAGCTTCCTTTTTGTCCTAGGCTTCTATTCCTTGAGATAGGATTTCTTTAAACCCCTTAGTAACCATTATGATCTTCCTTTATCTTTCAGAATAGCAGGAACCCGTATAAGTTCTCGTGGTTTCAGTGGAACATGTTGATCAGCAGGGACATCATCAAAATCAGGTACCCCTACCTCAGTTTCAGCAAGAACAAGATCAAGGATTTCTTGGATATAACAACCTTTGGATAGAGAAAAAGGCCACTAAGATGTTTCCACAAGTTGATGTCAAGTTGGAACCTATTGTTGCAAGAGTGAGTTTATAGATTTGAATTTTATGGATCATGGTGTGATTCTCGGTATAGGTTGGCTATCCAAGAGTTTTGTCTACTTGGATCGTAGAACTAGGAAAACGTTCTTCCTAAAATGGAAAAGACGAGTAAAAGATTGGTTAATGCAGTTTATGTAGTTCAAGATGTGGTTGATTAGTTTTGGGTTGAGTGTTCAAGGGTTTAGATGGTTTGGGGATGATCAATTAGGTTTTAGATCCATTGCTGGTAAATATCAGAGTTGTTAGTTGTTGTCCTTGATAACAATATGAAGATCCGGTTTTGGTTTGTGTTGAAGAGGGTTGATAGAGAAGAAGCTTACAATTTGAGTATGTTTCAGTTTTGAGGACGAAACTCCTCTTAAGGGGGAGGAATGTAATATTCCGAATTTTTTGAAAAGGACAGACATGTCATTTTACACAAATTCGAAATATTATATTTAATTTTGAGGAATAAAGTTTAAAAAAAAGAAAAGAAATAGATAAAATAACTAAGGAAGTTATTTATGGGAGAGAAATAAAACCTCCCATGACTTTTGGGGAGTTATCAGAAGTTCAAAAAGTTCAAGTTCAAACTTGGTGCTCTGGAGAAAAGAAATTAGAAACCAAAATGGCAAAGTAGAATCTTCAAAGGATTATCGGTTTTCAGAACTAATTAGAGAAACGGAATCAACGGGAGAAGAGCTTTGATGGGATACCAATATGTCGGAGTTTTGCAAAGGTAATAAAAAAGCCCCAGTTTAAAATCTTTTGATTCTGAACCTTTCTGTTGTTCTAAATTGTGGTATTCGTAGAATAGATTGTTTAGAAACCTTTGATCGCAGTTAATTTAGGTATAATTGTTGATCAATTAGGTTTTGGTTAAGAAGATCAAGAGTTGTTGTAGTTGCTTGGCATTTTTGGCATGTTTTGCTCGCTTTTTCTTTGGATCACAAGTAAGAGGGTTTTCATATTGACCTTATTAATGTTTTATAATGTTTGGTACTTGTCAGTAGTAATTTGGTGATGATTTCCTGTTGTTTTGAGTGTTTATCTGCTGTCAAACATGTTGGAATCATGTTAGAAAATTGTACAATACAATAAAACTGCTATTTAGGGTAATTTGGGCCTTTTGACGTGCGCCAAAGGTGTGTCAGCACACGCCAAAGATGATCAGAGAGCAGGTGGGAAGTACATAGATTTTTAGCGCACACTTAGGGGTCTTAGCACGCGCTTGGGGTGAAACAGAAAGCAGGCAGATTGTTCAGGCTGTTTTAGTGCACGCCAAAGCTGAACAAAAGGATCTGCAAGTTCCTGAAGTGCTTCAGCGCGCGACAAAGAGGCCCAGTGCACGCCAAAGATCCCATTTTGCTGATTTAAGTGTTTTAAGCTCTGTTTTTTTTTTTTTGCTTTGAATGATAATTATTGATACAATAAACCTAAATAAACTTAACTAAGATTCTGATGCGTTTAGTTCCGACACCGAATGGATTCTTACTAAGAGTCAGGACCATCGGAAGATCATGAATGGCCTTGTACCTTGGTGGATTAGTATCCCCCAATGTCTGTGTATGTGATAGGCTTTGTTAATGTCTAATTGTCTAAGTGAGGGAGTGGGAGTGTAAGTTAGCTTTTGCCTTGAAAACACTTAGGTGGCCAATTAACAATTAATAACATACATACTTGTGTAGTTAAAAGCCTAAACATCAAGGTTCTTGTTAAGGCACAAGACAATATCTCGTTGTGTTGTGTGGTCGGTATAAAGTGAATAACTTTATTGGTCTTTGAGGGTCATGAGGAGTAGAGGGACTTCGCCGAACACACGCACTATCAGGACTAGCCCGTGGCTATTAGCGTAGCACCACTAATAGGTTGCAACCAGATGCTTCATGGCGAGTAGCACCATGCGTAGTGCCCTTAAATTCTTGTGTAACAAAGATAAGCTAAGCTAGAAACAAAGTAGGATCTTATTTCATGTTGACGAGCAACCCTAGAGTTCGAGTCATGTTCATAAAGACAACTTAAGAATAATAAAACATTTGCCTTCCGTTATAAAACATAAGTTTTCGATAGCGTCTACCTTTTACTAAGTACTTTTGTACTTACCCCTTTGCATATTTGTGTGTTTGCTTTGTGGGAGAAGGTGTACATGTTGATTTGGATTGTGATGACATTGAGGATGATATATGATGATGCTATGCCATGCTTTGTTAGATGCTTTATAGTTCTATAACTATGTTGTATTTTCTAATTTCAAGACTTGTTTTACTTTCTTTTCTAAGACTTGTTGTAATATAAGTAACCCTTTGGGTTTGGTTTGTAAGTTTGTAACGTACAATGTAAGTTATTCGTTGTTGTAAGTTCCCTTTTCCTATCTTTTTAGTTGGATGGCATTGTGTGGAAATTTTAGTTCTAATGACTAGAACTCGATGAACACCAAACCAGAATTTGAAAAATGAAGAAAGTAGGAAAAATGCATTTGTAGAAGAAATCTAGTTCATCATTCAAATTAAGCTTACAAGATTCATTATATAGATATATATAGTCATATGCTATAGCTGATTACATCAATTATCAGTTGTAACTACACTAACTACCTATAACAACCTTCAACCGCTTTTGATTGAAGGTGTTCGACCAAATGTCTCAAAGACATTCAATCTGATGTGTGCCTTTACTCTTAGTATGCTGCATACCAGCTTGAACTTCTGATCTTGTAAATGCAAACTACACTTCCAATAGCCCCTCTCAAGTTGACTATGGGGCAGCTTGAACTTCTGATCGTGTAAATGCAGACTACATTTCCAAGAATGCAAGACAATGCAACACTTAGGATGAATTATTAGTAGTGCTAGGGTTAAAAGGAGAGTGAACTCCTATTTTCTCCAGAAAATACTGGAACAATGAAGCATCTAGTGTCTTTGTAAGTGTTAGGAAATCACTAGTTTAACGCAGCGGAATTTAAAATTGATTTCCTTTTTCTAGATCGTTCTTCGTTTAATGTAATAAACACGTTAAGTAGTTTGACGGTTATACCTTGAATGATCTATAAGATCGTCGCTTTGACCGTCAACGGAGAGTAGTACAGTGCGCAAGCCGACCACGTGTCCGGCCTCTATCGCTAATCCACACGAACTCCTCGCCGGAATCCTCCTTGGATTGCTATCGGAGAAACTCCAGCTGCTAGACCGGCCTTTTTCCTCTCTCTCAAACTCTCTATAGGATGCTCTCTATTTTACACAAAACTATAAGCTCTTGCAATTGTGATGTACAAAAAAGCTTGACACCCACATCTTATTTATAGTAGGAATGTCGCCCCTAACTAGAGTGGATGAGAAGAAAACATTTTCCCAATAAAATAACTACAATCAATTAGATTGATTTATCTATATTATTATAATATCTCATATTAAATAAAATCTAAATATTGCCAATATCTTATATTGATTATATTTATCTTTTTACCATAAATCTATTTTTCCAAAATCAATTAATATCCAATATTAATATTATGGTAATCTTATTAATTAAAGTGCACAATCCAAGTGTATTATACCCTAGGATGTGGCGCGCCATATGTCACTTAATTGGCATCCGGTATATTCTTTAATTAATATAATTTGTATATAATTAATATCTTGTATT
Organism: Gentiana macrophylla; assembly: GCA_026214975.1. Taxonomy (NCBI): domain Eukaryota; kingdom Viridiplantae; phylum Streptophyta; class Magnoliopsida; order Gentianales; family Gentianaceae; genus Gentiana; species Gentiana macrophylla. The sequence goes on from CM047816.1 coordinate 78,821,278, forward strand.
TTATTTATTCATAATAAATAAATATCACAATATTAATTTACACTATAACCTTTATAGTCTAGAGATAAACTTTCCTTATTTGGTTATCAACTATAACCGCATTTTAATCCGACTCGATGTTCATATGTGTGTGACCCGATAGACTTCCGAATATGTTGGCCGTAGACATAAAGTGCAAATTACGAAAATTCCCTTCACGCCTAACGATCACGGGATAGCGTCTAGCAACACACCGTGACCCCCAATCATCAGAAGAGTCAAAAGCAATGACTACTGCCTTTCATGTGAAGCATTTACCGTGTAACTTACAATCCTATCGCTGTAATAATATCCATACGATCGTATCTCGAGTGTCAATAAATTAACGATCGTATCTTATAATCTGGATATCATGCTCTCTCGGAATAACACATCTACTCCCGCTTTACAAAGATTCTCGAGAGCTAAACATTCCTTGTAAGAAGGCCATTTCGGATATTCGATCCTAATCATAGGATACGCGATTCCCGGACGACCAATCATGTATACTCCACATGCTTCAATATCACACCCAATCACTACCGCATGATTGCCCCGTGGATAGGAGAAATCTCAATAGTGTCAAAGCATGACAATCCACACCGTGGTGCCATGAAGACTCCGGTCTAAAGGATAATTACACAACTGCCACATAGTGTGACACTTAATGTAAGTGGAGTCGATTCCCGTAACGCATTCTCTCTCTAATACACGTCCACGTCTACCCAAGTGTCCCTACACTTCGATAGACGAGATCTATCCCTACCTTCTATAAGATGGAAGACATCCAATACGTGCTAGTCTAATTATACTATCAATTCCCCGTTTGACAGTACTTAAGACTAGAGACATTTAAGTATCAAACTTATTAAAGTGATTAGCGATCTCATCAACGATAATCACTATCATGGTTTCTCTATCACAGTTTGACACTAGGGACGTTACTATATATATACAACAAATAATATGAAGATAAACAATATATAATAACATAAGTGCTTTTATTAATCATAACAAGTTATTACATGAACTAAAATAGACTGTAAAAGACCCGACCCGATCGGATCTGGTCCAACCCAGTTGGGTTTAGGACGACTATTCAACAGTAAGTATATCAGCCAACTGATGATGAGTCCTAACATGCATTAATCTTAGAAAACCTGATTGCACTTTTGCCCTTGTAATGTGACAATCCAATTCTATATGATTGGTTCTTTCATGGAATATAGGGTTTTTAGCTATATGAATAGCATTTGCAGTGTCACAGAAGAGTAGGATTGACAAAGGGACAAGAATCTGTAAATCTTTTATAATGTATACCTATCATTGGAGTTCACATGTAGCACTTTCCATAGCTCTATACTCTGATTCTGAAGAACTTTTGGCTATGGTAGTTTGCCTTTTTGCTTTCCAAGAAATAGGAGCTACTCCTAGGAACATCTTCAGAACTGAAAATAGATTTTCTTGAATCTTCATAACCACTCAATCAAATCATGTAACCTTTCAATTGTAGGTCATTATGTGCGAGAAATAGCGAGGCCTTGTCCAGGGTTCTTTTTATGTATCTTAGTAACCCATGTGCAGCTTGCATATGATTGGCAGTAGGGTTTGATAGATACTGGCTTCATTGTGGACTGCAAAGGCTAAATCTGGCCTAGTAAAGACATATAGATGAGTTTTCCTACTAGGGTTCTGTAAGAAGTATTGTCTGAAAGCAATTCTGAGTTTCCTGCAATCAGTTTTTGTTTGGAATTCAGGGGTGTATTAATTGTTTTTGCTTCAGTAAAACCATACTCTTCTAGGATATTTAGAGCATATTTCCTTTGCTTGATTGAGATGCCATAGTCTATTCTTGCAACTTCAACTCCCAAGAAATACCTCAAGTTACCAATGTCCTTGATCTGAAACTTGTTATGCAAAACATGTTTAACCTTATTTACAGGAAGAATTGAGGCACTTGCATCTATAATATCATCTACATAAACCGAAAGAACTACAAAAAGTATCCCTTGATCCTCTAGTGAAAAGACTGTGATCATGTTGTGATTGGTCAAAACCAATTTTTTTTAATGCAACAGTTAACTTTGTATTCTGCTATATACTAGCTTGTTTAGACCATACAATGACCTTGTCAACCTGCATACTTGATTAGGCTTGTCTGTCTTGAATCCTAGTGGAAATTCCATGTATACTTCCTCATCAAGCTCTCCATGTAGAAAAGCATTGTTCACATCCATTTGATGGATATGTCAATTATTTGATGCAGCTAGGGATAACAAAGTTCTGATGGTCTTGACTTTAGCAATATGTGAAAATGTTTCTTCATAATCTATACCATAAGTCTGTGTGTACTCTTTAGTTAATAACGTTGCCTTGTATCTCTCTATTGAACCATCAACATGGTATTTCATCTTGTAGACCCTTTTACAGCCTATGGTCTTCTTTCCAGGAGGTAGAGTGACCACTTCCCAAGTATGTGTGTCTTGCAATGCATCCAACTCCTTTTGCATTGCTTCCTTTCAACAATCATGCTTTATGGCATGGTTGTATGTTTTAGGTTCTGACAAATACACACAAAACTTTTGTATCCATTGGCTATGTAGTTATATTGATCACATTATTTATTGTATATGGGGACTTCTTGTTAGGACATATGTATTGGTCCAAATAAGAAGGTTGTTGGCTGGTCCTACTAGACCTTCTAGTGGCAAGAGTGCAGGATTCACTTCTCTTTGGAAATTTATTCTTCTTTGAGGCACATCTGGATCATTTGGAGTGTGATGGACCGGTGCATCTATTGAAATAGTGTCCTAAACCCAATCGGGTTGGACAAGATCCGACCTGGTCGGATCATTTCTACTATTTCTTTGTGTTTATACATATACTAAATGGCTTTTCTGTTATTATATATTTGTACGTTTAACGGACCAATTACGATATTGTTTATATGATAACGTCCTTAGTATTAAACTGTGAAAGAGAAACCATGATAGTGATTATGGTTGAAGAGATCTCGAATCACTTTAATGGTTTGATACTTAAATGTCTCTAGTAGTATGTACTATTAAACAGGACATTAACACTACATTTAGACTAGCACGTATTGGATGTCTTCTATCTTGTGAATGTTAGGAAATCTACGCGGGAACGCATCGGAATTTAAAATTTTATTTCCTTTTTACCCAAGATCGACTTTGTTTAAGCAACAAGCATAAAAGAAGTAGACGTAGAATATTCCTTGGATGATCAAAAATAGATCGTCGCTTTATCTACGGTTGTAGTTACTGCACGAAGCCGCCCAAGTGTTCGGCCTCTACCGTTGATCCACACGAACAACCCACCGGAATCCACCATTGGATTGCTACCTGAAAAAGTCAGCTGCTAGGCCGCCTTTTTCTTTCTCCCAAATCTCTCTCTGAAGAAGCTCTCTTAATTTTCTAGTAGAAAATATGACTTATAATTGTGATACAAAAGAGCTTGGCACCCACTCCCTATTTATAATGAAAGTGGCGCCTATTCTCATTCCCAATCTGACTGTGAAAAGCTTCCTATTGGATAGAGGAGAAAGAAAACCAATTCCCAATAAAATAAGAAAAATAGATATTCTAGATTTATCTCATTTAATTTAATATCTTATATTAAATAAATCCAAGATATTGTCAATATCTAATATTGACTATCTTTATCATATTACCATAAAATAATTTATACATGTATATATCACACACACACACACACACACACACACACACACACACACACACACATATATATATATATATATATATATATATATATATCACATATATAAATCTATATACACGTAACTATTACAAAACTGCACATCTTATATACATGTATAACACACGCATATACACACACACACACACACACATATATATATATATATAATATTAATATCTTATATTAATACTAGATAATATAATATCATGATTAATTAATTTGCAAAATCCATGTGTATTATATACACAAATATAATGCTCCCCATACATAATAAAATATGTATATTTAATTAATCAACATAACTAATATCTTGTATTATATTTATTCATAATAAATAAATACCACCATATTAATTTATCACTATAACACTTTATAGTCGAGATAAAACTTTCCTTATTCGGTTATCGCTATAACCGCATTTTAATCCGGCTAGATGTTCTTATGTGTGTGATCCGATAGACTTCCGAATATGTTGGCCGTAGGCACAAAATGCATTTACTAAAATACCCTTCATACCTAACGATCACGGATTAGCATCTAGCAACACACCGTGACCCCCCAATAATCGGAAGAGTCAAATGCAGTGACCGCTACCTTTCATCTGAAACAGTTACTGTGTAAATACAATCCTATCGCTGTAATAATATCCATACGGTCGTATCTCGTGTGTCAATACATTAATGACCGTATCTTATAATCTGGATATCATGCTCTCTCTCGAAGTAACTCATTTACTACCACTTTGCAAAGATTCACAAGAGCTAGACAATCCTTATAAGAAGTTCCTTTCGGATATTTACTCCTGTTCATAGGATACACGATTTCCGGACGAGCAACATGAATCCTACGCATTCTTCAGTATCACACTCAATCACTACCACATGATCACCATGGCTAGGGGAAACCTCAATAGTGACAAAGTATGACAATCCACACTGTGCTGTCATAAAGACTCCGGTCATAGGATAATTACACAACCACCACATAGTGCGACACTTAATAAAGTAAGTGGGTCAATCTAACGTACGCATTCTCTAATATACGTCCACGTACAGTCCAAGTGTCCGTACACTTTGATAGACGAGATCTATCCCTATGTTCACAAGATAGAAGACATCCAATACGTGCTAGTCTAATCGTACTATTAATGTCCCATTTTATAGTACATAAAACTAGAGACATTTAAGTATCAAACCTTTTAAATTGAGTTGAGATCTCATCAACCATAATCACTATCATGGTTTCTTTTTCACAATTTGACCCTAGGAACACTATCATATATACAATATCATAATTGGTCCGTAAAACAAACAAATATAGAATAACATAAATCCATTTAATATATGTATAAACATAAAGAAATAATTGAAATGATCTGACCCGGTCGGGTCCGATCCAACCCGATTGGGTTTAGGACACTATTTCAACAATATCCCACTTGGCCTAAAGCCAATCACCAACACACACAAGACCAAGTTAAGACACAAGAATCTCATTCAATACTCGTAACCAACCCTAAGCGTGATTGAATCACTATCCATGGGGACTCAGAATATCTTCACATAATGCTTCAAATGATCAAGTCAAAAAGGAACCGCCTCAACACACACATGAATCTCTGACAAGACCCTAGTCCTTGCTTCATGTAATGAATCCACTACTATATCAGCTATATAGTAAAAGTGTAGGAACAGCACAAAGTTCAAGAATGAACCTTCTAGATCCATGTTCTGCTCCCGCTGCGCCTATAAGGCAATACTGTGTTTTGGCACAGTTGTAGAATCTACAGTGACCTCTAGCTAAGAACATTTACAGCTCACTGTATCTCTTAATCAAAGTGACTGCAAACCCAAACTATAGCTCTCACTATCTTCATAAGACTCTGGGTATACATCTATATGTCTACGTTTATTCGATTCCAAGTTTCAATAAACTAGGAACCGATCCTTAACACTTTTATGGATATTCTCGACAATTACCAGAATCACTTTCATACTTGCTCATGACTTTTAATGAAGTATGAACATCTAGCTTATCTCTTATGATGGATCCTATTGCAGTAGCAAATGGAACCCTCCATAAGCATCATCTTTCACCTTATCTTCAGGACTTATGTCCCGTCATAGATAGATCACAGGAATGCTTGCTTGCAGTATTTCCTGTCGTGACATATGCTAAACTCTTTTAGCATCTCATCTATTCAGGTGAACTGTGATAATTAAGCAGTATCTATATCTATCACTATAGATTCTTATTTCCAAAATAAGAACTGCCATTCATAGATCTTTCATAAAGACCTTGAACTACCAAACATTAATTGACTGTGACATGGGGTGTTGATTCCGAGAGGATATCCAATACCTTGCGAAAAAACTGTAACACTCCCAGTAACCTTTTTGCACATAAGGCATATCATTCCTCTTGATGGAATCAAACTCTTTTGATTATCAAAGCAAAGAACTTATATAGGGAAACATGTTTGAGCTCACAAATGGATCTCATAGGCTTACACATCACGTTATCGTCTATGAACATCAAGCCATTGGTCCAACATTTTAACACCATCATATAGCCATGATACGTAGCTACAACAAGCACTATTTGAATAGACTTAAGCATAGCTGGTAGCATAAAGATAATTACAAGGTTTACACCTCATAGCCTCTTAGCCATAAACTCAGCCTAACTAGTAATCATATTACTGTCCATGTTAGTCTTTCACAAAAATCTACTATGCCTTCCTGAGGCATTCCCTTCAGGTAAGTCAGACTAGGTTCATAACCAGGTTATCATACATGGAATCTTCTTCAGATACTATGGCTCCAAGTCATATATCTTAATCTTGCCTTTAAAGCATTCTTTCATAAGTCGCGAGATCTTCATTCTTCAAGATGAACATACCAGTAGCCCTTCAGGCGTGTGGTCATCTGTAGACTCATGAAGCACCTGTGTGCACTGAGCAATGTCCTGCACCTCATCACTATACGGTGCTTGCTCATGTTCCAATGGTTGAATATCTCTTTGTGGTTCTCAAACTCTTTTGAGATCTCAATTTACTCCCACTGTTTCTTTTTGAAGAAACACTTCCTCTAGAAGACAGCATGTTTGGAGACAGATATTTTTTCTCCGCAGGTAAGTAAATAATATCTAGCATACCTGCCAAGATATTCCACAAAGTTTCACATGCCATACGGGGCTCCAAGTCTTTCAGACACTGCCTGCTTGCTAGAAGCACGACAATCCTAAATCATCGGTTAAGATGGATTTCATGTTATCGTCTTCCATATCTGATATGGAATTTATCCAACCTTTATTCTTTGGAACTCGGTTAAGTATATGTTTTAGTATAAGGACACCATCCGAAAACAGGTAAGAGATACTTTGCATGGCTTACTTCGCATCTTTATTGTATAAAGTGCTATTTTCATTTTAGAAACACAATCTAATTGCATATCCCAAAAATGGTATCCTTCAAGGGAGAATCTAATTCCTTTTCAAACGACTTCTGGAACACCCTTCAGGTATTAATTGTTTCAATCCAATTGAAGATTAATTCCTAAGCAGTTCATCAATCTTATGTTCATACTAGCTCGAACTTTTCGGGCTTTCCGAATTTCGCACTTCACTGAGTACTCTTGACTATTTCTAAAAATAGTCATAGAGAGGAATAAACAATTATGTATGGCATTTATTGTCATAAGCTAACAAACATCAATATGTTTAGGCTTTAGTCAATATTCTGGAATTTATCACATTTTTAATAAAAGGGTATTTTAGTCACCTTTGGATAAGATACGTATTACCCATACGATTCATAATCACATGGTTCAGACATCATCAGAATGTCATTTGCTTACACGTTTCTCTTCCAGAGAGACTATGTCTAGAAAAACCACAAAATATTAAGGATAACAGCTATACAAATATTTGGTTGAGATTTTGATCACCTATATCAACTATATAGTGACATCAATCTAGTATGTTAGATTCAGTGACCGTTCAACTTAATCGGAATAACATTTATTCCTTACAATTGAATATGTATACTAAATCCTAACAAATAACTGAACTCATGTTCTTCATAAGAACCGGAACACAATAACATTTATTTAGTTTCTTTATTAGTTTACTGATGACGGTCAAATTGGTATCATTATTTACCATCAATCTACCCCAGATTTGTGTTCTCAAAAGGGATAATATGTATGAAATCATGAGTTAATTAGCTAAATGTGATTAAGCCACGTCCGGGGTGACTAAATTGGTATTATGCGTATTAACCGTGTATTTTATGCGTTATTTGCTAGAAATAGAAGCTACTATGTGTGCTATGATTTTAGTGACAGATGAACAAGTGTTCGAAGCATCATTTGGGCTGAATATGAGAGTCAATCGATAAAGAACTGAACGGAGCTGAAGGTTGAAGTGTTTCGAGCGGAGATTGGACCCGACAATCTGATTGGTGATCTTGCAATGCGGTTTACGAAGCTTTATAAGACGAATTGGGCTTGTGCTTCTTCATGAAAGTTGTAGGTCCTAAAACAAGGATTCCAACACATTTTTAATCACCCAAATCGGAGTTACTTAGGCCAAGTTTGTTAGGAAATCTACGCGGGAACGCAGCGGAATTCAAAAATTTATTTCCTATCGACCCAAGATCGACTTCGTTTAAGCAATAAACGAATAAACTAAAGACGGCGGTTACCTTGGTTGATCTAAAAGATCGACGCTTTGACCGTCTAAGGAGAGTAGTTCAGCATGGAGCCGCCCAAGTGTTCGGCCTCTACCGCTAGTCCACACGAACAGCCCGCCGGAATCCCACCATGGATTGCTATCGGAAAACTCCGGTTGCTAGACCGGCCCTTTTCCCCTCTCTCCAACTCTCCAAAAGATGCTCTCTATTTTACACAAGAACTATGAGCTCTTGCAATTGTGATGTACAAAAGAGCTTGACACCCACCTCCCTTTTATAATGGATGTGGCGCCCAAGAGGTGTGGAGGAGAAGAAAACCTTTTCCCAATAAAATAAGGAAAATATAATTGATTGATTTATCTCATTTATTATAATATCTCATATCAAATAAATCTAGGATTTTGTCAATATCTTATATTGAATATTCCCAAGATATTGTCAATATCTAATATTGACTATCTTTATTTTATTACCATAAATCAATTTACACATGTGTATATATCATATATATATTTATTACACATATAAATCTATAAATATTCAAACATGTTAACTTGGCTTTCACGTGTGACATGCACACAAATGTTAGCCGCATGCATTTTAGATATATACATATATATCAATATCTTATATTAATATATTTGGTAATACTATTAATTAAATTACACAATCCAAGTGTATCTTATACACACACAAATCTATATTTCATATGCCAATAAATTGGCATCCGAATATTCTTTAATTAATATAATTCTATTAATATCTTGTATTTAATTTATTCATAATAAATAAATACCACCATATTAATTTACCACTATAACCTTTATAGTCTCGAGATAAACTTTCCTTATTTGGTTATCATCTATAACCACATTTTAATCCGGCTAGATGTTCTTATGTGTGTGACCCGATAGGCTTCCGAATATGTTGGCCGTAGACACAAAGTGCAAATTACGAAAATGCCCTTCATGCCTAACGATCACGGGATAGCGTCTAGCAACACACCGTGACCCCAATCATCGGAAGAGTCAAATGCAATGACTACTACCTTTCATGTGAAACTTGATTACCGTGTAACTTACAATCCTATCATTTGTAATAATATCCATACGGTCGTTAGTCGAGTGTCAAAACATCAACAACCGTATCTTATAATCTGGATATCATGCTCTCTCAAGTAACTCATTTACTCCCACTTTGCAAAGATTCACGAGTAAGACATTCCTTATAAGAAGGCCATTTCGATATTCGATCCCAATCATAGGATACGCGATTCCCGGACGACCAATCATGTATACTCCGCGTGCTTGATGATCATACCCAATCACTACCGCATGATCGCCCCGTGGCTGGGGAAACCTCAATAGTGTCAAAGCATGACAATCCACACCGTGATGCCATGAAGACTCGGTCTTAAGGATAATTACACAACCGCCACATAGTGTGACACTTATCCGTGTAAGTGGGTCGATCCTAACGTCGCATTCTCTAATACACGTCCACGTCACGGTCCAAGTGTCTCTACACTTCGATAGACGAGATCTATCCACGCCTCTTAAAGACGTAAGACATCTAATACGTGCTAGTCTGCTTATACTATCAATGCCCTGCTTAATAGTACATCGACTAGAGACATTTAAGTATCAAACTTATTAAAGTGATTAGAGATCTCATCAACCATAATCGCCTATCATGGTTTCTCTATCACGCTTAATACTAAGGACGTTATCATATAACAATTCATAATTGGTTCTTTAAAAGAATATATATATGACAACATAAAAGCCATTTAATATATGTATAAACATAAAGAAATAGTAGAAATGATCCGACCCGGTCGGATCCGGTCCAACCCGATTGGGTTTAGGACACTATTCCAACAAAGTTATGGTCCAAATACCAAAGCTAGGCCTAAGGTATTCCAAGTTAAGTCGGCAGCAGGAAAAAGACGAACATACCCTCGGTACCCCGGGAGGTATCGCCGACTTACCGAGGCCCAGAATCTTCCTGAAACGTGTTTTATTGTCCTCCAAGCATTGGGTTTACCTCTAAGTCGGTTTATACACCTATATAAAGCCATTCAGGGCTGCGAATTTGTAATCACCTTTTCTTTTATTCATTCCAAGATCTATTAGATACAATGTAGTCTTTTGGAGATTAAAGCTTCTTTTATTTTTTTCTTTCATGCAAATATGTCATGAGTCTTTCATTATTGAATTGTGCTTGGTTTACGATCTTCATGGATCGTCTTGAGTCGCCGGAGGGAAAGAGAATAGAAGAGTAGATCTGTTCTTCGTCATGGGTAAGATCTATTCCAATGTTTTATTTCTTTCTTAGATTCATGATTGTTGTTGTGTTAGATCTAGATTATGCTTGCATCTAATCATCTATGAATTAATTAAACGAACCTTAATCTTTATTCGATTCATTAATATGAAACGTAGAATTATGGGTTGCGCTCTTCAGATCTGCGACGGTCTTTATCGCTAGATCTGAATACCTAGTAAATCCTAATTCTGTGGTTTGGCATTAGCTACGTTGATCGATAAGGTTTAATTTAAATGTTAGTAGCCTGATCAACTATTTGCATGTCTTCGTAAACTAGCATGAAATACGAATAGTGAAAAGTGCTATGTTTGGAGAATATCTTGATGGACCCTAGGAACGTGCTGGTTAATGTCGACAGCTGTCTAGGTGGGTTTACGGTATGAGTTAGTGCTCAATATAGGCAATTCTAGTTCTTTATAAGTATGGGCTATTACGGACCAATTAAGGAGGGTAGCTAGCGTATAGATTATCTACTGCCATTGTCGGAGTAGATAGGGTTAGGAATTGCACCCGTAGCTTAATTACAAATATGGATCAGATGAGGATTAATGTGAGATTAGTTATGAATAGTTTGGTTAATGCCTTTTTGATACATGATTGATGATTGGTTTATTTGCATCCCTTTTATTTACTTGTCCTTTATGTTGGTCAATGACCACCCCTATCCGGTTGACCTATGAATTGTGGTTGTGTTTAACATTATTAAATAATAGTCTCCGTGGGATCGACCTTGACTCGCCCTTGCTATACTACGATTGACCTAGTACTCTTGCTAGTAATATCGACGTAAGTGACTTACACGCGATCATTTACTAGACTCAGAATATTATATAGTAAATGCTGCAACGTTTGCTTCACTTTCCACATCTTTGAATATTCTGTACTTAATCTTTCTGATTTAATAATACTCGTAAGACATCATATATCTAAGAGTTGACTTGAACTTAGATAGATTTATCTCAATTACACTTGTCTAGAATATAGGCTTCGATAAGATATCTTATTTTAAGTACATGCCCTAACTTTCCTTTTAATCCTTTAAGCACTTGCAAATATTTCTCAATTTAGTCTTCATAAGATTTAAGAGAAATCACAAGAGCTATGTCTTCCATTTTCTTTCGTAAAGAAAATCTAAAGTTTATTAAACAGTTTATTTAACCTTTTGAATCATATTCAAAACATGAACCATTTAATTAATCTTCAAGCAATGATTAAAGAGTTAAGTCGATACTTAAATCTTACAATTTTGAAAATAAACTTTCCAAAATTGGTTGTGGTCATTTGCATTCAACACATCTAATGTTTGAATTGCTTGTCATCGTATGACAAAATGACCCATTGGACATCGTCGTATCCAATATATGATTAATTAGTTGAAACTTATTTCAAGTGATTGAATCATATCATGAGCTTCCGTTTTGATTAATAATTAAAGTCTTAGAGCACTGCATCATATATGTAGTCTCATTGTCTTTAACTACAACGAAGTTGCTCGTGTCATTTCTTATTTTAAAAGGATTAAGATTACTTAACCTTACTTGAGAACGTTTCTCAAAAGGTAACAGTCATAATTTGGTTTTATCAATCGAGAATTAAAACAGAAAAGCTTGCTAAAACTACAACATAAAAATAAAGATAAAATAGTGTTGTTGTTTATACATGCAAAATAAAAAATGGTCTTTTGGTTTATAATTTTGCTCCCACTAGTCAACTACTCCCAAGTGATATTCAAGAATTTTTTCAAAACTTCTTTAATGGCCAAGATCTCATCTGGTTACCCGGATTCCCGACGAGGGCCGATCAACCGGAATAATTCGACAAGTAGGTAACACTTTACCAATCACATCTCTATGTGACTCTTGGTGGTTGACTAGTCAACTATTTGACACTTCACATCTTTATGTGGTAGTCAACCCCTTGCCTCTAGAATAAGACGGTCCTGACGAGGTCCAATCACCGCAATACTCTAGTCAAGTCATAACATAATATTCGTGAGATCTCATACGATCATATCTCAATAACGACGATATACCCAAGGTAGGTCAACTCTCGACGAGGGCCGATCAGTTGGATCCGAACAAGGGCTCTTCACCGCCGCTATAATATTGGGAGACAATATTTTGACTTGATTTTTGTAGTGGAAGTATTTATGTATATTAATTCACTTAATTAATTTTAATTACGGTCTCATCAAATATATCTATCTCCATAGACATACATCCTACACATTCATCTAGATTGTGCCTAGTCATGCATCTATCGTATCATGTAAAATAAATACAAGCACAAAATAAATAAATACGTAAAGTAACCGGTGTGATCATGGACTTTTCCTAAGTGCGGTTTCGAATACAAACTGACGAAACCATGGGTCACAATCTAAGGGTAGCTGCGACCTCTAGTAGGATCTTTAATGTGCCACCTTCAATGGGATCTTCATTCGACTTTCTTTGGTCTCCATCTTTTGCTCCGTTCTTGTTACATAAAATCTATCTAATATATTTGTACACCCGCCGCACACAGGGGGAGCTAACGGGAATGGGATAAATGCAAAAGTAAACTAGGTCACGTTATTCATAACGGCCTAGGACAATTTTGAAACCAACAGAAAAATTAAATCATTCACATATATCCTATAGGTCGAGTCCATGATCAATCAGGGTCCATATAATTATATTATATCTACTACAATATCTAATCCATACAATCAAATATTATGAAAAAGATAAAATATAAATTTACCAACGTGAAATTAATCAATTAACGTTTAATCAATTAGATAATTTCATCTAATCAATTAACATTTAATTAATTAATGATTTCAATCGAAATAAAATTAACAATTAATTCCAAAACGATTTCTATTTTAATTTTAATCAATTATAATTATTCCAAAATAAATCAAAATTAAAAATTAGGTCTCTTTTGTTTCTTTCATTTTGATTCCTAATCAAAAGGATGTCTTTGGCTTCCAAAACCAAAAGGCATCGACCTTGGCCCTTTCGAAAATCAAAATTTTGAAAAGGGCTTAGGCCTTTTTCCAAAATAAAATATTTTGAAAAGGGCCTAGGCCTATTCCTAACAAAATTTAGAAATGCCTAGATTATTTAAAACCAAATCATATTACCAAATAATGCCTTGTGGCATCCCAATGGTCCAAACTATTTGAACCATTAGTTAGCCTCATGACATCAACTAAACAAAGAGATATCAATGCAATATAACAATTCCCAAAACGATAAAAGGAAAATCGGGGTCCACCGTATATGGCGACCAACGGCAAGACCCTCGACGCCGTCGCTAAGCGGCGGCAATGCGCGATGAGGGCGCGCGCTCGCTTCGCCTTCAAACCCGACGCGTCGCCTTTTTTTGTTTCTCGTTTCGCGAATCTAGATCTTGCGTCTATTAATTAATTACTACGCAAATTAAATAATGCTTATTGCTTAAGCTCGAAGCTCGCTCCGATACCACTGTTAGGAAATCTACGCGGAAATGCAGTGGAATTTAAAACTTTATTTCCTTTTTACCTAAGTTCGACTTCGTTTAAGCAACACGCATAAAAGAAGTACACGTAGAATATACCTTGGATGATCTAAAATAGATCGTCGCTTTATCTACGGTTGTAGTTACTGCACGAAGCTGTCCAAGTGTTCCGCCTCTACCGTTGATCCACACGAACAACCCGCCGCCGGAAAAAGTTAACTGCTAGGCCGCCTTTTTCTTCTCCGAAATCTCTCTCTGAAGAAGCTCTTAATTTTCTAGTAGAAAATAAGACTTGTAATTATGATACAAAAGAACATGGAACCCACTCCCTATTTATAATGAAAGTGGTGCCTATTCTCATTCCCAATCTGATTGGGAAAAACTTCCTATTGGATAGAGGAGGGAGAAAACCAATTCCCAATAAAAGAAGGAAAATAGATATTCTAGATATATCTCATTTAATTTAATATCTCATTTTAAATAATTCAAGATATTGTCAATATCTAATATTGACTACATTTATTTTATTAGCAAAAATCAATTTATACATGTATATATATCACATATATACATATATTAATATCTTATATTAATACTAGATAATATAATACCATGATTAATTAATTTGCAAAATCCATATGTATCATATACACAAATATAATGTGCCCATACATAATAAAATATGTATATTTAATTAGTCAACATAATTAATATCTTGTATTATATTTATTCATAATAAATAAATACCACCATATTAATTTATCACTATAATATTTTATAGTCGAGATAAAACTTTCTTTATTTGGTTATCGCTATAATCACATTTTAATCCGGCTAGATGTTCTTATGTGTGTGACCCAATAGACTTCCGAATGTGTTGGCCATAGGCACAAAGTCCATTTACTAAAATACCCTTCATACCTAATGATCACGGAATATCGTCTAGCAACACACCGTGACCTCCAGTCATCGGAAAAGACAAATGCAATGACTATTATCTTTCATGTGAAATAGTTACTATGTATATACAATCCTATTGCTGTAATAATATCCATACGGTCTTATCTCGAGTGTCAATACATTAACGATTGTATCTTATAATCTGGATATCATGCTCTTGTTGGAAAGGTGTCCTAAACCCAATCGGGTTGGACCGGATCCGACCGGGTCGGGTCGTTTACAGTCTATTTAGTTCATGTAATAACTTTATTATGATTAATAAAAGCACTTATGTTATTATATATATTGTTTGTCTTCATATTATTTATTGCATATATATAGTAACGTCCCTAGTATCAATCTGTGATAGAGAAACCATGATAGTGATTATGGTTGATGAGATCTCTAATCACTATAACAAGATTGGTACTTGAATGTCTCTAGTCTTACATATTATCAAATGGGACATTGATAGTATAATCGGACTAGCACGTATTGGATGTCTTCTATCTTTTAGAAGGTAGGGATAGATCTCGTCTATCGAAGTGTAGGGACACTTGACCGTATGCGTGGGCGTGTATTAGAGAATGCGACGTTAGGGATCGACCCCACTTACATTAAGTGTCACATTATGTGGCGGTTGTGTAATTATCCTTTTGGCCGAGTCTTCATGGCATCACGGTGTGGATTGTCATGCTTTGACACTATTGAGATTTCTCCTAACCACGGGCGATCATGCGGTAGTGATTGGGTATGATATTGAAGCATCGCGGAGTATACATGATTGGTCGTCCGGGAATCGCGTATCCTATGATTGGGATTGAATATCCGAAATGGCCTTCTTATAAGGAATGTCTAGCTCTCGAGAATCTTTGCAAAGTGGGAGTAAATGTGTTATTCCGAGAGAGCATGATATCCAGATTATAAGATACGATCGTCAATGTATTGACACTCGAGATCGATCGTATGGATATTATTATAGCGATAGGATTGTAAGTTACACGGTAATCGCTTCACATGAAAGGTAGTAGTCATTGCTTTTGACTCTTCCGATAATTGGGGTCACGGTGTGTTGCTAGACGCTATCCCGTGATCGTTAGGTATGAAGGGCATTTTAGTAAATTGCACTTTGTGTCTACGGCCAACATATTCGGAAGCCTATCGGGTCACACACATATGAACATCGAGTCGGATTAAAATGCGGTTATAGTTGATAACCAAATAAGGAAGGTTTATCTCTGTACTATAAAGGTTATAGTGGTAAATTAATATGGTGGTATTTATTTATTATGAATAAATAAAATACAAGATATTAATTATATATAAATTATATTAATTAAAGAATATTCCGAAGTCAATTTGTTGACTAATGGGCGCCACTTTTATGTGTATAAGATACACTTGGATTGTGCACTTTAATTAATAAATATTGCCATAATATTAATATAAGATATTAATTGATTTTGGAAAAATAGATTTATGGTAATAGGATAATTATAATCAATATATGATATTGACAAAATAAATTATAATTAAAGAGATAAATCAATCTAATTGATTTTCCTTATTTTATTGGAAAAAGGTTTTCTTCTCCTCCACACTACATATGGGGCGCCACTTCCTCTATAAAAAGGAAGTGGGTGTCAAGCTCTTTTGTACATCACAATTGCAAGAGTTCATAATTCTTGTGTAAAATAGAGAGCTCTCCATAGTAAGTTTGTGAGGGAAGAAAAGGTCCGGTCTAGCAACCGGAGTTTTTCCGATAGCAATCAAGGAGGATTCCGGCAGGGGTTCGTGTGGATTAGCGATAGAGGCCGGACGCGTGGGCGGCTTGCGCATTGAACTACTCTCCGTTGGCGGTCAAAGCGACGATCTTGTAGATCATCTAAGGTATAACCGTCAAACTACTTAACGTGTTTATTGCATTAAACGAAGAACGATCTAGAAAAGGAAATCAAATTTTAAATTCCGCTGCGTTAAACTAGTGATTTCCTAACAGTGGTATCAGAGAGCCAGGTTTCGAGCTTAAGCAATAAGCATAATTTAAAAGCGTAGTATTTAATCGATAGATGCAAGATTTAAATCACGAAACGTTAAAACAAAAAAAATTAATTAATTAGGGTTCTTGGGGTCGGCCGACCGCGGCGGCGCCTCCTCTCAAGGCGGGCGGCGGCGGCGGCGGTAACCCTAGGGTTGCCGTCCGTCGGCTCTCCTCTTCCAATGGGGGAGATTGACCCTTTTCGTTTTGTGATATTTTATTGTGCATAGATATCTCGTTTGTTTAGTTATGTCATATGGCCAACCAATGGTTCAAATAGTTTGGACCATTTGGAAACCATATGGCATGTTGGCCTTTCCAAATTTTGATTTGGAATAGGCTGGAGCCCTTTCAAATATTTGATTTGGAATAGCCTAGGCACAGCCACTTCCAAAATTTTGATTTTGGAAAGTGGCGTGCCTAAACCAAACTATTTGGCCTTTCCAAATATTTGATTTGGAATAGGCCTGGCCTTTCCAAATATTTGATTTGGAATAGGCCTAGGCCTAGGCCACTTCCAAAATTTTGCTTTTGGAAAGTGGCCAGGCCTAGACTAAAATAATTTGGCCTTTCCAAATATTTGATTTGGAATAGGCCTGAGCCCTTTCAAATATTTGATTTGGTATGCCTGAGCTTGCAGCCACTTCCAAAATTTTGATTTTGGAAAGTGGGCAGGCCTAAGCTAAATTTAGTTTTGGAAAGGAAACAAATAGGAGACTTTATAATTTTAATTTTATTTTGAATAGTTCAAATTTAATTAAAATTGAAATCGATTTAAAATTAAATGTTAATTTTAATTTTTCGTTAAGTCATATAATTAATTAAAAGTTATTTAATTATTTGACGTGATAAAATAAAGACGCATGAGTAGTAGTAGTTAAAATTAAAATTTAATCTTTTTCATAAGATAAAATTGTATGGATTAGATGTGTAGATATAATGTGATTATATGGACCCCGATTGATCGTGGACTCGACCAATAGGATAGATGGGAATGTTTTCTTTATGTTGGTTTTGAAAAATTGTCCTAGGCCGTTATGAAGAACGTGACCTAGTTTACTTTTTGCATTTATCCTATTCCTCGAGCTCCCCGTGTGCGGCGGGTGTAATTATTTATTATGTAACAAGAATGGAGCAAGAAGTTCAAGACCAAGGAGAGATAAAGAACCCATTGGCGTCAAAGAATAAAGATCCTATTGGCGGTTGCGAGATACCCTTAGTTTGTGACCAGCGGTTTTAAATCGATTTGTATTCAAACCGCACTCTAGAAAAAAGTCCATGATCATACCGGTTATTTTATGCGCGGAATGTTGTGTATGTTTTACTTTATATGATATCGTAGTAATATGCACATAGTAGATGAGACCATAATTAAACCAAATTAATTAAGTGAATTAATTTAAAATTATTCCCACATCAAAAATCAAGTCGGAATTGCCTCCCATATTATAACGACGGTGAAGAGCCCTTGTTCGGACCCAACTCACCACCAAAGCGGGGTTGACCTACCTCGGGTATATCGTCGTTATTGAGATATGATCGAAAGAGATCTCATGAATATTGGGGTTAAGACTCGACTAAGAATTCTCTCGGCCACCAACCAAAGCGGGGTCGTTTGGATTTTAGAGGCAAGGGTTTGGCTAATTTCATAAGATGAAATATTGTCAAAGAGTTGACTGGTCAAACAACAAGAATCGTATAAGATACGATCGACAAATCGTTGTCCACCTGTTTAATTATTTTCGGCCCATCAGCCAAAGTTGGGGGTCGGGGTAGTTTGATGGGATCTTGCCCACTAAAGGAATTATTTTCTTGAAAGCCAATAGGGAATAGTTGGCTAGTGGGAGTAAAAACCTTATAGATTTATTAAGTGCAAATTTAGGGTTTTTTATACATGAGCTTTACTTATTCTATCTTTATTTATTGTTGTAGAAAATGTCAAACAAATTGAACCTTCGTTTTATCATCGAAAACAAGCTTGACGAGACAAATTTTCTCGATTGGGAAAGAAACCTCAAAATCGTTTTGAGGCACGAGAAGATTGGCTATGTCTTGGGCGAGGCCCTACCGGAAAAGCCCGCGAGGGTTCGGCCGCAGAGATGTTGTCGAGAAGTACAACAAGCAATTGCTCGACAACGATCTTGATGCTACATGTATCATGCTTGCTTCTATGACACTGAATCTGCAGAAACAAAGATGAGTCTATGGACGCTACTCTATCATGGTCCACCTGAAGGAACTTTATGCTTCTCGGTCTCGCGACTTTGAGAGAAGTGACGAGGTCTCGAAGGCCCTGTTTAGTTGTAAGATGGCATCCGGGATCTTTGTGGGGTCACACGTGCTTAAAATGATCGGGTACATAGAGAGGCTTGGAAGGCCGGGCCACAAATTGGAACGAAATTGAGTATTGACTTGATTACGCAATCTCTACCGATTCATTCTCAGATTCGTGATGAACTATCACATGAACAAGATAGATTGCTCCCTTGCGGAGTTATTGAACATGTTAAAGATCTAAGGGCAAGGCAAAAGCCCAAAAGAAGTCCAAGAAGGCGAAGGCTACACTAAGCCAACGCCTAAGATAGCGAAAGACAAATCCAAGGATGCTTGCTTCCATTGCGGTGAGACCGGACATTGGAGGAGAAACCAAAGGCTTCTTGAGTACCAAGAAGAAGCATTCGATGCTTCGACTTCGTATATTTATGATTGAGATCAATATTGCTTCTTCTAAGTCTAACCACCGGGTATTAGATCTTGGTTGTGGTTCTCATATTTGTCACGAATATCACGGGCACTAAGAAGAACTAGAGATCTGAGGAAAGGAGAGGTGGACCTACGCGTTGGAAATGGAGCAAGTGTTCTTTACCGGGCCGTAGGAGTTTATTTTCTTTCATTGCCCAAGGGCTAGTACTAGAACTTAATAATCTGTTATTTTGTTCCCGCTCTTTACGAAGAGCATTATTTCTATTTCGCATTAGATGTTGATGGATTTTCTTTTACGTTTGAGAATAAATGTTGTTCTTTTTCACGTGATGGAATCTTTTATGGTAATTGGCATACTTAGCAATGGTCTCTACATATTAGATATGAATGTTGACGTACTTAATATAAATAACAAGAAAGCCAAAACAAATGACTTGAATGAATCCTACTTATGGCATTGTAGACTTGGCCATATAAATAAGAATCGCATTTCCAAGCTCCATAAAGATGGAATGTTGGATCAATTCGATTACGAATCGTTTGACGATCTGAAGCTTGTTTACTTGGCAAGATGACAAAGTCACCTTTCAAAGGGCAAAGGGATAAGATCCAATGAATTGCTTGAGCTCATACATACTTGATGTGTGTGGCCCAATGTCAATTCAAGCCAAAGGAGGATACTCTTATTTTATCACCTTCACCGATGACCATTCTCGCTATGGTTATATATACTTAATGAAGTTTAAATCAAAGCCTTGAAAAGTTCAAGGAATTCAGAAGTGAGGTGGAGAAACAACTAGGTAAAGAAATCAAAACACTTCGATCCGATCGAGGCGGAGAATACCTAGATGGAGAGTTTCAAGATTATTTGAAGGAGAATGGGATTCTACTCAATGGACTCCTCCCGAACGCCACGATGAATGGCGTGTGCGAGAGAGGAACCGCACCTTGTTGGACATGGTGCGATCCATGATGAGCTACGCAGTTCTTCCAAAATCGTTTTGGGGGTATGCTCTAGAAACCGCATCCTATACACTGAACCGAGTTCCATCAAAGACGGTTGACTCTACGCCATACGAGGTATGGACTAAGAGAAAACCGAGCCTAGGTCATCTAAAACCTTGGGGTTGTCCGACTTACGTGAAGCGGATGATGCCCGACAAATTAGAGCCTGTGTCCGACAAATGTCTATTTGTGGGATATCCTAGAAACCAAAGGTACCAATTTTACCATCCCGAGGAACAAAAGGTGTTTGTTGCCGGGATCGCCACTTTCTGGAGAAAGAGTTTATTCGGATAGGGTCGGTGGGAGTAAAATTGATCTTGAAGAAATTCGAGAACCACTTACGGATAATAGTCGGTTGATGGAAGTAGAGGACTTGCCACACACGGATGTGACACCACCTTCTACCGTGGACACACACACTAGCACCTCGAAGATCCACCAGGAACGCCGTGAACCCGAAAGGTACAGCGGCGTGTATCTCATGGAAGATGAGGACCCTAGAACTTATGAGGAAGTGCTATTAAGACATGACAAAGAGAAATGGCTAGAAGCCATGAATTACGAAATGGAATCCATGAAAGACAACCAAGTTTGGAAATTAGTTGATCCGCTGAAGGAATAGTTCCCATAGGGTGTAAATGGGTCTTTAAGAGAAAGACCGACATGGACGATAACGTGACCACCTACAAGGCTAGGTTGGTGGCAAAAGGTTATAAGCAAAGACAAGGAGTTGACTATGATGAAACCTTCTCGCTTTGTTGCCATGTTAAAATCCATTAGAATTTTGCTTGCTATTGCAAAGATACCATGATTACGAAATCGCGATGGATGTGAAAACAGCTTTCCTTAACGGGAACACGCCTGCGAGGAAGTGTATATGACACGGCTGAGGTTTCACAACCAATGACGCCAGGATGGTGTGTAAACCGCAAAGATCCATTTATGGATTAAAGCAAGCTTCGGAGTTGGAATCTTCGCTTTGATGAGATAATCAAACAGTTTGATTTCATCAAGAACGAAGATGAGCCTGTGTTTACAAGAAGGTTAGTGGGAGTGCCATTGTGTTCTTAGTGCTTTATGTGGATGACATACGCTCATGGGAATGATGTGCCTATGTTACAATCGATCAAAGCTTGGTTATCCAAGAACTTCTCAATGAAGGACTTGGGTGAGGCGAAACTATATTCAGGGAATAAAGATCTATAGAGATAAATCTAAAAGGTTGCTTGGTCTCATGCAATCCACCTACATAGACAAGATCTTTGAAGAGATTCGGCATGGAGCGATCAAGAAAGGATTGCTTTGCCCATGTCACATAGGGTCTACTGTCAAAGGGAATGAGTCCTAAGCCGGAGGAGGAAAGGGCACAAATGAGTAAAGTCCCTTATGCTTCGGCAATCGGGTCCATCATGTATGCCATGTTATGCACAAGACCAGGCGTCTCGTACCTCTTAGTATGACTAGTAGGTACCACCAATCCAGTGATGGTCACTGGATTGTTTGTCAAGAATATCCTTAAGTACTTGAGACGTCTTAGGGATATGTTCCTGGTTTTCGAGAGCGATGATTTAGTATTACGAGGTTACACGGATGCGGTTTCAAACTGACAAGGACGATTTTAAGTCGCAATCTGGATTTGTTTTCACGCTTAACGGCGGAGCAGTGAGCTGGAAGAGTTCCAAGCAAGAGACTACTGCGGACTCTACAACGGAAGCCAAATACATAGCGACCTCGGGGCGGCAAAGGAAGCGATTTGGATGAAGAAGTTCATTCTCGAACTTGGTGTGGTTCCTCCATTGAAGGTCCAAAGCCTCTCAGATCTTGTGATAATGATGGAGCGATATCTCGATCAAAGGAACCAAGGTCTCATCGAAGTCCAAACATGTGCTACTGGCGCTATCACTTGATTAGAGAGATAGTAGATAGAGAGAGATGTAAAGATAGAGAAAGTCCACACGGATGATAACATAGGCGATCCGTTAACCAAGACATTGTCTCAAGCTAAGCATGAGAAACATGTTCACTTGCACGGGCTTAGGCATATGGGTGATTGGCTTTAGGCCAAGTGGGAGATTGTTGGAAAGGTGTCCTAAACCCAATCGGGTTGGACCGGATCCGACCGGTCGGGTCGTTCTGATCTATTTAGTTCATGTAATAACTTTATTATGATTAATAAAAGCACTTATGTTATTATATATATTGTTTGTCTTCATATTATTTGTTGCATATATATAGTAACGTCCCTAGTATCAATCATGATAGAGAAACCATGATAGTGATTATGGTTGATGAGATCTCTAATCACTATAACAAGATTGGTACTTGAATGTCTCTAGTCTTACATATTATCAAATGGGACATTGATAGTATAATCGGACTAGCACGTATTGGATGTCTTCTATCTTTTAGAAGGTAGGGATAGATCTCGTCTATCGAAGTGTAGGGACACTTGGGTATGCGTGGGCGTGTATTAGAGAATGCGTCGTTAGGCGACCCCACTTACATTAAGTGTCACATTATGTGGCGGTTGTGTAATTATCCTTTTGACCGGAGTCTTCATGGCATCACGGTGTGGATTGTCATGCTTTGACACTATTGAGATTTCTCCTAACCACGGGCGATCATGCGGTAGTGATTGGGTATGATATTGAAGCATCGCGGAGTATACATGATTGGTCGTCCGGGAATCGCGTATCCTATGATTGGGATTGAATATCCGAAATGGCCTTCTTATAAGGAATGTCTAGCTCTCGAGAATCTTTGCAAAGTGGGAGTAAATGTGTTATTCGAGAGAGCATGATATCCAGATTATAAGATACGATCGTCAATGTATT
Source organism: Gentiana macrophylla (assembly GCA_026214975.1). Classification (NCBI taxonomy): domain Eukaryota; kingdom Viridiplantae; phylum Streptophyta; class Magnoliopsida; order Gentianales; family Gentianaceae; genus Gentiana; species Gentiana macrophylla. The sequence continues at coordinate 78,845,063 of CM047816.1, forward strand.
GACACTCGAGATACGATCGTATGGATATTATTATAGCGATAGGATTGTAAGTTACACGGTAATCGCTTCACATGAAAGGTAGTAGTCATTGCTTTTGACTCTTCCGATAATTGGGGTCACGGTGTGTTCTTGACGCTATCCCGTGATCGTTAGGTATGAAGGGCATTTTAGTAAATTGCACTTTGTGTCTACGGCCAACATATTCGAAGCCTATCGGGTCACACACATATGAACATCGAGTCGGATTAAAATGCGGTTATAGTTGATAACCAAATAAGGAAGGTTTATCTCTGTACTATAAAGGTTATAGTGGTAAATTAATATGGTGGTATTTATTTATTATGAATAAATAAAATACAAGATATTAATTATATATAAATTATATTAATTAAAGAATATTCCGGAAGTCAATTTGTTGACTAATGGGCGCCACTTTTATGTGTATAAGATACACTTGGATTGTGCACTTTAATTAATAAATATTGCCATAATATTAATATAAGATATTAATTGATTTTGGAAAAATAGATTTATGGTAATAGGATAATTATAATCAATATATGATATTGACAAAATAAATTATAATTAAAGAGATAAATCAATCTAATTGATTTTCCTTATTTTATTGGAAAAAGGTTTTTCTCCTCCACACTACATATGGGCGCCACTTCCTCTATAAAAGGAAGTGGGTGTCAAGCTCTTTTGTACATCACAATTGCAAGAGTTCATAATTCTTGTGTAAAATAGAAGAGCTCTCCATAGTAAGTTTGTGAGGAAGAAAAGGTCGATCTAGCGGCGGAGTTTTTCCGATAGCAATCAAGGAGGATTCGGCGAGGGGTTCGTGTGGATTAGCGATAGAGGCCGGACGCGTGGGCGGCTTGCGCGTTGAACTACTCTCCGTTGGCGGTCAAAGCGGCGATCTTGTAGATCATCTAAGGTATAACCGTCAAACTACTTAACGTGTTTATTGCATTAAACGAAGAACGATCTAGAAAGGAAATCAAATTTTAAATTCATTGCGTTAAACTAGTGATTTCTAACTAAAAGTGGTATCAGAGAGCCAGGTTTCGAGCTTAAGCAATAAGCATAATTTAAAAGCGTAGTATTTAATCGATAGATGCAAGATTTAAATCACGAAACGTTAAAACAAAAAAAAATTAATTAGGGTTCTTGGGGGGTCGGCCGACTGGCGGCGCCCCCCTCCCTCTGCGGCGGCGGCGGCGGCGGCGGTAACCCTAGGGTTGCCGTCCGTCGGCTCTCCTCTTCCAATGGGGAGATCGACCCCTTTTCGTTTTGTGATATTTTATTGTGCATAGATATCTCGTTTGTTTAGTTATGTCATATGGCCAACCAATGGTTCAAATAGTTTGGACCATTGGGAAACCATATGGCATGTTGGCCTTTCCAAATTTTGATTTGGAATAGGCCTAGGCCCTTTTCAAATATTTGATTTGGAATAGGCTGAGCTTTGAGCCACTTCAAAATTTTGATTTTGGAAAGTGGCGAGCCTAAACCAAAACTATTTGGCCTTTCCAAATATTTGATTTGGAATAGGCCTAGGCCCTTTCCAAATATTTGATTTGGAATAGGCCTAGGCCTAGGCCACTTCCAAAATTTTGCTTTTGGAAAGTGGCCAGGCCTAGACTAAAATAATTTGGCCTTTCCAAATATTTGATTTGGAATAGGCCTAGGCCCTTTCCAAATATTTGATTTGGTATAGGCTAGGCAAGCCACACTTCAAAATTTTGATTTTGGAAAGTGGGCGAACTAAGCTAAATTTAGTTTTGGAAAGAAAACAAATAGGAGACTTTATAATTTTAATTTTATTTTGAATAGTTCAAATTTAATTAAAATTGAAATCGATTTAAAATTAAATGTTAATTTTAATTTTCGGTTAAGTCATATAATTAATTAAAAGTTATTTAATTATTTGACGTGATAAAATAAAGACGCATGAGTAGTAGTAGTTAAAATTAAAATTTAATCTTTTTCATAAGATAAAATTGTATGGATTAGATGTGTAGATATAATGTGATTATATGGACCCCGATTGATCATGGACTCGACCAATAGGATAGATGGGAATGTTTTCTTTATGTTGGTTTTTGAAAAATTGTCCTAGGCCGTTATGAAGAACGTGACCTAGTTTACTTTTTGCATTTATCCTATTCCCTGAGCTCCCTGTGTGCGGCGGGTGTAATTATTTATTATGTAACAAGAATGGAGCAAGAAGTTCAAGACCAAGGAGAGATAAAGAACCCATTGGCGTCACAAAGAATAAAGATCCTATTGGCGGTTGCAGATACCCTTAGTTTGTGACCAGCGGTTTCGCTCGGTTTGTATTCGAAACCGCACTCAGAAAAAGTCCATGATCATACCGGTTATTTTATGCGCGGAATGTTGTGTATGTTTTACTTTATATGATATCGTAGTAATATGCACATAGTAGATGAGACCATAATTAAACCAAATTAATTAAGTGAATTAATTTAAAATTATTCCCACATCAAAAATCAAGTCGGAATTGCCTCCCATATTATAACGACGGTGAAGAGCCCTTGTTCGGACCCAACTCACCACCAAAGCGGGGTTGACCTACCTCGGGTATATCGTCGTTATTGAGATATGATCGAAAGAGATCTCATGAATATTGGGGTTAAGACTCGACTAAGAATTCTCTCGGCCACCAGCCAAAGCGGGGTCGTTTGGATTTTAGAGGCAAGGGTTTGGCTAATTTCATAAGATGAAATATTGTCAAAGAGTTGGTCAATCAAACAACAAGAATCGTATAAGATACGATCGACAAATCGTTGTCCACTGCTTAATTATTTTCGGCCCATCAGCCAAAGTTGGGGGTCGGGGTAGTTCGATGGGATCTTGCCCACTAAAGGAATTATTTTCTTGAAAGCCAATAGGGAATAGTTGGCTAGTGGGAGTAAAAACCTTATAGATTTATTAAGTGCAAATTTAGGGTTTTTATACATGAGCTTTACTTATTCTATCTTTATTTATTGTTGTAGAAAATGTCAAACAAATTGAACCTTCGTTTTATCATCGAAAACAAGCTTGACGAGACAAATTTTCTCGATTGGGAAAGAAACCTCAAAATCGTTTTGAGGCACGAGAAGATTGGCTATGTCTTGGACGAGGCCCTACCGGAAAAGCCCGCTGAGGGTTCGGCTGTAGATGTTGTCGAAAGTACAACAAGCAATCGCTCGACAAGATCGATGCTACATGTATCATGCTTGCTTCTATGACACCGAATCTGCGAAACAAAGATGAGTCTATGGACGCCTACTCTATCATGGTCCACCTGAAGGAACTTTATGCTTCTCGCCTCTACGCCTTTGAGAGGTACGAGGTCTCGAGGCCCCTGTTTAGTTGTAAGATGGCATCCGGGATCTGCCAGGGGGTCACACGTGCTTAAAATGATCGGGTACATAGAGAGGCTTGGGAAGCTGGGCCACAAATTGGAACGAGAATTGAGTATTGACTTGATTCTGCAATCTCTACCTGATTCATTCTCGCAGTTCGTGATGAACTATCACATGAACAAGATAGATTGCTCCTCATGGAGTTATTGAACATGTTAAAGATCGCTAAGGGCAAGGCAAAAGCCCAAAAGAAGTCCAAGAAGGCGAAGGCTACACCTAAGCCAACGCCTAAGATAGCGAAAGACAAATCCAAGGATGCTTGCTTCCATTGCGGTGAGACCGGACATTGGAGGAGAAACGCAAAGGCTTCTTGAGTACCAAGAAGAAGCATTCGATGCTTCGACTTCGTATATTTATGATTGAGATCAATATTGCTTCTTCTAAGTCTAACCACCGGGTATTAGATCATCGGTTGTGGTTCTCATATTTGTACGAATATGCAGCACTAAGAAGAACTAGAGATCTGAGGAAAGGAGAGGTGGACCTACGCGTTGGAAATGGAGCAAGTGTTGTTTGCTGCTACCGCCGTAGGAGTTTATTTTCTTTCATTGCCCAGTGGGCTAGTACTAGAACTTAATAACTGTTATTTTGTTCCCGCTCTTACGAAGAGCATTATTTCTATTTCTGCATTAGATGTTGATGGATTTTCTTTTACGTTTGAGAATAAATGTTGTTCTTTTTCACGTGATGGAATCTTTTATGGTACTGGCATACTTAGCAATGGTCTCTACATATTAGATATGAATGTTGACGTACTTAATATAAATAACAAGAAAGCCAAAACAAATGACTTGAATGAATCCTACTTATGGCATTGTAGACTTGGCCATATAAATAAGAATCGCATTTCCAAGCTCCATAAAGATGGAATGTTGGATCAATTCGATTACGAATCGTTTGACGTATGCGAAGCTTGTTTACTTGGCAAGATGACAAAGTCACCTTTCAGTGGCAAAGGGATAAGATCCAATGAATTGCTTGAGCTCATACATACTGATGTGTGTGGCCCAATGTCAATTCAAGCCAAAGGAGGATACTCTTATTTTATCACCTTCACTGATGACCATTCTCGCTATGGTTATATATACTTAATGAAGTTTAAATCTGAAGCCTTCGAAAAGTTCAAGGAATTCAGAAGTGAGGTGGAGAAACAACTAGGTAAAGAAATCAAAACACTTCGATCCGATCGAGGCGGAGAATACCTAGATGGAGAGTTTCAAGATTATTTGAAGGAGAATGGGATTCTACCTGAATGGACTCCTCCCGGAACGCCACAGATGAATGGCGTGTCTGAGAGGAGGAACCGCACCTTGTTGGACATGGTGCGATCCATGATGAGCTACGCAGTTCTTCCAAAATCGTTTTGGGGGTATGCTCTAGAAACCGCATCCTATACACTGAACCGAGTTCCATCAAAGACGGTTGACTCTACGCCATACGAGGTATGGACTAAGAGAAAACCGAGCCTAGGTCATCTAAAACCTTGGGGTTGTCCGACTTACGTGAAGCGGATGATGCCGACAAATTAGAGCCTGTGTCGACAAATGTCTATTTGTGGGATATCCTAGGAAACCAAAGGGTACCAATTTTACCATCCCGAGGAACAAAAGGTGTTTGTTGCCGGGATCGCCCACTTTCGAGAAAGAGTTTATTCGGATAGGGTCAAGTGGGAGTAAAATTGATCTTGAAGAAATTCGAGAACCACTTACGGATAATAGTCAGGTTGATGGAAGTAGAGGACTTGCCACACACAGATGTGACACCGCCTCTACCGTGGACACACTAGCACCTCGAAGATCCACCAGGAACGCCGTGAACCCGAAAGGTACATCAAGCGTGTATCTCATGGAAGATGAGGACCCTAGAACTTATGAGGAAGTGCTATTAAGGCATGACAAAGAGAAATGGCTAGAAGCCATGAATTACGAAATGGAATCCATGAAAGACAACCAAGTTTGGAAATTAGTTGATCCGCTTTGAAGGAATAGTTCCCATAGGGTGTAAATGGGTCTTTAAGAGAAAGACCGACATGGACGATAACGTGACCACCTACAAGGCTAGGTTGGTGGCAAAAGGTTATAAGCAAAGACAAGGAGTTGACTATGATGAAACCTTCTACTTTGTTGCCATGTTAAAATCCATTAGAATTTTGCTTGCTATTGCAAAGATACCATGATTACGAAATCGCAGATGGATGTGAAAAAACTTTCCTTAACGGAACCTGCATCTGAGGAAGTGTATATGACACACGACTGAGGTTTCACAACCAATGACGCCAGGATGGTGTGTAAACCGCAAAGATCCATTTATGGATTAAAGCAAGCTTCTCGAGTTGGAATCTTCGCTTTGATGAGATAATCAAACAGCTTTGATTTCATCAAGAACGAAGATGAGCCTGTGTTTACAAGAAGGTTAGTGGGAGTGCCATTGTGTTCTTAGTGCTTTATGTGGATGACATATCGCTCATAGGGAATGATGTGCCTATGTTACAATCAGTCAAAGCTTGGTTATCCAAGAACTTCTCAATGAAGGACTTGGGTGAGGCAACTATATTCTCGGGAATAAAGATCTATAGAGATAAATCTAAAAGGTTGCTTGGTCATCACAAATCCACCTACATAGACAAGATCTTTGAAGAGATTCAGCATGGAGCAGTCCAAGAAAGGATTGCTGCCCATGTCACATGGGGTCTACCTGTCAAAGGGAATGAGTCCTAAGACAGAGGAGGAAAGGGCACAAATGAGTAAAGTCCCTTATGCTTCGGCAATCGGGTCCATCATGTATGCCATGTTATGCACAAGACCAGGCGTCTCGTACCTCTTAGTATGACTAGTAGGTACCGGTCAATCCAGGTGATGGTCACTGGATTGTCATCAAAGAATATCCTTAAGTACTTGAGACGTTACTAGGGATATGTTCCTGGTTTTCGGGAACGATGATTTAGTATTACGAGGTTACACAGATGCCAGTTTCCAAACTGACAAGGACGATTTTAAGTCGCAATCTGGATTTGTTTTCACGCTTAACGGCGGAGCAGTGAGCTGGAAGAGTTCCAAGCAGGAGACTCATCATGGACTCTACAACGGAAGCCAAATACATAGCAGCCTCGGAGGCGGCAAAGGAAGCGCTTTGGATGAAGAAGTTCATTCTCGAACTTGGTGTGGTTCCTCCATTGAAGGTCCAAAGCCTCAGACTTGTGATAATGATGGAGCGATATCTCGATCAAAGGAACCAAGGTCTCATCGAAGTCCAAACATGTGCTACTGGCGCTATCACTTGATTAGAGAGATAGTAGATAGAGGAGATGTAAAGATAGAGAAAGTCCACACGGATGATAACATAGCTGATCCGTTAACCAAGACATTGTCTCAAGCTAAGCATGAGAAACATGTTCACTTGCACGGGCTTAGGCATATGGGTGATTGGCTTTAGGCCAAGTGGGAGATTGTTGGAAAGGTGTCCTAAACCCAATCGGGTTGGACCGGATCCGACCGGGTCGGGTCGTTTACAGTCTATTTAGTTCATGTAATAACTTTATTATGATTAATAAAAGCACTTATGTTATTATATATATTGTTTGTCTTCATATTATTTGTTGCATATATATAGTAACGTCCCTAGTATCAATCATGATAGAGAAACCATGATAGTGATTATGGTTGATGAGATCTCTAATCACTATAACAAGATTGGTACTTGAATGTCTCTAGTCTTACATATTATCAAATGGGACATTGATAGTATAATCGGACTAGCACGTATTGGATGTCTTCTATCTTTTAGAAGGTAGGGATAGATCTCGCTCTATCGAAGTGTAGGGACACTTGACCGTATGCGTGGACGTGTATTAGAGAATGCGACGTTAGATCGACCCACTTACATTAAGTGTCACATTATGTGGCGGTTGTGTAATTATCCTTTGACCGAGTCTTCATGGCATCACGGTGTGGATTGTCATGCTTTGACACTATTGAGATTTCTCCTAACCACGGGCGATCATGCGGTAGTGATTGGGTATGATATTGAAGCATGCGGAGTATACATGATTGGTCGTCCGGGAATCGCGTATCCTATGATTGGGATCGAATATCCGAAATGGCCTTCTTATAAGGAATGTCTAGCTCTCGAGAATCTTTGCAAAGTGGGAGTAAATGTGTTATTCTCGAGAGAGCATGATATCCAGATTATAAGATACGATCGTCAATGTATTGACACTCGAGATACGATCGTATGGATATTATTATAGCGATAGGATTGTAAGTTACACGGTAACTGCTTCACATGAAAGGTAGTAGTCATTGCTTTTGACTCTTCCAATAATTGGGGGTCACGGTGTGTTGCTAGACGCTATCCCGTGATCGTTAGGTATGAAGGGCATTTTAGTAAATTGCACTTTGTGTCTACGGCCAACATATTCGAAGCCTATCGGGTCACACACATATGAACATCGAGTCGGATTAAAATGCGGTTATAGTTGATAACCAAATAAGGAAGGTTTATCTCTGTAGACTATAAAGGTTATAGTGGTAAATTAATATGGTGGTATTTATTTATTATGAATAAATAAAATACAAGATATTAATTATATATAAATTATATTAATTAAAGAATATTCCGGAAGTCAATTTGTTGACTAATGGGGCGCCACTTTTATGTGTATAAGATACACTTGGATTGTGCACTTTAATTAATAAATATTGCCATAATATTAATATAAGATATTAATTGATTTTGGAAAAATAGATTTATGGTAATAGGATAATTATAATCAATATATGATATTGACAAAATAAATTATAATTAAAGAGATAAATCAATCTAATTGATTTTCCTTATTTTATTGGAAAAAGGTTTTCTTCTCCTCCACACTACATATGGGGCGCCACTTCCTCTATAAAAAGGAAGTGGGTGTCAAGCTCTTTTGTACATCACAATTGCAAGAGTTCATAATTCTTGTGTAAAATAGAGAGCTCTCCATAGTAAGTTTGTGAGGGAAGAAAAGGTCCGGTCTAGCAGCCGGAGTTTTTCCGATAGCAATCCAAGGAGGATTCCGGCGAGGGGTTTGTGTGGATTAGCGATAGAGGCCGGACGCGTGGACGGCTTGCGCATTGAACTACTCTCCGTTGGCGGTCAAAGCGACGATCTTGTAGATCATCTAAGGTATAACCGTCAAACTACTTAACGTGTTTATTGCATTAAACGAAGAACGATCTAGAAAAGGAAATCAAATTTTAAATTCATTGCGTTAAACTAGTGATTTCCTAACAAAGGGTATCGAGAGCCAGGTTTCGAGCTTAAGCAATAAGCATAATTTAAAAGCGTAGTATTTAATCGATAGATGCAAGATTTAAATCACGAAACGTTAAAACAAAAAAAAAAATTAATTAGGGTTCTTGGGGGTCGGCCGATCGGGCGGCGCCCCTCTCAAGGGGCGGCGGGCGGCGGGCGGTAACCCTGGGTTGCCGTCCGTCGCCGCTCTCTCTCTTCAATGGGGAGATCGACCACTTTCGCTTTGTGATATTTTATTGTGCATGATATCTCGTTTGTTTAGTTATGTCATATGGCCAACCAATGGTTCAAATAGTTTGGACCATTTGGGAAACCATATGGCATGTTGTCCTTTCCAAATTTTGATTTGGAATGGCTGTAGCCCTTTTCAAATATTTGATTTGAAATGTTTAGCTGAGCAAGCACTTCCAAAATTTTGATTTTGGAAAGTGGCAGGCCTAAAACCAAAACTATTTGGCCTTTCCAAATATTTGATTTGGAATAAAGCTAGGCCATTTCCAAATATTTGATTTGGAATAGCTTAGCTGGCCACTTCCAAATTTTGCTTTTGGAAAGTGGCAGGCCTGAGACTAAAATAATTTGGCCTTTCCAAATATTTGATTTGGAATAGGCTGAGCCCCTTTCCAAATATTTGATTTGGTATAGGCCTAGGCCTAGGCCACTTCCAAAATTTTGATTTTGGAAAGTGGGCAGGCCTAAGCTAAATTTAGTTTTGGAAAGGAAACAAATAGGAGACTTTATAATTTTAATTTTATTTTGAATAGTTCAAATTTAATTAAAATTGAAATCGATTTAAAATTAAATGTTAATTTTAATTTTCGGTTAAGTCATATAATTAATTAAAAGTTATTTAATTATTTGACGTGATAAAATAAAGACGCATGAGTAGTAGTAGTTAAAATTAAAATTTAATCTTTTTCATAAGATAAAATTGTATGGATTAGATGTGTAGATATAATGTGATTATATGGACCCCGATTGATCATGGACTCAATTAATAGGATAGATGAGAATGTTTTCTTTATGTTGGTTTTGAAAATTGTCCTAGGCCGTTATGAAGAACGTGACCTAGTTTACTTTTTGCATTTATCCTATTCCTCGAGCTCCCCCGTGTGCGGCGGGGGTGTAATTATTTATTATGTAACAAGAATGGAGCAAGAAGTTCAAGACCAAGGAGAGATAAAGAACCCATTGGCGATGAAAGAATAAAGATCCTATTGGCGGTTGCAGATACCCTTAGTTTGTGACCAGCGGTTTCACATTTGTATTCAAACCGCACTTTAGAAAAGTCCATGATCATACCGGTTATTTTATGCGCGAATGTTGTGTATGTTTTACTTTATATGATATCGTAGTAATATGCACATAGTAGATGAGACCATAATTAAACCAAATTAATTAAGTGAATTAATTTAAAATTATTCCCACATCAAAAATCAAGTCGGAATTGCCTCCCATATTATAACGACGGTGAAGAGCCCTTGTTCGGACCAACTCACCACCAAAGCGGGGTTGACCTACCTCGGTATATCGTCGTTATTGAGATATGATCGAAAGAGATCTCATGAATATTGGGGTTAAGACTCGACTAAGAATTCTCTCGCCACCACCAAAAGCGGGTCGTTTGGATTTTAGAGGGCAAGGGTTTGGCTAATTTCATAAGATGAAATATTGTCAAAGAGTTGACTCGGTCAAACAACAAGAATCGTATAAGATACGATCGACAAATCGTTGTCCACTTGCTTAATTATTTTCGCCCATCACCAAAGTTGGGGTCGGGGTAGTTCGATGGGATCTTGCCCACTAAAGGAATTATTTTCTTGAAAGCCAATAGGGAATAGTTGGCTAGTGGGAGTAAAACCTTTATAGATTTATTAAGTGCAAATTTAGGGTTTTTATACATGAGCTTTACTTATTCTATCTTTATTTATTGTTGTAGAAAATGTCAAACAAATTGAACCTTCGCTTTTATCATCGAAAACAAGCTTGACGAGACAAATTTTCTCGATTGGGAAAGAAACCTCAAAATCGCTTTTGAGGCACGAAAAGATTGGCTATGTCTTGACGAGGCCCTACCGAAAAGCCCTGAGGGTTCGGCCGCAGATGTTGTCGAGAAGTACAACAAGCAAATCGCTTCGACAAGATCGATGCTACATGTATCATGCTTGCTTCTATGACACCTGAATCGCAGAAACAAAGATGAGTCTATGGACGCCTACTCTATCATGGTCCACCTGGCGGAACTTTATGCTTCTCGCCTCGCACCGAGAGTACGAGGTCTCGAAGGCCTGTTTAGTTGTAAGATGGCATCCGGGATCGCTTTGTGGGTCACACGTGCTTAAAATGATCGGGTACATAGAGAGGCTTGGGAAGTCGGGCCACAAATTGGAACGAGAATTGAGTATTGACTTGATTCTCAATCTCTACCGATTCATTCTCGCAGTTCGTGATGAACTATCACATGAACAAGATAGATTGCTCCCTTGCGGAGTTATTGAACATGTTAAAGACTGCTAAGGGCAAGGCAAAAGCCCAAAAGAAGTCCAAGAAGGCGAAGGCTACACCTAAGCCAACGCCTAAGATAGCGAAAGACAAATCCAAGGATGCTTGCTTCCATTGCGTGTGAGACCGGACATTGGAGGAGAAACGCAAAGGCTTCTTGAGTACCAAGAAGAAGCATTCGATGCTTCGACTTCGTATATTTATGATTGAGATCAATATTGCTTCTTCTAAGTCTAACCACTGGGTATTAGATACTGGTTGTGGTTCTCATATTTGTACGAATATGCAGCACTAAGAAGAACTAGAGATCTGAGGAAAGGAGAGGTGGACCTACGCGTTGGAAATGGAGCAAGTGTTCTTTGCTACCGGCCGTAGGAGTTTATTTTCTTTCATTGCCCAGCTGGCTAGTACTTAGAACTTAATAATCTGTTATTTTGTTCCCACTCTTACGAAGAGCATTATTTCTATTTCTCGCATTAGATGTTGATGGATTTTCTTTTACGCTTGAGAATAAATGTTGTTCTTTTCACGTGATGGAATCTTTTATATGGTAATCGCATACTTAGCAATGGTCTCTACATATTAGATATGAATGTTGACGTACTTAATATAAATAACAAGAAAGCCAAAACAAATGACTTGAATGAATCCTACTTATGGCATTGTAGACTTGGCCATATAAATAAGAATCGCATTTCCAAGCTCCATAAAGATGGAATGTTGGATCAATTCGATTACGAAATCGCTTGACGATGCTGCTTGTTTACTTGGCAAGATGACAAAGTCACCTTTCAAATGGCAAAGGGATAAGATCCAATGAATTGCTTGAGCTCATACATACTGATGTGTGTGGCCCAATGTCAATTCAAGCCAAAGGAGGATACTCTTATTTTATCACCTTCACTGATGACCATTCTCGCTATGGTTATATATACTTAATGAAGTTTAAATCAAGCCTTCAAAAGTTCAAGGAATTCGTAGTGAGGTGGAGAAACAACTAGGTAAAGAAATCAAAACACTTCGATCCGATCGAGCGGAGAATACCTAGATGGAGAGTTTCAAGATTATTTGAAGGAGAATGGGATTCTACTCGAATGGACTCCTCCCGAACGCCACGGATGAATGGCGTGTCGAGAGGAGGAACCGCACCTTGTTGGACATGGTGCGATCCATGATGAGCTACGCAGTTTCTTCCAAAATCGTTTGGGGGTATGCTCTAGAAACCGCATCCTATACACTGAACCGAGTTCCATCAAAGACGGTTGACTCTACGCCATACGAGGTATGGACTAAGAGAAAACCGAGCCTAGGTCATCTAAAACCTTGGGGTTGTCCGACTTACGTGAAGCGGATGATGCCTCGACAAATTAGAGCCTGTGTCCGACAAATGTCTATTTGTGGGATATCCTAGGAAACCAAAGGGTACCAATTTTACCATCCCGAGGAACAAAGGTGTTTGTTGCCGTGGATCGCCACTTTCTGGAGAAAGAGTTTATTCTGGATAGGGTCAGTGGGAGTAAAATTGATCTTGAAGAAATTCGAGAACCACTTACGGATAATAGTCAGTTGATGGAAGTAGAGGACTTGCCACACACAGATGTGACACCACTCTCACCGTGGACACACTAGCACCTCGAAGATCCACCAGGAACGCCGTGAACCCGAAGGTACATCAGCGTGTATCTCATGGAAGATGAGGACCCTAGAACTTATGAGGAAGTGCTATTAAGGCATGACAAAGAGAAATGGCTAGAAGCCATGAATTCGAAATGGAATCCATGAAAGACAACCAAGTTTGGAAATTAGTTGATCCGCTGAAGGAATAGTTCCCATAGGGTGTAAATGGGTCTTTAAGAGAAAGACCGACATGGACGGATAACGTGACCACCTACAAGGCTAGGTTGGTGGCAAAGGTTATAAGCAAAGACAAGGAGTTGACTATGATGAAACCTTCTACTTTGTTGCCATGTTAAAATCCATTAGAATTTTGCTTGCTATTGCAAAGATACCATGATTACGAAATCGCGCATGGATGTGAAAACAAACTTTCCTTAACGGGAAACTGTGCCTGAGGAAGTGTATATGACACGGCTGAGGTTTCACAACCAATGACGCCAGGATGGTGTAAACCGCGCAAAGATCCATTTATGGATTAAAGCAAGCTTCGGAGTTGGAATCTTCGCTTTGATGAGATAATCAAACAGCTTGATTTCATCAAGAACGAAGATGAGCCTGTGTGTTTACAAGAAGGTTAGTGGGAGTGCCATTGTGTTCTTAGTGCTTTATGTGGATGACATATCGCTCATGTAGGGAATGATGTGCCTATGTTACAATCAATAAAGCTTGGTTATCCAAGAACTTCTCAATGAAGGACTTGGGTGAGGCAACCATATTCGGGAATAAAGATCTATAGAGATAAATCTAAAAGGTTGCTTGGTCTGTCACAATCCACCTACATAGACAAGATCTTTGAAGAGATTCGACATGGAGCGATCAAGAAAGGATTGCCGCCCATGTCACATGGGGTCTACATCCAAAGGGAATGAGTCCTAAGACAGAGGAGGAAAGGGCACAAATGAGTAAAGTCCCTTATGCTTCGCAATCGGGTCCATCATGTATGCCATGTTATGCACAAGACCAGGCGCGTCGTACCTCTCTTAGTATGACTAGTAGGTACCGGTCCAATCCAGGTGATGGTCACCGGATTGTCTTTGTCAAGAATATCCTTAAGTACTTGATACGCACTAGGGATATGTTCCTGTTTTTCGAACGATGATTTAGTATTACGAGGTTACACGGATGCCGCTTCAAACCGACAAGGACGATTTTAAGTCGCAATCTGATTTGTTTTCACGCTTAACGGCGGAGCAGTTGAGTGGAAGAGTTCCAAGCAAGAGACTCACTGCGGACTCTACAACGGAAGCCAAATACATAGCAGCCTCGGAGGCGGCAAAGGAAGCGATTTGGATGAAGTTCATTCATTATCGAACTTGGTGTGGTTCCTCCATTGAAGGTCCAAAGCCTCATCTCGTGATAATGATGGAGCGATATCTCGATCAAAGGAACCAAGGTCTCATCGAAAGTCCAAACATGTGCTACGGCGCTATCACTTGATTAGAGATAGTAGATAGAGGAGATGTAAAGATAGAGAAAGTCCACACGGATGATAACATAGCCGATCCGTTAACCAAGACATTGTCTCAAGCTAAGCATGAGAAACATGTTCACTTGCACGGGCTTAGGCATATGGGTGATTGGCTTTAGGCCAAGTGGGAGATTGTTGGAAAGGTGTCCTAAACCCAATCGGGTTGGACCGGATCCGACCGGTCGGGTCGTTCTGATCTATTTAGTTCATGTAATAACTTTATTATGATTAATAAAAGCACTTATGTTATTATATATATTGTTTGTCTTCATATTATTTGTTGCATATATATAGTAACGCCCCTAGTATCAATCATGATAGAGAAACCATGATAGTGATTATGGTTGATGAGATCTCTAATCACTATAACAAGATTGGTACTTGAATGTCTCTAGTCTTACATATTATCAAATGGGACATTGATAGTATAATCGGACTAGCACGTATTGGATGTCTTCTATCTTTTAGAAGGTAGGGATAGATCTCGTCTATCGAAGTGTAGGGACACTTGGACTGTACGTGGACGTGTATTAGAGAATGCGTACGTTAGACTGACCCACTTACATTAAGTGTCACATTATGTGGCGGTTGTGTAATTATCCTTTTGACCGAGTCTTCATGGCATCACGGTGTGGATTGTCATGCTTTGACACTATTGAGATTTCTCCAACCACGGGCGATCATGCGGTAGTGATTGGGTATGATATTGAAGCACGCGGAGTATACATGATTGGTCGTCCGGGAATCGCGTATCCTATGATTGGGATTGAATATCCGAAATGGCCTTCTTATAAGGAATGTCTAGCTCTCGAGAATCTTTGCAAAGTGGGAGTAA
Source organism: Gentiana macrophylla (assembly GCA_026214975.1). Classification (NCBI taxonomy): domain Eukaryota; kingdom Viridiplantae; phylum Streptophyta; class Magnoliopsida; order Gentianales; family Gentianaceae; genus Gentiana; species Gentiana macrophylla. The sequence continues at coordinate 78,860,268 of CM047816.1, forward strand.
ATGTGTTATTCCGAGAGAGCATGATATCCAGATTATAAGATACGATCGTCAATGTATTGACACTTCGAGATACGATCGTATGGATATTATTATAGCGATAGGATTGTAAGTTACACGGTAACTGCTTCACATGAAAGGTAGTAGTCATTGCTTTTGACTCTTCCGATAATTGGGAGTCACGGTGTGTTGCTAGACGCTATCCCGTGATCGTTAGGTATGAAGGGCATTTTAGTAAATTGCACTTTGTGTCTACGGCCAACATATTCGGAAGCCTATCGGGTCACACACATATGAACATCGAGTCGGATTAAAATGCGGTTATAGTTGATAACCAAATAAGGAAGGTTTATCTCAGACTATAAAGGTTATAGTGGTAAATTAATATGGTGGTATTTATTTATTATGAATAAATAAAATACAAGATATTAATTATATATAAATTATATTAATTAAAGAATATTCCGGAAGTCAATTTGTTGACTAATGGGCGCCACTTTTATGTGTATAAGATACACTTGGATTGTGCACTTTAATTAATAAATATTGCCATAATATTAATATAAGATATTAATTGATTTTGGAAAAATAGATTTATGGTAATAGGATAATTATAATCAATATATGATATTGACAAAATAAATTATAATTAAAGAGATAAATCAATCTAATTGATTTTCCTTATTTTATTGGAAAAGGTTTTCTCTCCTCCACACTACATATGGGCGCCACTTCCTCTATAAAAAGGAAGTGGGTGTCAAGCTCTTTTGTACATCACAATTGCAAGAGTTCATAATTCTTGTGTAAAATAGAGAGCTCTCCATAGTAAGTTTGTGAGGGAAGAAAAGGTCCGGTCTAGCAGCCGGAGTTTTTCCGATAGCAATCCAAGGAGGATTCCGGCGAGGGTTCGTGTGGATTAGCGATAGAGGCCGGACGCGTGGGCGGCTTGCGCGATTGAACTACTCTCCGTTGGCGGTCAAAGCGACGATCTTGTAGATCATCTAAGGTATAACCGTCAAACTACTTAACGTGTTTATTGCATTAAACGAAGAACGATCTAGAAAAGGAAATCAAATTTTAAATTCCGCTGCGTTAAACTAGTGATTTCCTAACAGCTCTCTCGAAGTAACTCATTTACTCCCTCTTTGCAAAGATTCACGAGAGCTAGACAATCCTTATAAAAAAGCCCTTTCGGATATTTACTCCTGTTCATAGGATACGCGATTTCTGGATGAGAAACATGAATCCTACGCATGCTTCGGTATCACACCCAATCACTACCGCATGATCGCCCCATGGTTAGGGGAAACCTCAATAGTGTCAAAGTATGACAATCCACACCGTGACGTCATAAAGACTCCGGTCTTAGGATAATTACACAATCGCCACATAGTGCGACACTTAATAAAGTAAGTGGTCAGTCTAACGTACGCATTCTCTAATACACGTCTACGTACAGTCCAAGTGTCCCTACAGTTTGATATATGAGATCTATCCACATATCTTCACAAGATAGAAGACATCCAATACGTGCTAGTTTAATCGTACTATTAATGTCACATTTAATAGTACATACGACTAGAGACATGTAAGTATCAAACCTTTTAATGTGAGTCAAGATCTCATCAACCATAATCACCATCATGGTTTCTCTTTCACAGTTTGACACTAGGGACGTTATGATATACATAATATCATAATTGGTCCGTCAAACGAACAAATATATAATAATATAAAGCCATTTAACATATTGATAAACATATAGAAATGAACCGACCTGGTCGGATCCGGTACAACCCGATTGGGTTTATGACACTATTTCAACAGTGAAGATATGGATAGATCTCGTCTATCCAAGTGTAGGAACACTTGGACTATATGTGGATGTGTAATAGAGAATGCGTATGTTAGACTGACCCACTTACTTTATTAAGTGTCGCACTATGTGGCGGTTGTGTAATTATCCTAAGACCGGAGTCTTCATGACATCACGGTGTGAATTGTCATACTTTGACACTATTGAGGTTTCCCCTAGCCATGGGGCGATCATGCGGCAGTGATTGGGTGTGATGATAAAGCATGCGTATGATTCATATTGCTCGTCCGGAAATCGCATATCCTAAAAGTAGGAGTAAATATCTGAAAGGGCCTTCTTATAAGGAATGTCTAGCTCTCATGAATCTTTGCAAAGTAGGAGTAATGAGTTACTTCGAGTGATCATGATATCCAGATTATAAGATACGGTTGTTAATGTATTGACACTCGAGATACGACCGTATGGATATTATTACGGCGATTGTAATCTATTTACACGGTAACAGTTTCACATGGCGTGGCCAACATATTCGGAAGCCTATCGGTTCACATAGATAAGGACATCTAGCCGGATTAAAATATGGTTATTGTGATAACCAAATAAGGAATGTTTATCTCGACTATAAAGTGTTATAGTGGTGAATTAATATGGTGGTATTTATTAATTATGAATAAAATAAATACAAGATATTAGTTATGTTGATTAATTAAAGATACATATTTTAATATGTACGGGGAGAAGAATGTATGTGTATATGATACACATGTATTTTGCGATTTAATTAATCATAGCATTATATTAATTAATTTAGAGTATTCCGGAAGCTAATTAATGGCTATATGGGTCGAAATATTTGTATATACGGTATACATGGATTTTGCAAATTAATTAATAGTATTATAATATATTAATATTAGATATTAATATGTATAGGATTGCATACATGTGTAAATTGATTTATGGTAATATAATAAAAATATATTCAATATTAGATAATGACAATATATATCTTGGAAATATTTAATATAAGATTGAGTATTTAATGATATAAATCTAGAATATCTATTTTCCTTATTTTACTAGTAAAAATATTTTCTTTCTTCCCACTCCACGCAAGAAACTTCTCCCAATCAGTTTTGGGGGCATAGGGGAACATACACCATCTATATAAGAGGTGGGTGTCTAGCTCCTTTGTACAACACAATTCCAAGAGTTAATAATTCTTACAAAAAATAAGAGAGCTTCCAAGAGAGAGTTTAGAGAGAGAGAAAATATCGGTCTAGCAACCGAGTTTTTCTAGTAGCATTCCAATGGTGGATTCCGGCGGGTTGTTCGTGTGGATCAACGGTAGAGGCCGAACACTTGGGCGGCTTCGTGCTGAAACTACAACCGTAGACAAAGCGACGATCTATTTTAGATCATCCAAGTTATATTCAACGTCTACTTATTTTATGCTTGTTGCTTAAACGAAGCTATCCTGGTAAAAATGAAATGAAATTTTAAATTCCGCTATGTTCCCGCGTAGATTTTCTAACAGTATCAGAGCGGTTTTCGAGCTTAAGCAACAAGCATTAGTAATTTGCGTAGTAATTTTCATCGTTTTAATCATATAATAAAAGATGCATGATATTGATTCATAAACAATTAGTTTGAACGAAACAAAAAAGTGGTCGGCGTTACCCCCACCATGGCGGTGGTCGGCGGCGGCGTGGCGGGCAACTTCTTTGCCACGTCGGTTGGTTGATGGTCAAAGGTGGTGGATCTCCAAAATTTTTGTTTTGTGTATTTGTGATTCAATATGGTTCATAGTAGTGATTGATATTATCTCTTTTGTTTAGATGATGTTATGTGGCCAACTAATAGTTCAAATAGTTTAGACCATTGGGATGTCACATGGCATGAAATGTACCACTACTCAATTTGTTGAGTAAAAGGTTTGGAACTATGGTCCACAATTGTGGACCTAAGGTTAACCACTTAACCTAGGTCATTCCAAATTTTGTTTGGAATATGATTAGTCATTTTCAAAATTTTGATTTTGAAAAAGGCGTAGGATGAGATGTCTTTTGGTTTTGGAAATTAAAGGCATTCATTTTAGTTAAGAACCAAAAGGGAAGGAAACATAAGAGACCCACTTTATTTTGATTTTATTTTTAAATAGTTCAAATTAATAAAATTAAAATTTAAAATTGATTTTAAAATTAATCGTTAATTTTAATTTCGATTAAAATTATTTAATTAATTAAATGTTAATTAATTAATTGGATGAAAAAGGACGCAAGTTGGTAAATTTAGATTTTATCTTTTTCATAAGATATTGTATGGATTAGATATGTTAGATATAATATGATTATATAGACTCCGATTGATTATGGACTCGACCAATAGGATAGATGTGAATGATTTATTTTTTCGTTTGGTTTCGAAATTGTCCTAGGCCGTTATGAAGAATGTGACCTAGTTTATTTTCTGTATTATCCCATTCCCGTTAGCTCCCCCCCCCGTGTGCAGCGGGTGTATAAATTTATTAGATAGATTTTTTATGTAACAAGAATGGAGCGGAAGATGGAGGCAAAAGAAAAAAAAAGACATAGAGATCCTATTGGCGGTTGCAGTTACCCTTAAATTGTGACCCGCGGTTTCGTCAGTTTGTATTCGAAACCGCACACAGAAAAAGTTAATGATCATACCGGTTACTTCACGCATTTATTTATTTTGTGCTTGTATTTTAGTTATATGATACGATAGATGCATGACTAGGCATGATCTAGATGAATGTGTAGGATGTATAGAGGACAGATATATTTGATGAGACCGTAATTAATTGAAAGTAATTAAAAATTACCCCCACAACAAAAATCGAGTCATATTTTGTCTCCCAATATTATAATGACGGTGAAGAGCCTTTCTTCAGATCCAACTGACCGGCCCACGTCGGGAGTTGACCTACCTCGGGTATATCGTTATTGTTGAGATATGATTGTTATGAGATCTCATGAATATTTGTGTTACGACTCGACTAGAATCTTGTGGTGATTGACCCATGTCAGGACCGTCTGATTTTAGAGACAAGGAGTTGGCTATCACATAAAGACGTGAGTTGTCAAAGAGTTGATTAGTCAACCAATGGAAGTTGCACGAGATGCGACCGGTAAGTGTACCCACCTTTCTAAATTGACCCGGTCGATCGGCCCGTCGAGGATCGAGTCAACTAGATTGGATTCCATCCACTAAAGAGTTTGGAAAATTCTTGAAAGTCAATTGGGAGTAGTTGACTTAGTGGGAGCAAAATCATAAACCAAAAGACCATTTTGATTTTGCATGTATAAACAACAACACTCTTTTATCTTTATTTTTATGTTGTTGTTTTCTAGCAAATTTTTATTTCTATATTTTTATTCTCGATTAGTAAAACCAAATTATATTATTACCTTTTGAAAGCGTTCTCAAGTTTGGTTAAGTAATTTTAATCATTTTAATAGGAAATGAAACGAGCAACTACGTTATAATAGTTCTACCCATTTGTTAAGTAAGCCGGGTCCAATCTGCTAAACGATGAAGTCGGACTCCTCCTCTCCGTGTGATTTCTACCCGTATGGTCAAGGTGATATCAAGACAAGACAAATATGAGTCAGTCCTTGCTTTTGCTCGCCATACTTATCCGGACAAGCGGCGGTCCACTTGTATTTATTTGTATGATTATCTCTAATTATATCTATTTAAGTGTTTTGTCATGAGCAGTGAGCCGACTTAGTCTTGGCCTATAAATATGGGATCACAATGTAATATAAAGCATCTAAGAAATAATACAAGCGAGAGCTACTCTGCCAATTTGTCGATTCTCTCGTGTTTACTCTCATAATCATACCCCGGCGATTAAGTTCATACAATCCATACCTTCTCTCCGGAGAAATCATACATATATAGCCATATATCCACTAAATACACTTGTTACATAAACCTGGTATTCATCATAATATCGAGTTAAAGAGACTACATATTTGATGAAGTGCTCTAAGACTTCAATTATTATTCAAAAGCGAAGCTCGTGATATGATTAAATCACTTGAAATGAGTTTAAGCGAATTAATCATATATTGAATACGATGATGTCAATGGGTCATTACATCATATGATGACAATTAATTCAAACATTAGATGAGTTGAATATGAATGACCACAACAAATTTTGGAAAGGTTGTTCTCAAAATTGTAAGATTTAAGTATCGACTTAATCATTGCACGAAGGTTAATTAAATAGTTCATGTTTTGAATATGATTCAAAAGGTTAAATAAACTATCTAAGAAACTTGGATTTTCTTTATGAAAGAAGATTAAAGACATAGCTCTTGTGATTTTTCTTAAAGTCTTATGAAGACTAAACTAAGAAATATTTACAAGTGCTTAAAGGATTAAAAAGGAAAGTTAGGGCATGTGCTTAAATATGAGAACTTATCGAAGTCTATTCTAAAGCAAATAAGTTGAGATAAATCAGTCTAAGCTCAAATTCGACTCTAAGATATATGATATCTTGCAAGTATGATTAAATTAGAAAGATTAAATACGAGAATATTCTAAGAAAAAGCGAAAAGTGAAGTGAGCGTTGCAACATTTGTCATATTGTATTCTAAATCTTGTAAACTGGTTAAAGAACTAAATAAATGTTATTGTGTTCTGGTTCTTATGAAGAACATGATTTTTAGTTATCCGTTAGGATTTAGTGGACAAATTCAATTGTAAGGATAAATGTTATCCCGATAAAGTTGAGCAGTCCTTTGAATCTAAAATACTAGATTTGTGTCACTACATAGTTGATATAAGTGATAGAATCTCAACCAAATATTTGTATGGATGTTATCCTTAATATTTTGTGGTTGTTCTAGACATAGTCTTTGTGGAAGAAAGCGTGTAGTCAAATGTCATTACGATGATGTCTGAACCATGTGATTATGAATCATGTAGGTAATCGTATCTAATCTAAAGATGAATAATATACCCTTTTATGAGCAGGTTATATAATCTAGAAAATTGCCTCTGACCTAAACATACGATGTTTGTTGGCTTGTGACAATTAATGCCATGAATGATATTATTGTTTATTACACTCTTTGACTGTATTAGAAATAGTCGAACGTACTTAGTGAAGTACAAAATTTGGAAAGTCTGAAAGGTTTGGACTAGTACGAATAAGAGATTGATAAATAATTTAGGAATTAATCTTCAATTGGATTGGAGTAATTAATACCTGAAGGGTGTTTCAGAAGTTGTCGGAAAAGGAATAAGATCCTCCCTTGAAGGATACCATTTTGGGATATGCAATTAGATTGTGCTTCTAAAATGGAAATAGCACTTTATATGATAAAGATGTGATGTAAGACATGCAAAGTATCCCTTACCTGTTTCGGGATAGTGCCCTTATACAATACATGTACTTAACCGAGTTTCGAAGAATAAAGGTTGGATAAATTTCATATCAGATATGGAAGATGATGACATCAAATCCATCTTAACCGATGATATAGGGTTGTCGTGATTCTAGAAAACATGCAGTGTCTGAAAGGCTTGGAACCTAGTGACATGTGCAACTTTGTGGGATATCTTAGAAAGAATGCTAGATATTAGTTGCTTACTCGTGGAGCAAAGTGTTTGTCTCCAAACATCTTTGTCTTCTAAAAGAAGTGTTTCTTCCAAAAGAAACAGTGGGAGTAAATTTAGATCTCAAAAGTAGTTTGAGAACCACAAAGAGATATTCAACCGTCGGAACGTGAGCAGGCGCAACATAGAGATGAGGTGTAGAACACTGCTTGGAGCACAAAATTATTCTATAAGTTCACATATAACCACATGCCTTAAAGGGATCTTGGTATGTTCATCTTGAAGAATGAAGATCTCGCGACCTGCAGGGAATGCTTGAAAGGCAAGAATAAGAGATATGGCTTGGAGCCATAATGTGCAAAGCAATTCCATGTGTGACAAGCGGGTTATGAACCCGAGTCCGACTTACACAGAAGGAATGTCTCTAAAAAGTGTGGTAGGTCTTTATGAAAGACTAACATGGAAGGTAAAAAGATTACTAGTTAAGCTAAGTTGATGGCTAAAGAGCTACGAGGCCAAAACCTTGTAATTACCTTTATGCTACCAGCTATTCTTAAATCTATTCAGATAGTGCTTGTTGTTCATAGTGTTCATAGACAATAATGTGATGTGAAAGCTTATGAGATCTATTTATGGACTCAAACAAGTTTCTTTGTATGAGTTCTTTACTTTGAGAATCAAAGGAGTCTAATTTGATCTAGTGAAGATATGCCTAATGTGCAAAGGGATAAGTGAGAGTGTCATAGTTCTTGAGCAAGTTATTGGATGTCCTTCTCGAGATTTGTTACCCCATATCACAGTCAATTAATGTTTGGTAGTTCAAGGCCTTTACGAAAGTTCTTGGAATGGCAGTTCTTATTTTGGAAATAAGAATCTATAGTGATAGGTTTAGATACTGCTTGTCACAGTTCACATGCATAGATGAGATGCTAAAGGAGTTTAGCATAGACCACGCCGAGAGACACCGCTAGCTAGTGTTTACGAGGTCTATTGATGATAGGACGTCAATCCTAAAAGATAAGGTGAAAGATAATACTTATGGAAGGTTCCATTTGCTACGCAATAGGGTGCATCATAAGTGTTGTGAGTTAAACCAAATGTTCATACTTCACGAAGAGTCATGAGCAAGTATGAAAGTGATTACGTATATGTCGAGAATATCCTTAAAGGTGTTAAGGATGGGTTCTTAGTTTATTGAAGCCGGGAAAACATGGATATAAATATGTATACCCAGTCTTATGAAGATAGTGGGAGCTACATTACAGGTTTGCGGTCACTTTCATTAAGTGACACAGGGAGCTGGAATTGTTCTTAGCTAGAGATCAATATGGATTCTACAACTGGGCGAAACAAAGTATTGCTTTAGAGGTGCAGCGGGAGCATTACATGGATCTAGAAGGTTCAATCCTGAACCTTGTGCGGTTCTTCCACATTTTCTATATAGCTGATATAGTGGTGGATTCATTGAATGAAGCAAGGACCAGGGTCTCGTCAGAGATTCATATGTGTGTTGAGGCGGTTCCTTTTGACTTGATCATTTGGAGCATGATATGAAGATAGTCTGAGTCCTCACGGATAGTGATCCATTCACGCTTATGGCTGGTTGCAAGTATTGCATGAGGTTCTTGTGTTTCAACTTGGTCTTATGTGTACGAGTGATTGGGTTTAGGCCAAGTGGGAGATTGTTGAAATAATGTCCTAAACCCAATCGGGTTGGACCGGATCCGACTGGGTCGGATCATTTCTACTATTTCCTTATGTTTATATATATATTAAATGACTTTTCTGTTATTATATATTTGTTCGTTTAACGGACCAATTACGATATTGTTATATGATAACGTCCTTAGTATTAAACTGTGAAAGAGAAACCATGATAGTGCTTATGGTTGATGAGATCTCGAATAACTTTAATGGTTTGATACTTAAATGTCTCTAGTCGTATGTACTATTAAATAGGACATTAATAGTACATTTAGACTAGCACGTATTGGATGTCTTCTATCTTGTGAAGATTGGGATAGATCTCGTCTATCGTCAGTGTAGAAGCAGAGGAATATGCGTGAGCGTGTATTAGAGAATAAATGTCGTTAGGTACCAACTTACTTTATTAAGTGTAATAGCACTATGTGGCGGTTGTGTAATTATCCTAAGACCGGAGTCTTCATGCATCACGGTGTGAATTGTCATACTTTGACACTATTGAGGTTTCCACGTAGCCATTGGGCGATCATGCGGTAGTGATTGGGTGTGATGCTAAAGCATGCGTAGGATTCATGTTGCTCGTCCGGGAATCACGTATCTAATAGTAAAAGTAAATATCCGAAGGGCCTTCTTATAAGGAATGTCTAGCTCTCATGAATCTTCGCAAATTAGGAGTAAATGAGTTACTTCAAGAGAGCATGATATCAGTTATATGATACCGTTGTTAATGTATTGACACTTTCGAGATCGACCGTATGGATATAATTACGATGATAGGAATCTATTTACCACGGTAACCGTCTCACATGAAAGGTAGTAGTCATTGCATTTGACTCTTACGATGATTGGGGTCATGGCGTGTTGCTTGAGACCACTATCCATGATCGTTAGGTATCACGAGGTATTTTAGTGAATGTACTTTGTGCCTACGGGTCACACCACGTAAGGACATCTAGCGGATTAAAATGCGGTTATAGTGATAACTTGAATAAGGAAAGTTTATCTCAATTATAAAGCGTTATAGTGGTGAATTAATATGGTGATATTTATTTATTATGAATAAATTAAATACAAGATATTAATTTTGTTGATTAATTAAAGATACATATTTTAATGTGTTTGGGGCGAAATATGTGTATTTGATACACATGTATTTTGTGAATTAATTAATCATAGCATTATATTAATTAATTTAGAGTATTCCGGAAGGCATTTAATGGCTATATGGGTCGAAATATATGTATATATGATATACATGTATTTTGTAAATTAATTAATAGTATTATCATATATTAATATTAGATATTAATGTGTATAGATTTGCACATGTGTAAATTGATTTATGGTAATATAATAAAGATATATTCAATATTAGATATTGGCAATATATATCTTGGAAATATTTAATATAAGATATTGAGTATTTAATGAGATAAATCTAGAATATCTATTTTCCTATTTTACTAGTAAAATATTTTCTTTCTCTCGTTCCATGAAAGTTTCTCCCAATCAGTTTTGGGGGCATGAGAGTATGAGACACCATCTATATAAGAGGTGGGTTTACTAGTTCTTTTGTTCAAGAGTTAATAATTCTTGTAAAAAATAAGAGAGCTTCTAGAGAGAGTTTAGTGAGAGAGAGATGTCGGTCTAGAAATTGAGTTTTCTAGTAGCAATCTAATGGTGGATTCTAGCGGGTTGTTCGTGTGGATCAATGGTAAGTTAGGAAATCTCTGGCGGGAGCAGTGGAATTCAAAAATTTATTTCCTTTAACCAGGATCGACTTAGTTTAAGCAACAAACACAATAAGCTAGTAGGCGGTGGTTCGTGGCTTGATCTAAAAGATCGCCTTTGACCGTCTAAGAAGAGTAGTGGTGTCTGGAGCCGCCCAAGCGTTCGGCCTCTACTTGCTAGTCCACATGAACAACAACCATGAATACATCATTGGATTGCTATTATAAAAACTTCGGTTGCTAGACCGACATTTTCTCTCTCACAAATCTCTCTAAGAATCTCTCTATTTTTCACAAGAAACTATTAGTCTCTTGAAATTGTGATGTATAAAAGAGCTAGACAACCCCTTCTTATATAGGTGTTGGGGTGCCACTTTTAGATCTAATCTGATTGGGAGAAGCTCTAGTAGATTAGGGAGAAAAAAACATTTTCCTAATAAAATAAGGAAATAACCTTTGATTGATTTATCTCATTAAATTTACTATCTCATATTAAATATTTCCAAGAAATTGTCAATATCTAATATTGACTATCTTTATCATATTACCAAAAATCAATTTACACATGTATGCAAATCTATACACACTAATATCTAATAGTAATATACACCATATTAATTTATCAATAGAACACTTTATAGTCGAGATAAAATTTTCCTTATTTGATTATCACTATAACGCATTTTAATCCGGCTAGATGTTCTTATGTGTGACCCGATAGGCTTCCGAATATTTTGGCCGTAGGCACAAAGTGCAAATTACAAAAATGCTCTTCATACCTAACGATCACGGAATAACGTCTACCAACACACCGTGACCCCGATCATCGGAAGATTCAAATGCAATGACTACTACCTTTCATGTGAAACTTGATTCACCGTGTAAATAGAATCTATCATTTGTAATAATATCCATATGGTAAATTACATTGAGTGTCAAACATCAACGACCGTATCATATAATCGGATATCATTCTCTCTTGAAGTAACTCATTTACTCCCCTTTGTGCAAAGATTCACGATAGTAAGACATTTCTTATAAGAAGGCCCTTTCGGATATTCACTCCTACCGATAGGGTACACAATTGCGGACGACCAAACATGTATACTCCGCATGCTTCAGTATCACACCCAAACACTACCGCATGATCGCCCCATGGCTAGGGGAAACCTCAATAGTGTCAAAGCATGAAAATCCACACCGTGATGCCATGAAGACTTGGTCTCGGGATAATTACACAACCGTCACATAGTGTGACATATGACGATGTAAGTGGGTGCGTCTAGCGTCGCATTCTCTACTACGTCCACATGCATCCAAGTGTCTCTACACTTCAATAGACGAGATCTATCCTTTCCCTTAAAGACAGAAGACATCTAATACGTGCTAGCATGTTTGTACTATCAATGCCATGTTTAATAGTACATAAGCCTAGAGACATTTAAGTATCAAACTTATTAAAGTGATTAGAGATCTCATCAACTATAATCGCCTATCATGGTTTCTCTATCACAATTTAATATTAAGGACATTATCATATAACAATTCATAATTGGTTCTTTATAAGAACAAATATATGACAACAGAAAATCCATTTATTATATATGCATAATCATAAATTTATAGTAAAAATGATCCGACCGGTCGGATCGATTGCTGCTGATTGGGTTTAGGACACCATTTCAACACGGTAGAGGCCGAACACTTGGGCGGCCGTGCGAAAACTACAACAACGAGACAAGCGAAGACCTATTTTAGATCATCAAAGGTATATTCTACGTCTACTTCTTTTATGCTTGTTGCTTAAAGAAGTCGATCCTGGTAAAAGGAAATAAAATTTTAAAGTCCATTGCGTTCCCGCGTTGATTTCCTAACAGTAGTATGTTCCAAAGCATCTGATGGATCCTTTGTGACATCAGATATATAGTCTTAGTAATGGAATTGATTCCATTGAAGGATTGGTAGTATCTGTGTCTCTGTCATGTAAATGAGACAAAGTTTCATAGAATTTGACATCTCTAGACACAAAGATGTCTCTAGTAGACTTATCTAGAAATATATGTCCTTTTGTATATTGAGGATACCAATGTACACACATTCCTAACTCTAGGCTCAAATTTGGATCTATTATGGCGGGAGTAGAAGCATAAACAAGATAACCAAACACTTTTAAATCATCACACACGACAATTTATCATACAACAACTGAAAATGTGTCTTGTGATTTAAGATTAAGGAAGGTGTCAAGTTAATAAAGGTGACGTGTAACACATAATAACCCCAACTTTAATGGCATATTGGACGGGAATTTCAAAGATCTAGCCACATTCATAAAGTGTTGGTGCTTTCTTTCTACTATGCCATTTTGTTGGGAGTGTCTACACGGAAGTTTGATGCATAGCTCCCTTTTCTCTATAAAATTTAGGCTTATTAAATACACGGCCCTTGTCAGTTCTTAACACCTTAATATGCCTATTGAACTGAACATAAGCAAATTGAAAAAAATATTTAATAAGATCCGTAGCCTTAGATTTGTTCTTCATTAAGTGTAAATCTAAAAAAGTCATCAAAAATTGTAAGAAAGTATCACTGGTTGTGCACTGTTTGTTGCCTATATGGCCCTTAAATATCAGCATGAATCAAGTCAAAAATACCATTAACAGATCTAGAACTTAAAGGCAAATGACTAATAACGCCCTAAATAGTACCATTAATTATACCTATTATCACTCCGAATTCTGCTCAAGAGAGGATATATAGGCTCGTTATTATGTGGAATATGTGTTAAATGCTATGTGTATGTTTCCAGGATTGTAATTCTGCATCTGTGTTATTTTCCCGAAGATTTGATCTGCTTTTTGTCTCGTTTGTGTGTTTTATAGGGTGTACCGGATCTGGAGCATTGGAGAGCGGATCTGGACCAAAAGAAGTATGTTGGGCCAAGTAAAAGAAGTCAAGAAGAAATCTGCTTTGAAGAAAAAGAGGAAAATTCAGCCCGGTTTACCAAGGGCTGGAGTCACTGTAAACCGAGGGCCTTGAGGAACAAGAAATCGATTCTGCTTTGCATTATCAGGTCGGTTAGGGTTTCTATGAATCATAAATTACATTTGTTGTATCTATATAAATCCGCATATACTAATTATTGTATAAGTACTCAATTATATTCAATCTTTTATATACAATTTGATGAAATAAAGTTATTCCAAACTTTTGAGGAGTTATATCTTGTTTTCTCCCTTTCTCTACCATCTATAGCTTGAGTAGATCGAGCTAGATCTCTATTGTTGAAGGTATGAAGCTTTGAACGTTCCTTTTTGTCTTCAATATGGTAGATCTATTCGTATTTATGTGTTTTAGTTAATCTGCATGTTTAACAACCCCATGATTTAATTAGATTAATCGTAATTGAGCACTGTAGATCCGGAATTAAGAAAAGCTAACCCCGGTAAACAGGCGGTCTATACCGGTTTACCGAGGCAATATTTAGACAACTTAATCTGGAGGATTCACCACAGCTACGTTGACCGACATGTTTAATTAACGATGGAGTTAGATCGTAATCTGCTTATTGTAATCGTAAAATTTACATCAAATATTAATAGTGAAGTGTTAATTTGGACATAGTCTTGATGGACCACAAGAGCGTCTTGTCGGTGTCAGCAATTTGTTGTTGGGGAGATTTTGCATTATTAAAACAAAGAAAATTTATAAACTATACTACCATGCAAAACTACCTCTAACCGGCCGAATACGGGTAGTTGCTAGTAAAGTTGGATAAATGCGGGTTATCGATCCTCGAGGAAAAGGGATGTTGAATCTAATTTCATTAATCCTCTCAATTGTTACTCAAGAAAACAAATAAACGAAAGATTAAACATAAAAACTCAAAGAACAACTAAAATAAATCTAAGCTAGAGCAAATAATAAAAACCTAAACTAAAGATACATGGGATCAAACAGTGCACAAACCAAGTGATTTCAATCCTAGTTCATCTCATGATTTTAATTCAAATTGTGGTTTCACCTTTACACGAGACACAAACCCCTAATCTCTTAGTAAATCTGTATTCTCAAGCTATGAAATCCTACTCTCGTAGTGAATTCAATTTATCAATCTCTCCTCTTTCGAATGTTGAGACCGATATTCCATACAAAAGCGAAGGTGTAGATTCAAGTTAACTCTCGTATTTTAGAACCTAACAACCTAGATAATTAACCGATTAACTTGTCATCATTAATGATTAAAAATCCTATCTTTCTATGGTGATCTAGTTTACACGCAACTTTACGTATGTTGTAAACTATCAATTAGTAAACAATCTTTCGATATGGCTCACCAAATAGCATCATAATCATAAAAAAATACAAAATAAATTAAAGATCATGAAAATAAACTAGAGATTGAATAAATTAAAAGAGATTAAACTCACAAGGTTTGGTACATGGGTGAACTCATGAATCAAAGCGGAAAAAACTACTACATCTAATCTAACCGGATCACCCGAGCACAAGGCTCGGGTGACCGATATGAATGCCCTCGGAGTGCGTTGATATGATATGATATCTGGTGGAATAATTGTGTTATGAATTATGGGGATCAATAATTGTTTAATGCATGCGCATATATATAGGAATAGTATGTCGGCTGCTTCTTTATTTTTATGCGGCTGAAAATAAGTCTTAGTCAATTAGGGTTTTGAATTTTTATGTCGGTGAACTAAATGCGGCGGTGGGCCTTCGTTTAATGATCCGGACGCCCGTCCGAGTCTTGTGGAGCCTTGGTGAGCGTTCGTTTGATTCCCGTTTGAACTCTGTATCGCTTTTACTTCTGGGCGCCATCTTTGAGTTTCTTGGGCGCTAGTTCAAATGTTTAAGCGCTTCGTTTAAAAGGCATAACAACTACGAATTTACGCTCTGCAACTTCTAAAATTCATATCTTGAGTTGTAGACCTCCAAAAATTATGATCGAATGTCATAAAAAGCTTTGGAAAACTCTACAACTTTCATTAAGGACTCTTCTTGACGCCTTTTTGACTAGCCCGTCGTATTCACGAGTCGTTTTGGGATTTTCCACTCGAATTCATCTCTTTAAAATCATCCTTTCCATCAACAATGTGTGTATCTACAATGTAGGAAAAACATACCAAAAGCATAACGTAATCCTAAAATAATATAAAATCATGACTTAAACACATAAATCAGCTCGTTTTGCAATTTAACCTTTTAGAAACACCATTTACTCAATTAATCGATTATAAGCTCGATTTACTATGAAAAACCTAAGAATATGAGGAATATTGACATAAAATATATCATTATAAAGCGTATAAAATCACCCTTAACAATTTGTCTGGCGGGTTAAGCGGTAAAATTCTAGTTCTTTATGCGCGTATGGGCTATTACGGACCAATTAAGGAAGGTAGCTTGCGTATAGATTGTCTCTACTACCTGTAGTGGGAGTAGATAGGGTTAAGAGTTGCACCCGTGGCTTAAAAACTAAACTAAAAGCTTGCTCGATTAATTTAAGGAAATTATGTGGAGAAGTAAACATAACGACTCACTAGTCCAAGTTAGTAGATCGGTGAGAAGAGGGGAGAAATACCACGTTTCTTTCATGTTTAATGTTGGTCAATGACCACTATATGTGCCTTCTTAATTAGGTTAGAACCGTTAATAGTTAAAGTTGCATTGTCTACTGTGGGATCGAAGCCTTGACTGCATTTACCATACTATGATGTACACAGTATTCTTGCTAGTAATATCGATGTAAGTGACTTAAGCGCGATCAAGATTTTTGGCGCCGTTGCCGGGGACAATGACTAGTTTTAAAGATAAGCGTTTTAATTACGATTAAGAAGTCAATTTTATTTTATTTTCTTTTGAGTCTTGAGTCTTGAGTCTTGAGTCATTCTAGATCAAACATGCACTGTTAGTAGTCGAATAAGGAATTATAGGCCCGGTTTACCGAGGTTTACCCCGATTTACCGAGGCCTAGAAAATCGATCTGAACAACCTTCGTTTTTACGTGTTATTCTCGGTTGATTTTTAGTTGGTAGATGCACTTGCAGATTGGATCAACCCAAGCCAAGCGAGTTTGCTAACCTTTTCTTTGTTTTATTTTGTCTCTCTTTGGGGAAATATCCGGACACTTGGAATTCGATCAAGAAAAAGTAATTAAGGCTAGGCAGAGTCGGACACAATACCTCGTCTTGTGTTGAACATCAAACAAATCTCTATGTACCTTGGATCGAGGCCGAAGAGCAATATGAAGTGATAAGAAGCGAGTGGAGGAGGAGGCGAAGCACTTAAGCGGGAATCGGAGAGAAAAACCGAAGGAGTATGAGACTTATCGGCCGATGCGTTTCTATAGAGCTAATTGATATATCGTCCGATTATGACTCCGATGATCGGAGGCGGATCTGGACACCATGTTCTCAGTTAAAGGATTACCCAGTCAAAAGCGGAGAAAAAGTTAGGAGACCCGGGCGTTTAGGCTCCCAATCTCTATCAATGGTATATCTGGTAGGATTAGGTCTTTGTGATTCAGGTTCAAGGCTGTAACATTCTACCTCCATCCCTCTGCCAGAAGATTAAGCTTCCAGTCATTATGAATCAAACTAGAACTATGACCTTTGTCGATAGGACTAGAGATATACTGCCCGATGCCGCTTAGGAAGTGCGATAAAAGCGGGAGGGTTCACTTTTCCAATTGATTTCACGGTTATAGAGCGTGCCAAAGGACCCAAGTGCCTCGGTTTTGTTAGGAAGACCTTTCTTAGCGACAAGCGAGCAATCATAGAATTTGATAATGGGGAGATCATTTAAGATTGAAAAATGATGCAGTATCATTCAAAATCTTAGAGCCCCTAGATAATAGGCCGGAAAGTTGCAAGATTACTTATGATTCAAGGAAAGTAGAAATGATGGAGATAGAAGGAAGGTCATAAACAGAGAGGTTTTAGTGGAAACTATTCGACCAAGAATTCATGAGATTAATGCTTAGAGAGGCGAAGAGAAGGACCACAACAAGGCGCTCACGGAAGCTAGTCCTTCCGTATTCGTAGTGATGGATTAGAGCTTAAAATAGAAAGCGTGGAGTCCTTGGGAATAAAGATTAAATCTCGGCCAGAGGCGGACCTAAGTACACAAGCATTGAGAGAGGCGTGCTATGAAGCGAGGCTCGAAAGTTTCTATGGAAAACCGGAAAAAGGCACTCTTGAAAAGTAATGATCAACGAAGGGAAGTGCATGGCGGTTATGACCTCGAAGATGCAAGTTTGGCGAGTTAAGGCCCCGACTTTTGAATGATTGAAGGTGCGAAGGTAAGTCGGTGATGACTTTAAACTGAACTATTCTAAACCCTTAGGTAGATTAGGAATGAATAAAAGTAGGCTGGATGAAGGGGCGAGCTTTTTTTCATCCTACCGCACCGTTAGGCTTGAAACCGATGGTTGTTGGGAAGGTTTTTTACTTGTAGTGGATTCTAATGAAGTAGGTTAGGATCGAGTCGGGGATAACAACAAAAGGAGTAAGAGACTAGTCATTTTGGGGTCGGGTGACCAGAGAGCTAAATTAAAGTGTGCGTTGAAGATGCAGAGAATTATGGGAAAGAAGCCCGATGGCGAGGGTCACCACCGGTTTACAGAGCTAAGATTTTCAAGTTTCTGAATGTCGATTGAAGCGAGTATTAGAGACACATGGAGGACACACGTTGCACTAGAACACTACGGTCAGTGAAACCATCCATTTTCCCTATTTTCCAACCTTTCATCCTTTCCCCCACCATCACACCACTCCTCACCTCAATGCCATCAATCACCCCTCAAATCCTCACCCTCATTACTCATCTACTACTATCCCACCCCAAATCCTTTCACCTTCCATCATTTCTCCTATTTAAACCACCTTTCATCACCGTTATCATCATTCTCATCTAGTATCATCTTGACAAATCATCACACTTATTCCATTTCTTCTTCTTCCAAAATTACGCCACCATTATCACCGTCATACCTCCACCAAAATCAAACCTTTTCTTTCATTTCACCAATCAAAACACCAATTTTCCATTCCAGGCGACGATTTGTAGTGGTGTTGCGGGGTGTGCGTGATTGCTACGATTATTCTTCTTTCTTCATCAGAGCATACTCCCGAGAAAAAACCTAGAAAATTTAGGCGGTAAATCGAGGCCTACCTCCGGTTTACCGAGGTACCTTTTCGAATCGACCATCATCGACTTTGTTATCATTCGGGATGGGTCTTAAGCGTGCGAGAGAAACCCCTCGTCCAAGTGGTCACCAGTTTGTTTATGGAGATGCTAACCCCATGATAAGGCGGGGTTAAGCAATTTCACTCGTTAGAGATCTATGAATCGTTCCGAGGCATTGGAATGGAAGATCGGTTACCCGAGAATGAGGAGTAGAGTTGACGATTGCGGTTCGATCTTGCCATGAGCCACTACAAGTACAACATATTTTGGATATGGTGAGTCGCGATGCGGTTCAATGCTACGGTGGTGGGAGAGTTTTATGCTTATCTTTAGCATAACCGGGAGCTACATTTGTGATGGTCCGTGAAGTAAAGTTGATTTTTGATTGGCGGATCAGCAGTATTACTAGGTTGAAAATCCACAGGTGGGGGCAGTACACCTCGACCGATGTTGAAGATCTAGAAGATGAATATGATAGCTGAATACTTTGGGGTGCAATGGAAGTGCAACCTAATAGAGGCCAGCATCTTCACAGAAAGTGAATTATCTTGGGATCGGAAGATGGTCAACCCAATATTTTGTGCCCGTCTTCTGCTACCGACCAAGCACCAGGTCTCTGTCACCACTAAGAAGCGAGTTGATGTTCTATCTAAGCGAGGATCTCAGGTCAACATCGGTCTCTTGATGCATAGCGCATTCATGAGCTTGCCGCCACATCGGCAGGCGATTGCCATATGGGCGATGATTGGCATGTTTGCTTTGGAGGATGAGGGTGAAATTTCGTCGATGACGATTGGGAAGACCTAAAGCCGATGATCGATTCATGATCGGTTCAGCGCGTGCCAAGATGGGTCAGGACGAGCCGAGAGGAGCATACTACAGTCCTGAGCACCCCGGACTCGAGAGAGCTATGTTAGAGGAGCACTCAAGAAAGTTGTGAGTCTTAAATGCCAAGATGGATAAATTATAGATTTTCTGAGTTCCTCCATCAACCTCACCACCTAGGCCTGCTTGCGTCACCAAGCATCATCTTCTTACAGCTGCTGCATGCCTCGATTCTGCACCACCTCGGTTTGAGCCTAGAGATGTCAGGAGGATTATTATGAGGAGGACTAGTTTTCTTTCTTTTCATTCTTTGTTATCTTCCATTTCTTGTTTTTTATTTCCTATCTAGTTGATGTAGCGGATTTTATTAATATAATGGTTTTGTCGGCTTAATTTTTGGAGTTATTTATTTTCTCCTTTCTTGCCCTTGATATTGTTATCAGATCTCTTTGTCACCATGATTCTTCTTGGTTTGTTTGAGATATTTAGTGCAGATTTTGAAGGATTACTTCCATGAGCCCGATGATTTATAAGGCGATCCAATTCTTCTTTGGCTCCACCCTTACTGAAGCTAAGTTGCTTTTAGTTTCTCGTTTTCATCTAACACATTGGGGCGATGTTTTACGATTAAGTGGGGTGTAAGGGGCGTCACTTAGCTTCTTCGCATTATATTCCGTGAATTACATGATTATCTTGATTCTCTTTTGATGCTTTGTTAGCCATTTTAGACTTTGATTCATTTTAGACATAATTTAGAAAAAATATGATATCTTTGATCTTTTAAGTTAATTGACTTCATCTTTCCACGATGTACAAGTGAAAGTAAGTGCCCTTACCAAGTAGTGGCGTATTAGCGCATATTACATTATGATGACCATTTTAAGCACGTATAACTCACTTTCCTTGGTATGTAATCGATAGCATATTTCTTTGACTAGAGTTGACCACGGCTTTATCGAATTATGTTTTACCAATGGTTATAAAAGCAAAATTTGGATTCGTGGTTTATCAAGAGTGAGGCCGTGAGGATAGATAAATCAACAAGTTCACCCGCCAACAAAGAGAAGTGCATTGAAATATATACATCTATTCTCTTTGACAAACATTGAGTCGATGGAAGCGTAAAAAAAAAAAAAAAAAAAGCATAGACTTTTGCATAAGCGATAAATGTGAGCTAAGAGTAATATATATTCGGTTCTCGAGCAGCCTTTCATCTAATTTAATTAATAAATAACATATTAGGAAGTGGTTAGTTCGATACGGGTTGGCGTAATGTGAGATTATACTGCATTACTAAGTGGTTGTGAAAGTTATTGCACACACACTTTGGCTCGTAGCGTAAATAGTGTTTAATCGTTACTAATGGATTAAGTGGCATGATCTTGATCTTGACTTTGTGAAGCATAGTAGTTTTAATTTAACTTGTATCTTGATCAGTGCTCGTTTCTTTTAGCCTTTTTACTCGGGACGATCAAAAGCTAAGTGGGGAGTAGTTGATAATGCCACAAATAATATAATTAATTATACTATTTTCACCACGAATTACTGCTCAAGAGAGGATAGATAGGCTCGTTAGTATGTGGAATATATGTTAAGCCTTATATGTATGTTTCAAGGATCGTGATGCTGTCTATGTTATTTTCCGAAAGATTTGAAATGCTTGTTTGTCTCATTTTGTGTGTTTTATGGGTGTGCGAATCTGGAGCATTGGAGAAACGGATCTGGACAAAAGAAGTATTTTGGGCCAAGTAAAAAAAGAAGTCAAGAAGAAATCTGCTTAAGAAAAAGAGGAAAAGTCAGGCCCGGTTTACCAAGGCTAGTCCGATAAACCGAGGGCCTTGAGAACAAAAATCGGTCTGCCCCGTTGTCTAGAGTCGTTTAGGGTTTTTATGAGTCGTAAAGTCGAATTGTTGTATCTATATATAAGCCGCATATATTGATTATTGTATAAGCACTCAATTATATTCAATCTTACATATACAATTTGATGAAATAAAGTTATTCCAAGCTTTTGAGAGTTATTTTTGGTTTTCTCATTTTCTGCCACCATCTAACTTAAGTAGCTCGAGCTAGATCTCCATTGTTGAAGGTATAAAGCTTTGAGCGTTCCTTTTGTCTTAATATAGGTAGATGCATTCGTGTTATATGTTTTAGTTAATCTGCATGTTTAATGACCCGAATGATTTACTTAGATTAATTGTAATTGAGCCATGTGGATCCGGAATTAAAAAAGATAATCCCGGTAAACCAGGTCTATACCGGTTTACGAGGCAACATTTAGACAAACTTAATCACGGAGGATTCACTCAAACTCCGTTGATCGGCGAGTTTAATTAACAATAGGATGGATCATTGTCTGTCCTTATTGTAATTGTAAAATTAACATGGAATATGAATAATGAAGTGTTAATTTGGGCGGATCTTGATGGACCACAGGAACATGTTTGATCAATGTCGGCTGGATTTGTCTAGGCGGGTTAAGCGGTATGAGTTAGCGCTTCGATATCGGAAATTCTAGTTTTTGTGTGTATGGGCTATTACGGACCAGTGGAGCGGTAGCTTGCGTATAGATTGTCTACTACCATGGTGGAGTAGATAGGGTTAGGAAGTTGCACCCGTAGCAAGCTAAACTAAAAAGCTAAGCAGTTAATTTAAGAAATTATGTGGGAAGTAAACATAGCGATTAACTAATCCAATTTTGTAGAGTCGGTTGTGAAGAGGGAGAAAAATACACGTTCTTTCATGTTTATTGTTGGTCAATGACCACACATATGTATGCTTAATTGGGAGTTAGAACCGTTTATAATTTAAAGTTGCATAGTCTCATGTAGGATCGACCTTGGCTTCGCGTTTTCTATCTGCGATGTACACAAATATTCTTGCTAAGTAATATCGGCGTTAGTGACTTACCGCGATCAATGACCGGACTGATGAATTCTGATTTGAAAACATTGTTCAAATGTAAATCTGATAATCTCTTGTGTGAGAGATGACCTAGTACATAATGCCAAATCTCTTCATGAAATACTATTGAGTAATAGTAGAAACAC
The DNA here is from genome assembly GCA_026214975.1 of Gentiana macrophylla. NCBI lineage: Eukaryota > Viridiplantae > Streptophyta > Magnoliopsida > Gentianales > Gentianaceae > Gentiana > Gentiana macrophylla. Next base: position 78,883,193 of record CM047816.1, read on the forward strand.
TATACTTATGTGTGATTCGAGGGCATGTGGGAATCTACATATAATCCATTGCTTTGCTGCCAGATCAATGATTCCCGAGCTATGTGTCTGTATCAAACACTTGTTAAAGGCAAAACTATAGACAAAATAAGGATTAGATGTAAGTCTAGCGAGGTGATCAAATTAAATTTAAAATCATGAATACCTAAGACATTTGTGAGATCAGTTAGCATTTAATTTGTACATGTCCTATATGTGAAACCACAACACTAAGCATTAGTGTAAACCATCAGCATATGGTTAACGAGGCTTGGCATGGATCAACAAACCAACCTCATTGACTATATGATCTATGGCACCATATCTATAATCCATAAAATAGAAGATATATAGAACACCTTTATATCTGTGTAGGATCAAATTATTTGTGAAGCTTGTGGCTTGATTGGCCATATGAGTAAATTCTCTCGCTGTGAGTCTAACAACCATGCAGGCTGCTAGTGTTGCACACTTATTCAAGGTAAAAGAATCGAGAATCTATCGCGGCAGCCATGTAGTATCCTAATTGAAGCTAGAAGCTGTCTGATTGTTTCCACCATATTTGACCTACAGCGGTTTAAAACAGGTGGATACCCATGTTCTTTTAACATTTATCAATGGTATGCCATATGAACCATAAAAATACTATAGAACCTTCTTTACATCTTGAATAGAATTTACCGCTGCTTGAAGCCATTATTACAGAGCCACCCGACGTTAGGTCTCTAATAGTGAAGTAACTTGACCCCTTTACATGTGAATCATTAAGCGACATTAAAGATCTAGCCTTAAATGTCCAGTAGAAACCGTCTTTTCTATATTATACATACGTGCCTCAGAAGTTTAAGGTACTGGCAAACCATGATCTGTGTCATGACAGGACGCAGGCCATAGGTTGAGCTTGTGCCAAAACTTGCGAGAATAGGAGTTAAACCTTTTAGAAACATTACCACTTTCTAGGTCTCATCATAACCAACCAACAACTGAAAAATCACAATGATACGTAGGATCACATTCTGCAGGTGGGTTGTAACCTGCATTATGACCAATTTCATCTAAGCAGGTTTCCTTAACTGCAGCAATAGCATGTCACAAACAAGCTACCTTGTTTCATAGGTGTGGACCCCTTACTAACGAGTCAAAATTCTAAAAGACATCAAGTCTTGAAAACCTACCTACAAGCTGATACATCCATATATACTTCACTTGATGGGTTTATACATAATACCTACATCTTATAGAAAATTATAGCAAAATTCACTATCAAGCTGGTATAGCGCACATTACACTGCTACATATACACCAAGTCATGAGAGAATTTGCCATGAGGTTTACGATAATCGAGGCATCTGTGAATCAATTTTGTTCTTGGTAATGTGTTGGCTCTTGATAGTCGACTTCAAGGATACCAATTATTATTGTTGAGGAAGTTGGTTGTACCAAAATCGATTGAGGGGATTCTCACTAGGATGAATGTATATGAGTTTCCTAGTAAAGGTTGTTGATTACGAGCTATTGCCATTTGGAACACTTCCAAGAACACAGAAAAAAAAGCGGGAGAATTCCAAGAGAAAATAAATACAACTAAACGAAGATTGAAAGAAAATCTTAAGAGTCAGTTAGAAAAGAATACAAAAGCATAATAACTACGATACCATATGGAAATTCTAGTTGTATGGCTAGAACTCAATGAACACAAGCGAGGAATTTGAAAACCTTGAAGAAAGCAGGAAAAATGTATTTGAAGAAGAAGAAGAAATATAGTTCATCCGAATTGTTAACACATAGTCCATTATATATATATATATATATATATATATATATATATATATATATATATATATATATATACTATATATATATACTATATATTATATAACTATTATTAATTATCAGTTATATATACTCTAACTCTACCTATAACAACCTATGGTGATTACATTAATTATGAGTTTGTAACTACTACAACTACCTATAGCAACCTTCAACAGCTTTTGGTTTGAAGGTGTTGATTCAAATATCAAAGACATTCAGTCTCTTCGTGTGGCTTTACTAACGAGTACTGCATACAAGCCAGCCTTGATCTTGTAAGTACTTAGCGCTTCAGCACATTTATAATTACAATGGCATTTATGATTTAACAGAAGTCTCTTTTAAACTTTGGTTGCTTAACTTTCGATGTGATGACGTGAAACGGACTTATGTATAATCGTGAATTTATTTAATGTTATCACATCAACGATGCCCACCAGATAGGCTTCGGTATTCGAGCCTTGTGTCATTACATTTAAAACACACATAAAGCCACTATATTTTATTATGTTGTTTCTTAAGTATATAAAAATCATAAGATTTTTATAGGTTAGAATGACATTCCTACCCCTAAAAAAAGAGAAAAAGATTAGCGTTCCTCGATAGGAGACATTCCAACGATATATAATTCCTGATACTTAAGCTTGTTGACATCAAGAGAGAATTTTTCATATACATCATCACTACAATAATAAGTTTTCGTGTGGTAACATGCGGCGACAATTTTTTTAGAAGTACAAATTGTTTTCATGCGTATTTTATTGATTAATAAAATGTGGGAGTTTTCCAGGAAACGAAATATTGAATTAAGCAGAGTATAGAGGTTTACAGAGGAAAACCTAGCCACCTCTTCATCTTTCAACGCTGAAAGAAGATACAACTAGGCAAAATCACAATCCATGGCTGGATTAATAAACTGTAGCAAAAACAGCAATTTTATGACTAAACAAAATTACAACACACTACAATGTTGATATATGCAAGGGCTACTCCTATCCATAGAGACCAGAAGGTGCTGAAGTAATCGGCAACTATGATTATCAGTTCCAGAGTTGGAAGCCTGGCACCATTTGCCAGCATTTGAGTTAACAAAATGGAATCCGTCTTGATGAGAATTCTGTTCCAACCTCTCTTCGCTTTGCGCAGCGCCCCACATTACCATTTCGGCTTTCGAGTCTGAAATGCAGAGTCAAAGGTTGGTGAATGATCATCCCAAATTTCCACTAGGTTGTAATGTTTATCAGGCTTGTAATTCCTCCCCCACTTGGAGAGAAAGTGGCATTATTCCACACCTTTATGAACTCCAAAGGACTCTGCAGAAGTGATTAATGCAAATGCAGGTAAAATCCATCATACTTCTTATTAAATTATAATATAGCTATATTTTCAAGATTATCAAGGTTTCTGTTACAGTACCAGTCGTTTCTAGCTTTCCAGATGCACCAAACATAAAAATAATTGAATTGAATAGAGTTCTTAGTCAAATGAAAAGCTTCCATTATTAATTTGCCTAGCTCTGTTAACTTTACAGGATAGAATACCCTTCAAACACTTCACCAAAAATGCTTAATTTCCTTCATTGAACTAAGACTACAAGAGTTTCCAAATTTGTGTGCAAGTACTAGGCACATCATGTGAGGAATTGGAGCTAGCAGAAGAGAGAGAATATGCAAGGATTTGAATTTTTCAAAAAAAGAACTAAATGCAGACTT
>CM047816.1:78886834-79132067 GCA_026214975.1 Gentiana macrophylla
TTAAGCTAACTTTGCAATCTCAACCTACCGACATCAAGATTCCCACTTCTTAAGCCTCGCATAGGTAAAGGCATGGTGCAATAAGCAAGAGCATTATCTAAGAGGTTTTGGACTTGGTGACCGAGAAAATACTCAAGCCTCTTAAAAATAGAATTTTTTTCATATTTTCAAGCATTAACACATCTCAAGAAAGAAACTTGCTTTAAAAGTAAATTATGCATTGCCGAATCCCTTTCACGGATTGGTCAATAGCATGAATATTACCACAAGCGAGGCTACTTTGGTAATGTTACTACAAGCCCAATGTTCAACATTTTGTTAAAACACGATAAATCTCAAGCTTATTACTCCGCTTTAAATGGCTAGAAGATAAAAATACATCAGTCGATAAATATTGATACTAAGTCTACATAACCAATCATCTATGCAATGTACACATAATTTCTTTAGTTATTACATTTTGCGCGGTAAAACTCGATTCAAAGATTGAGTAATCGAATAATAAATAACTACTTGCAACGATCGGCATGAATATCCTCAAATTTGCATTCACATAAGTATAAAATGATCACGTAGTCATGCACTTGGTTCCTTTCCTATCAATTCTTAGCTAGGGACTCACAATTCTAAGGGTACGAGATAAATAATATGGCATTTATTCAAAAAAAAAATTATTTTCAAAAATTTTCTATCATACCGTTTCTTTTAATTTTTAATTATAGCACATCATAGCTAAGTCTCCTACCCCCCCACTTAAACATGTCATTGTCCCCAATGACAAAGAAAAAATGAGAATTTAAGAAAAAGACTTAGCTCTGGAAACGGTTCTCGAGTAAGAAGCAGAATACCGGAGTAGTCCAAGCACGTCGAGGAATATAAGCATACCGGAGATCGAACACGAAGTTCCATCGCTACAAAATAAGTCTTCAACAAAGCTCGAAATTTGTTACAGCGTCAGCTCATAAAAATAATAATCATTTTCAAAACATTAGAATTAATCCCACTTGCTCTCGGTACAACTTTGCGATTTAGAAACAAACAATGGACTCGATGCAGACACGCCTATGCAACTTCACTTCACGTTATAACGGGTTGAGTAAAAAAACTTTTGCACATCCTTAACCCAATGGTCATCGGAACACGGCAAAATTAAAAAAACTCAACTGCTTTAACGTTACTTTTATTTAAAAGAAAAGAAAACCTAAAAATCCAAAAAATATTACAAATACCTAGAGATAGAAATAGTTCTCAATTTATAGTCTTCACTCGACTCTCCAAATATCATCATTCCTCCGAATTATTGTCCTTAGCCTTCCAGATCTTCACCCGGTCGGCCTTCACCGAGATTTGCCTTCCTTCTTTGAGAATTCGCGCATTCCTTTGGGGCAAGACCTAAGAAAATGCAGTCATCCTTGCCGTCTAAACATGCACCAACCTCAGCTTCTGCCTCTGAAACTAGTGATCTTCGAGATCGAACTCTACGAGTTCTCTTTTTCACCCTTCTCCGTCTGTCTTTTAACTTTAAGCTTTCTCTATCCTTAGCGAGTCCTTGGGATAGGGTAGACCCATCTCCAAGCACGGCTTCTGCCTCGTCTGCTAAAAGCATTGAGGTGTCCGCCGGTTCCTTACACTGGGATTGAGCGTCTTTGTCCCTTTGTAAGATACACAGAATTCGACTCAGCTTCTTGGGCAATACAACCATATCCGTATCTTCTTGGCTAAGAATTAGAGAAGTCTCATCCGCACCATCAACCGTCACAACTGAAATACTCGGCAGGAGCAGAAATCGGGGTCTAAGGATGTTATGAACTTCTGAGCCCTTGGCATCGAACAGTGTGAGCTCGAATTTCTCCATTTCCACTCTTGCCTTCGAGGTTCCCATAAATGATCGGCCCGAAGATTAGTGGGCAATTGAGATCCTCCTCTACGCCCATCACGACTATGTCGACTAGAAAACGAAGGCTCCCAATCCCTATAGTCATGTAGTTTAAGGCTCCAGATGCACGCGACGCGAAGACCATCTCCAAAGCGAATGCCCATCGTGTTGTTCATAACCGTGTAAACTCCAATCCTCTCGCAAACGCTATGTGGAACTATGTTCAAGCTCGACCCGGAGTCAATCAATGCTAAGCCAGCTCTCTTCCCATCTAAGACTACGTCAACGATAAAAGCCCCAGGATCTCCTAACTTGGGAAGTAGTCGAGCGCGCGCGATCCTTTAGGTCTTCTGCCTCAGGATGGCAGGGTACTATGGGTTTATTGTTGAACTCAGACTCAAGGTCAGAATCAGAGCTCGGGTATTCGGGAGTTGAGGAAAGAGTGGGTAAGTACTCGAGTCGACTCGAACTTGAGCTAGAATCGAATCGGAAATAACAATTGGAATACTAGCATGTATACCTCTGAAAAGATCGAATTTCTTTGCTTTCCTTCCTCTTGTCTCTTTCTTTTTCGTTTCTTCTATTAACGCTTGCCTATCCGGCCGCATTACTAGCGTGGTTTTACGTGTGACTTTGACTTCTTCATTCTTTGCGCGTAAACTTGATTGGTCGACATTTTTTCTCCAACAATATCCAATGGAATAATTAATTTATCCGCTTGCTTGTGTGGACATAAAAAATACAAATGTCATTAACCTAACGGTCAAGATGATTATCCATCTTTGCCGCTGCACTCCACTGATCTACAAACGGGAATAACAGACACACAAAAAAAAGCGAAAAAAAAAAAAAATATATATATATATATATATATATATATATATATATATATATATTTTTTTTTTTTTTTTTTTTTAGCAAAACGGACACTAGCCGATGGACTCAAAACGTAAAAGCACACTTTGAAACATAAAACTTGACATGACTTAATAATTATTTATACAATTGACCGTTGGTTCCCCGGCAACGGCGCCAAAAACTTGATGACGTAGATCAAGTGAAATTAAAATACTTGACCACCATAAACTATTACTAGCAAGAGGACTAGGTCCATCGTAGTATAGCTATAGCGAATCAAGGTCGGTCCCACAGGGAACCAAATTGTGGGTCATTCTATAAATAATTAATTAAGCATGGCAAGCACATAAAACGGTCTATGACCAACAAAGAACAAGAAAAGATAAACTGACACGACTCGACACAACTCAAATAAATACAACATAATTAACCTCCCCAATTATTACATTATCGTTTGGATCCAGAGACTATATATAGTTAAACTAAACTCACTAACTATTAATTCGATTCATATCTCTCTTATATTGGCTACGGGAGTCATCCCCTAAACTAGATCTAGCTCCGGGTAGGCCATCTAGATCATTATGCTACATCATGTGACTTCTCTTTTTAGGCCTCCATCTCATATGACTCAGACGCTTACAAAACTAGGGATGCCGATATTAATCAGATTCCTCACCTAGGCAACATTCCTGTAATTAGGCGTATTTCCTAAGCGATCGCATCGCCTCCGTCCCATTAACACTAACTTTTTGGTATCATGTTAATCGACGATTTACGATAATCAAAAAGCCGCAATTCCCTAATACAAGACAGATCTAGATCTCACCGAAAGTCCCGAAGATCAATTCATGAGCCGACCTAGAGCACTATATTGGTATTTCCTCACTACACGCTTTAATTAAAACAGACGAGCAACGGCCGTAGCCATACCTACTAAGATAAGAAATTCTAGGTGGACAATCACACCATAAAGACGTTGGCTAGACCGACTCGGCGAATAACTAAATCTTAGCGTTTCTCTATACTTATCGGATAAAATAGAAGCTCATAAAGTAATTATATATACCTACTAGAAACACGATTATTAATCGAAATAAAATCATACATAGATCACAAAACACGGCACGTGGGCGTGTGGATCCTTATAGACGATGAGTCCCCACCGCCTCACGTCACAATCCTAGATCTACCTCATTTAACTAAGAAATTACAATCTCAAACGATAAATAATTATTGGGGGAATTAATTAAAAGAACTAAGAGAAAATAAATACAAGAACTTACATAATTGAAGAACTTGTAAAATCGCTCTGAGCAAAATCGAAGATTTTTATTATGACTTGTGTGTATTGTGTGTGTATGTGTATGTATGTACAAATATATAGGAGTAAAATTACATAGGATAAGCCTAAACTAATCTGAAATAGATTTCCTAAATCCAAAAGAAGTTTGAAAACACATTAGGATAATTCCGGCCGATATTTGGATAAGGGCAAAAATGCGCCCCTTGCATCGCGCCCCTAAAGTCGGCGCCAACTCCATTGGATTGGCTTGCCGGCTTTTGTCTTGCCTCACTCCTATTTTTCGTGCTTATCCGATCTTTATCTTCAATGCATCCGTATTTGCTTGGATTTATCTTGTAGTTTAATTCTTCCATTTATAATTATCCTCCAAAATTATCTCAATCTACAAAATAAATTATTATCCCAAAATAAATCATATTTAAATAATAAAAACGGATAAATACCAAATTATATTTTATAAATCACATAACATTAAATAATAAATATAAACATGTGATTTAATATAAAATATATATTATTAGGCCCGATTTAAGGAAAATGTTGATGATTTTTACGGGTATATTTTGACCGTCATCATTCTTGAGTACCAAGAAGAGGCATAGTGATGTTTCGACTTCAGGTATGTTTATGATTGAGATCAATATTGCTTCTTCTAAGTCTAACCACTTGGTATTAAATACTGGTTGTGGTTCTGATCGGGACTTTCTAGGCGTCCAATCTTACCGGCAGTGTACCATGTCAATTGTAGTCTAGTCTAGTGGTCAAGGTCGTATCCACGAGGATTGTGAGGTTGAACTCCAAAAAGCTATTATTATCTTGATCTAAGTCGCAATAATACAAGAAGGTAAATGGATCTAAAAGTCTACTACTACAAAGGGTGATAAATGATAAAAAAAAAGCCAAGACAATGCAATGATCAAGTATATCTCTACTAGTATCATGAGAATGAACTACCTATCAACCTTCAATTAGTGTTCAAGTGTGTGTTATCGGTGCACTCCTAAGCAAGTAATTTCCCTCATACGAGTGGATGAAACTACTATATGCCTCCTCCTTGGTCTAGGGACCCTAAACCTAATGATTCAACTTGATGCGAACTCAAATGCAATGACAATGTCAATATTCCCCGGATAAGAAATCGAGTTCCACTTAAGGTCAATTTTACCTTCCGGTTCTTCTATCCCTTCTCCCACACCAAGCATCTCCTTTCGGTCTCAACTAGGTGTGTGTGCAAATGCTAGGTGATCAATCCAACACAAACAAGCAATACAATGTAGATAGGAAAAGATAAACAACACATAAAGCTATGATATACAAACTAACATTCCCAATCAACCAATAGAGATAATAACTATCACAAAAACATAATCTTGGCTAGCAAAATCTTAGCTTCCCATGGCTATGAAACCACAAATGTCACTTAGGTGTTTCATAACTATGAAATAAACACTAAAAGTAAGAAGAAGTTACCAAATCAAGATTGCAAGAACTTCAAAGAAGACAAATCCATAAACTCCTCAAGGTTCTTCCATGGAGAAAACAACACCCAAGAGATGAAATTCTTCCACAAAATCAACTATAAAAGATCGAAATAAGGTTGATTCAATTTTTACAAGTAGAATTAATGGCTAAACTATCGCTAAGGTTGGGCTAGAAGAGCCCTTGAAGAAGTTGTCTTCAAGCTTGGAGAGTTAAGAAATAAGGTGGAATGGAAAATGTGTAAAAACATAGATCTAAAATGAGGTTAAAAAGCTGAAAATGCTGATCTGGCGTGTATGCCGAAGTAGTAGTCACAGATGCACACCGGAATCCTCTCTCGAAAAATTTCCGCGCATGCAGTCCTTCACTGAAATCTCAGAAAATGGCTATTACTTGAGTTGTAGACCTCCGAGTGATGTGATTCAAAATGTGTGGAAAGCTCGTTTCTTGATCTACAACTCTCATGAAGAAGACTTCTCCAGAAAATGCCACTAAGCTGGGTCAAATGTCCATTGAATGTATGTTATCAGAGAAACGCAAAAGACAATTGATCCGTTTGAATTTGTTAGCTTCCGCTCACTCTTCTAGCTCTCAAAAGACGTGTTTAGGCTCAACATGTGTCGCCCATCGGGGGTCTTGATCAACCTATAATCCTGCAATACAACACCAAAATACCAAGCGTAAACCCGACACGACGCTCCGGTCACTATAACCGGTACAAAACCCATCAAAATATGATATTTTATATAACAATTACTCTCTACACACATGGATGAAACTAAGCAAATAATGACTCAAGTTGATACGAAAACATCAATAAATACATGAGAAATGGGGATAAAACATCGTAAAAAGTATCATCTAGTTGACTTACATCAACCACTCCCCACTTAGCTTTTGCTCGTCCTCGAGCAAATAAAGCGATAAAACAACTCAAGTCAAGAGATAGGATCATACAACATCAAGAAGTAAGAGCTCAACTAAATGATGCAACCAAATGTACATATAACCACATGTTAACCGTAATCTAAGAAAGTAGTGGAGTGTGTGTGTGAATACTCCTCAAATTTGTTACCAAGCAACCAATTATGAAATCAAGCATGCAAGACTTATTAGGTGCAATCCATAGGCTTAAGAATGATACCAATATCCACTAATCGTGGCATTCAGGGTCAAGAAGTTAGATCGGGTAGGACTTGCAAGCTTGTAACGTTAGGCCCGGGTAGTTGGCTAAGCGGAGGGTAAAAAGGATATATCAAGAGAACAAGCAAGATAGCAAGCCTCTACACCTACACTTCCAAAATTGTCAAATTGGTATATCTTCTTCTTCTTTTGCAAAAATCGTCGAGGTGGCCACCTTAACAAGGAACAAAAAAAATAAAAAGCACTGCTTCAAATCAATACAATTTCCCCAAGCTTGAGTTACTTGACTTTGATAAACTTGTCTTCTTCTTGACTAACCATTTATTGAAATTTATTTACAACTTTATTGAATTTTGAAATTTGTATATTTTTTTTTTAACTAACACCAATGGACTCCAAGCTTGATAGATACCATCTCAACTTTGTGCCAAACAATGTCATCCAACTCTCAACTCCCAAAGTCATCACCACACAATATATAGAAACTTGCTAAACTTGCAGGACATCAAGGGAATGTAGACCAAAATTAGGCTAAGGGTCGGATAATAATGAGGCTAATCACGAATGGCTTGCTTCGAGTGTGGTCTCACCACTCTACAAAGGCTGAGATGGGGACATGTAGAAAATACATTCGGGAAGGCCATTTGGCAATGGTCGAGTCAAAGAAATGCCATAACCGTCATCCCTAACTCCGACTCCAAACACCTTTCTATTTCACCTCGAAAGGATATCAATCCTAAGTTCTAGTTGCTATGGAAGCATGCTTGCATGATTGCACAAAAGTTTACATGTTAACAAAAGATCAGAATATATGTACTCAAAGAATTCACACTAAAACCAAAGATTCACGATTAAAATGCACTTACATGTCATCAAGGTTACACACTTCATTGAGGTACTCACTCTATCAATTCCAAAACCGTAGCTTTCAACAAAAGGTGGTTTTTCATGCTTTAAAATGCTCGAAAAATGATCAAGACTAAGTGTTTCTCAAACATTTAATGACATTACCTTTTGTTGGACAAACTACGTTCCCACTCCCCACTTAAGAACTTGCATTGTCCTCAATGTAAATTGAGTGGTAAGAAAGTAGTTTGGGAAACAAAAGGGAATCAAAACTTGTCAAAACAAGTACCGGGGTGCTATAAAAGGGAGGGTGGGTGGGCATGAAAATGAAAGATAACCAGTGAAACGACAAGCAATCCCAAGTACTAGCAAAGTATCAACCAAAATGTAGAGATAAAAGGATCATTGGCCACACTGTGCCTTACAAAAGAGCAAAAATATTATACCAAAATTTTACGGGCTGCCTCCAGTAGCGCTTTTGTTTAACGTCATTTGCTCGACGTGATTATACGGTAGAAGTGATGGAAATTATACAGATCATCAAGTATGGAGTTATACGGTAGAAACATGGATTATACAGATTATCGTGCATGGATACCACTAACAGTTACCCACATAAGCATGTAGAATATTTCAAGCACAAAAGCCAACCGGAAGATAATGCTTAAGGAATAATAAGAAAGATAGTACTCGTAAGTGCTAAATTTATAGTCTATAGCTAGAATTCTTCAACTTTCAATGCACGGGTGGTGGGTTATTCTTATGCACCGCATCCGTCTTTTTCATCAAAACCGGTCTCCAACATAGTGTAGAAGAATGCCACCAATCCCAACGATTCTTGACCTTTTCCTTTGATCTCCGAGCTTTCGGTTTGTGAGCTTTCATATTATTTCTAGAGTCGTCTTTTTCAACTACCTGAGTGTTAGTACGATCCACAACAAGGGGACACGAAGCGTCCACAAAAGAACAAGATTCTAGTGTAGTGTGTGGATATTTCAATGATGTGTAAATGTGGAAGATAACGCGCTCATCATTCACTCCCAAACTAAGCTCTCCCTTACAAACATAGATCACAGCCTCCCCCGTTGCTAAAATGGTCTACCAAGGATAAGGGGTGTAGTGTACCTTTCCTTCATATCCATAACAACAAAATCTACGGGGAAGTAAAATTTGTCAACCTTCACTAGTACATCCTCAATGACTCCCTTTGGACATTTTATGGATCTATCCGCAAGTTGGAGAGTCATCTTCGTACGCTTAAGCTTGCATATGCCAAGTTTCATGAAATCATTATAGGACATGAGGTTTATGCTCGCACCGAGATCACAAGCATTTTCTTAAACAAAAATCCCTCAATCTCACATGGGATAGTAAAACTCCCGGGGTCTTTAAGTTTAGGAGGGAGCTTGTGTTGAAGCACGGTGGAACACTCCTCACTTAGACAAACTGTCTCATATTCTTCCAACCATTTCTTGTTGGAGAGTATGTCCTTTAGAAACTTACCATACGCTGGCATATTTGTGAGTGCTTCAATGAAAGGGATATTAATATTCAAGTGCCGAAAAGTGTCAAGAAAACGTGCATACTTCTTATCCAACTTCTTCTTTTTAATTTCCTCTCTAGGGGGATAGGGTAATGACTCATGATCAATTAAAGTAGGGTTAGAATGTATAACTCCCTTGCCCTTGTTGTTTGATGAAGATGGTAAAGCTTCCTTGAATGTTTGTGCACTTCTTGGGCGCCATGTGTCATCATTGTACACATTTTTCTTCAAAATCCGCTTTGGATGTTGTGCTGCCCTGTCGATTTGAACTGAGGTGGGTTTGGTTTGAGCCAGATGAGGTTCGGTTTGAACCGGCCCTTCCAAACTTGATTCCTTTCCAACATGCTCATTGAATAGTGTTCTTAAATCCCTAGCTCTTGGATTCTTCAACAATCTCGGAACCTTAATCCATTCATCTTCTTCTTTTTCTACTTCAACATACCCATCATTTCTCAAGAAACCATCAACGATCTCTTCCTCTTCTTCACTCAACTCTTGGTCTTCAAATTCCTTGTCCAAGTCATCTTCAACTTCATTGTTTCCATGAATTTCCACCACATTACTTCCACAAACTCTCCCACTTCGAGCGATAATGGCATTGACTTCTCTCGGGTTTCTCTCGGTGTTGCTTGGTAATCCACCCGGGGGTCTACTACTATTTCTCTCGCCTTCCCTAGTCAAATGGTCTTCAATACCTCGAATTGATGCTTCCATAGTTCTCATTCTTTTATTTTGACTCACCATGGATGTTTTCAAATTTCCAACCTCTTGTGACATCACATTAATAGAAGTCATCATTGTTTGCATATTAGCGGCTTGAGTAGCAACAACTCCCAAAATATTATCCATCAACTTATCCCATCTATCTGCCTTTGATTGCGGACTTTGTTGAATGGGGGCATGTTGGGTAAGAACTTGTTGGTATATAGAAGGCAGTGGTGGTTGTTGGTAAGAGGGATTTTCTTGGTATTTACCTAGTTATTTCACATTGGCGTTGACGGATGCCTTTTGTTGTTGTTCAAGAGATGGTCCGGGTCCATGATTTGTTGACTTATTTGACCAATGGAAAGTGGGATGATCTCATGATATTGTTGTATGCGTTGGTGTAAGCATTGTTGAGCTTCCGGTGTTGTTGCATAAAGCTCACTTCTTCCTTTGAATATTCACCAGGTTTCACTAATCTCAATGGTACCTTATCATCCTCATACTTTCATAAGCCTCATTACAAGGCTTTTCACTCCCCGAACTCTTGCTAGCTTGAATTCCATCATCTTTCTTACTGAGGGATGCCAATTGTGCCAACACTTGCGTTTGAATGGATGATTCTCCCACAAAAGCAACTTTCCTTGTACTTGTACCGGTTTCCCACATTAGGTTATTTTTTTAAATTTTCTCAATGGCATCATAAACATCTTGTGCCACACACATCATCAAGGAACCATTACAAGCTTGATCAACCTCCACACGTGCCTCTTTCCTCAACCTTCGGCAAAAGAATTGAATTTGCATATCCAAAGAATATCCGGGATCGGGACATGACTTCAACAACCTCTTAAATCGTTCTCAAGCAACATCAAGTGATTCTTTGGCCCCTTGCTCAAAACTAGCAATATCAACCTTCAACTCCAAATTCCAGCCCGGAGTGAAATATTGCTTCAAGAACTCATTTTGAATGTCTTCCCAACCGGTCAAGGAATGGTGAGGGAGTGACATAAACCATTCTTTAGCTTTACCATTCAGTGAAAAAGGAAACATCGAAATCCTTGTTAATTCTTTATGGATGTCATGACTTTTCGCCATATTGCAAAATTGCTCAAACAAGTAGAGGTGGTGATGTGGGTCTTCATGATCCTCACAAAAGAATTGGCATCGAGTATCAATTAAGCCAAAAAGATGAGATTTCACCTCAACATCGTTGGCTCCATCATTGGGTAGGTGAATGGGGTAATTGGGTTGATTCCTTCTCACGGTTTGGTCACAAATGGGTCTCGGGTTTGGAGGGTTATCGTAGTTGTTGTTCCGGTTGTTTTGGTTTTGGATGTTTTGGTTATTGGGATTTTGGTTATTGTTGAGTGGTGGAAGATTGTTGTTGTTTGGTGGTGGTGGATTTGGATTTTCGGGATTTTGGGCATGGCCTTGGGCACGATTGAGCCCTTTCTCTTCTTGTGCGTCTACAAAGTTCTCATCCATCTCTACTTCTTGATTAGATGACTCTTGTGAAGAACTTTCACCTCGATTAGGCTCTTGGCTTTCTTGACTACCTTTATTTTCGGCACTCAAACTTCGAATGTAAGTGTTGATATCCAAAAGATATGAAGTGAGCAAAGGCTTTGCCTTGTCAAGAACGGGCCATCCACTACAAGATAGAAACAACAAGAAAATAATAAAACAACACTTAGTGACTTACCAAGAGGTAAGCACCAAAGAAACAAAATAGAAAAGAGATTAGAAAAGATTGACTTATTCTCAAGAATTTTGAGCTAGTATAAGTATCAACCGTTACACAATCCCCGGCAACGGCGCCAAAAACTTGATCGAGACTTTCTAGGCGTCCAATCTTACCGGTAGTGTACTGGGTCAATTGTAGTCTAGTCTAGTGGTCAAGGTCGTATCTACGAGGATTGTGAGGTTGAACACCTAAAAGCTATTATTATCTTGATCTAAGTCTCAATAATACAAGAAGGCAAATGAATCTTAAAGTCTACTACTACAAAGGGTGATAAATGATAAAATAAAACCTAGCCAAGACAATGCAATGATCAAGTATATCTCGACTAGTATCATAGGAATGAACTACCTACCAACCTTCCATTAGTGTTCAAGTGTATGTTATCGGTGCACTCCTAAGCTAGTAATTTCCCCTCATACGAGTGGATGAAAATACTATATGTCACCTCCTTGGTCTAGGGACCCTAGACCTAAGGATTCAACATGATGCGAACTTGAATGCAATGACAATGTCAATATTCCCCGGATAAGACATTGAGTTCCACGTCAATTTTACCTTCCGGTTCTCATATCCCTTCTCTTACACCAAGCATCTCCTTTCGGTCTCAACTAGGTGTGTGTGTGCAAATGCTAGGTGATCAATCCAACACAAACAAGCAATACAATGTAGATAGGAAAAGATAAACAACACAAAAAGCTATGAAATACAAACTAACATTCCCAATCAACCAATAGAGATAATAACTATCACAAAAACATAATCTTGGCTAGGAAAAGCTTAGCCTCCCATGGCTATGAAACCACAAATGTCACTTAGGGGTTTCATAACTATGAATAAACACTAAAAGTAAGAAAAGAAGCTACCAAATCAAGATTGCAAGAACTTCAATGAAGACAAATGCATAAACTTCTCAAGGTTCTTCCATGGAGAAAACAACACCTAAGAGATGAAATTATTCCAAAAAATCAACTATAAAAGATCTAAATAAGGTTGATTCAATGTTTATAAGTAGAATTAATGGCTAATCTATTGCTAAAGTTGGGCTAGAAGAGCCCTGAAGAAGTTGTCTTCAAGCTTGGAGAGTTGAGGAAGAAGGTGGAATGGAAGAAGTGTAAAAAATAGATCAAAAATGAGATTAAAAAGCTGAAAATGCTGATTCTGCGATGTTCCATCGCGCGCCGGAAGTAGTCACGGCGCACACCGGAATCCTCTCTGGAAAATTGCAATTTTCCGGCGTGCGCCGGTCCTTCATAGCATCTCAGAAAAATGGATATAACTTGAGTTGTAGACCTCCAATTGACGTGATTCAAAATGCGTTGAAAAGCTCGTTTCTTGATCTACAACTCTCGTGAAGAAGTCTTCTCCAGAAATTTAATCTAAGCTGGGACAAATATCCGTTGAATGTATGTTATTGTAGAAACGCAAAAGACAATTGATCCGTTTGAATTTGTTAGCTTCCGGCACACTCTTCTAGATCTCAAAAGACGTGTTTATGCTCAACACATGTCATCCATCGGGGTCTTGATCAACCTATAATCCTGCAATACAACACCAAAATACCAAGCGTAAACCCGACACAACGCTCCGGTTACTATAACCGGTAAAAAACCTATCAAAATATGATATTTTATATATAATTACTATTTACACACATGGATGAAACTAAGCAAATAATGACTCGAGTTGATACAAAAACATCAATAAATTCATGAGAAATGGGGATAAAACATCGTAAAAAGTATCATCTAGTTGACTTACATCAGATTCTCATATTTGTACGAATATGCAAGCACTAAGAAGAACTAGAGAACTGAGGAAATGAGAGGTGGACCTATGTGTTGGAAATGGAGCGAGTGTTGATGCACTAGCTATAGGAGTTTATTTTCTTTCGTTTCCCAGTGGGCTAGTAGAACTGAATAACTTTTATTTTGTTCCTGCTCTTAAGAAGAGCATTATTTCTATTTCTGCATTAGATGTTGAAGGATTTTCTTTTACGTTTAAGAATAAATGTTGTTCTTTTTCACGTGAGGGAATATTTTATGGTACTGGCATACTTAGCAATGGTCACTACATATTAGATATGAATATTGACGTACTTAATATAAACAACAAGAAAGCCAAAATAAATGACTTGAATGAATCTCACTTATGGCATTGTAGACTTGGCCATATAAATAAGAATCTCATTTCCAAACTCCATAAAGATGGATTATTGGATTATTTCGATTATGAATCGTTTGATACATGTGAAGCATGTTTACTTGGCAAGATGACAAAATCACCATTTAGTGGCAAATGGATAAGATCCAATGAATTACTTGAGCTCATACATATTGATGTGTGCGGTCCAATGTCAATTCAAGCCAAATGAGGATACTCTTATTTTATCACCTTCACTGATGACCATTCATGCTATGGTTATGTATACTTAATGAAATATAAGTCTGAGGCCTTTGAAAAGTTCAAAGAATTCAGAAGAGAAGTTGAGAAACAACTAGGTAAAGAAATCAAAACACTTCGATCCGATCGAGGTGGAGAATACCTAGATGGAGAGTTTCAAGATTACTTGAAGGAGAATGGGATTCTACCTAAATGGACCCCTCCCGGAACGCCTCAGATAAATGGCGTGTCTGAGAGGAGGAACCGTACCTTGTTGGACATGGTACGATCCATGACGAGTTACGCAGTTCTCCCAAAATTGTTTTGAGGGTATGCTCTACAAACCGCATCCTATACACTTAACCGAGTTCCATCAAAGACGGTTGATTCTACGCCATACGAGGTATGAACTAAGAAGAAACCGAGTCCGGGTCATCTAAAACCTTGGGATTGTCTGACTTACGTGAAGCGGATGATGCCTGACAAATTAGAACCTAGATCTGACAAATGTTTGTTTGTGGGTATCCTAGGGAAACCAAAAGGTACCAATTTTACCACCCTGAGGAACAAAAGGTGTTTGTCTCCAGGACTGGCCACTTTCTGGGGAAAGAGTTTATTTAGGAAAGGGTCAGTGGGAGTAAGATGAATCTTGAAGAAATTCAAGAACCACTTACAGATAATAGTCAGTTGATGGAAGTAGAGGAGACGCCAAACATAGATGTGACTCCAACCTCTACCGTAGACACTAGCACCTCCAAGATCTACCAGGGAATGCCGTGAACCCGATAGATACACAGGTGTATACCTCATGAAAGATGAGGATCCTAAAACTTATGAGGAGGTGTTATTAAGGCATGACAAAGAGAAATGGCTGGAAGCCATGAATTCTGAAATGGAATCCATGAAAGACAACCAAGTTTGGAACTTAGTTGATCCACCTGAAGGAATAGTTCATGTAGGGTGTAAATGGGTCTTTAAGAGAAAGACCGACATGGACGGTAATGTTGTCACTTACAAGGCTAGGTTAGTGGCAAAATGTTATAAGCAAAGACAAGGAGTTGACTATGACAAAACCTTTTCGCTCGTTGCCATGTTAAAATCAATTAGAATTTTGCTCGCTATTGTAGCATACCATGATTACGAAATCTGGCATATGGATGTGAAAACAGCTTTCCTTAACAAGAACATGTCTGATGAGGTGTACATGACATAGCCTGAGGGTTTCACAACTAATGACGCCAGGATGTTGTGCAAACTGCAAAGATCCATTTATGGATTAAAGCAAGCTTCTCGGAGTTGGAATCTTCACTTTGATGAGATAATCAAACAGTTTGATTTCATCAAGAACGAAGATGAGCCCTATGTTTACAAGAAGGTTAGTGGGAGTGCCATTTTGTTCTTAGTGCTTTATGTAGACGACATATTGCTCATAGGGAATGATGTGCCTATGTTACAGCCAGTCAAATTTTGGTTATCCGGGAACTTCTCCATGAAGGACTTGGGTGAAGCAACCTATATTCTAGGAATCAAGATCTATAGAGATAGATCTAAGAGGTTGCTTGGTCTGTCACAATCCACCTACATAGACAAGATGCTGAAGAGATTCAGCATGGAGTAGTCTAAGAGAGGATTGCTGCCCATGTCGCATGGGGTCTACCTATCAAAGGAAATGTGTCCTAAGACAGAGGAGGATAGGGCATAAATGAGTAGGATCCCTTATGCATCGGCTATTGGGTCCATCGTGTATGCCATGTTGTGCACTAGACCAGATGTCTCGTACCCTCGAAGTATGACTAGTACGTACCAGTCAAATCCAGGATGATGGTCACCGGATTGCGCCAAGAATATTCTCAAGTACATGAGAAGTACTAAGGACATGTTCCTGGTTTTCGTGAACTCGATTGGTATTACGAGGTTACACAGATGCCAATTTTCAAACCGACAAGGATGACTTTAAGTCACAATGCTGATTTGTTTTCACGCTAACGATGGAGAAGTGAGTGAAAGAGTTCTAAGCAGAGACTACTACAGATTCTACAATGGAAGCCGAATACATCGCAACCTCGAAGGTGGCAAAGGAATCAAGATGGTCAAGAAGTTCATTATCGAACTTGGTGTGGTTCCTCCACGAAGGTTTAGTCCCACTGTACTATGATAACAATGGGGCAATTGCTCACCAAAGGAACCAAGGTCTCATCAGAAGTCCAAACATGTACTACGGTGCTATCACTTGATTAGAGAGATAGTAGATAGAGATGATGTAAAGATAGAGAAAGTCCACACGGATGATAAGACAGCTGATCCGTTAACGGATAGCAAAATACTTAACCGCTAACTTTCACCGACAGAGTATCGGGTCAACGGGAGTATAGTGGTCACAAGGTCGAATCCACAGGGAGTAATGTCTAAGTACCAAAGCTGACTTATAACTTAGTTCAGGTCAAAATAATAGTGGAGGATTGTATGCTAATGCAGAAATAAAGATTATACTAACGGTTCTACTTCAAGATATTAAAAGGTATAGCCGAACTATGATCCCACGAGCTACTTTTACCCCTAAGGAAAGACTTGACAGGGAGTGTGTCTTAACCGAACTACCTATCCTATGTATTTTAACGACATCCACAGGTGCCAACTCCTAATTCTAGTGATTAGACTGAACAACTCGATCTAACCTCCCTATGTGAAGCTAACCGACTCTCCCTTTAGAAAACCGATTATCCTAACATGATTAAGCTTTAAGTTGCTCGAACAACGATGACAAACCTCTGTATTGGAAACGGACCTAACAACTAGGCCGAATCTACGCAACGATCCTAAAACCCCTTTTCCCACATCTCACCGCAAAATGCATCTATAAGTTCGATGTGTGTGACAGTGAACTAGGTGATCAATCTAATTCAAAGATGTTAAAATAAGTTTTAGGACGTGGATTAATCGTTTAAACATTCAATTACGCACTACACAACTCCCAATCTCATCCCCCTTAGGGTTTTCGCTCGCTTTCACATAATTCAACTACACATGCAATTAGCTACTCATGATTATGCTAATGACGGAATAAAGAAAGGAAAACATGATAGGAATAATAAAAGAGAAATAATTCATTACCATATAACTGCAAAAAAATCTGATCCACAATGTATGATGAAATAATTACACCAAAAAGTTGAATCTTTTGTTCTTGAAAAGGATATCTAAGCTATAACAAGTGTGTAGAATTGAAGGGAGTAATCAATGGAATCAAAGGATTGAAAGGTGATCAAACTACACTAAAATCGCACCTAAATCGCCTAGGAAAAGTCTAAAGACGGCCAAAGATCTATAGGGGCTGAATGAGCTGCATATTTATAGTGTAGGTCGAAAAACTGCTTCACATCGGTCACAAACGCCAGTTTGCCTCCTGTCAAACACTAGTTTGCCAAGAAATCTTGATGGTATTAGGGTTTCCTTTCCATGGACGAGCGTTTTCCTTAACTTGAACGCTAGTTCATGGATCATGCCTTGAGGGACAAACGCCCGTTTGCAGTGTCTGAACGCTAGTTTGGCTTGAATGAGCTTTTTTATTCGAGCTGAACCCATCCAAACGCCAGTTTGGGGGTAATTTGAACGTTAGTTTGGCTAAAAGCTCAACTTTCAGTATCAATGCTACTTCTGTCAAACGCTAGTTTGAGGTATAGCAAACGCCAATTTGCCTTGATTTCACTCCAATCTTTACTTTTCCTCACTTTCATGCTAATTTTTTGCACGTTTCTCATCCCAAAAACATCATCTTCCGGGTCCTCGAGTCATCTAAGTCCTGCAATAACATATACGAACAAACAACACGCGTAATTCCACAAGACAAAAGTGCTCGGAAAAGAGTCAAATATCACTAAAAAGGAGGACTTTACTATCGATGTGACAGTTTAACTCCCCGTGCGTATAACTCTTGATATTACTCTCGAAACAGTCTATATCTACCCAAAACATGCCAATAAAGTGATAAACGGGGGTTAAACTGCACACCAAAGTACAGTAAAGTTGACTCTCATCATTAACCAAGGCATTGTCACATGCTAAGCATGGGAAACATGTTCACATGCACGGGCTTAGGCAGATGGGTGATTGGCTTCAGGACAAGTGAGAGATTGTTGAAATAGTGTCCTAAACCCAATCGGGTCGGACCGGATCCGACCGGGTCGGGTCGTTTACAGTCTACTTAGTTCATGTAATAAGTTTATTATGATTAATAAAAGCACTTTTGTTATTATATATTTTGTTTATAAACCAAATATGTTATTGAATATATATAGTAACATCCCAAGTATTAAACTGTGATAGAGAAACCGTGATAGTGATTATGGTTGATAAGATCTTCTATCTTATTGAACATGAGGATAGATCTTATCTATCGAAGTGCAGAGTCACTTGGATTGTACGTGGACATTTATTAGAGAATGCGTACGTTAGATTGACCCACTTACATTAAGTGACGCAGTAGGTGGCAGTTGTGTAATTATCTTGAGACCGGAGTCTTCATGGAATCACGGTGTGGATTGTTGTGCTTTGACACTATTGAGGTTTCTCCTAGCCATAGGGCTATCATGCGGTAGTGCTCGGGTAGGATATTGAAGCATGCGTAGGATACATGTTTGTTCGTCCGGGAATCGCGTATCCTATCAGTAGGAGTAAATATCCGAAAGGGCCTTCTTATAAGGAATGTCTAGCACTCGAGAATCTTTGCAAAGTAGGAGTAAATGAGTTATTTCGAGAGAGCATGATATCCAGATTATAAGATACGTCCGTTAATGTACTGACACTCAAGATACGGTTGTATGGATATTATTACAGCGATATGATTCTATTTACACGGTAACTGTTTCACATGAAAGGTAGTAGTCATTTCTTTTTGACTCTTCCGATGATTGGGGGTCACGGTGTTGCTAGACGATATCTCGTGATCGTTAGTTATGAAGGGCATTTTTGTAATTTGCACTTTATGTCTACGGCCAACATATTCAGAAGCCTATTGGTTTACGCACATATGAACATCTAGCCGGATTAAAATGTGGTTATAGTGATAACCAAATAAGGAGAGTTTATCTCGACTATAAAGTGTTATAGTGATTAAATTAATATGGTAGTATTTATTTATTATGAATAAATAAAATACAAGATATTAATTATATTGATTAATTAAAGAATATTCCGGATGCCAATATTTGGCTAAAGGGGCGCAGGCTATATGTGTATTAGATACACTTGGATTGTGCAATTTAATTAATGAGATTACCATATATTAATATTAGATATTAATTGATTTTCAGAAAATAGAATTATGGTAATAAGATAAAGATATTCAATATAAGATATTGGAAATATCTAGATTTATTTAATATGAGATATTGAATTGAAAGAGATAAATCAATCATAGTTATTTTCCTTACGTTATTAGGAAAATGTTTTCCTCTCTCATCAATCTACTAGAAAGCTTTTCCCAATCAGTTGGGGAGACATGGGGTGCAGGTCTCCCTAATTATTGGAGGCTTGGCTAGCTCTTTTGTATCATCGCAATTCCAAGAGCCTAATAGTTCTTGTGAATAATAGAGAGTTTATTCTAGAGATATTTAAGAGAGAGAAAATGCCGGTCTAAGAACTGATTTTCTTAGTAGCAATCCAATGAGGATTCCGGCGAGGAGTTCGTGTGGATATCAATAGAGGCCGGACACGTGGACGGCTCACGTATATTACTACTCTCCATTGGTGGTCAAAGCATCGATCTTTTAGATCTACAAAGGTAATCACCGACAACTACTTAACGTGTTTATTGTATTAAACGAAGACGATCTTTGAATCGGAAATCAAAATTTTAAATTCCGCTGCGTTAAACTAGTTGATTTTCCAATATTTTGATGTGGAAATCAAGGATAATAAATGGTCTGAGAACCAGGTGGCTGACCATTTGTCGAGACTAACACTGTTGGAGGAAGAGCATACTACTGAGATTGAGGAGCATTTTCCTGACGAACAAATCTTTGTCGTCTCAGTAGTGGCTCCAATTGAGTCTTAGCCCAGGCATAAAACATCAAGCGAGGGGAAGGTATACCCATGGTTTGTGTTGGACTTATTTTTAAGTTTTAGGGATGAGTGCCAGACTAGCTGTTGTAGAGCAAAGGCAAAAAGATGTCTAGATCAAATGTATAGGCTTATTAGAGTTTGATCTTTGTTCGGTAAAAACTAGTTTTATAATTTATAAACCGAAACACCCAAAGTATAAGGATCGTAGTATAGGGTGTTTACGGGTCGTCCTAAGGGAGTGGAATGTTTATCGGATTCAAATATAAATCTATATCAATTATGTCACAATTATCTATCTAAACTACTAAACTAAGGCTGAAACTAACTAAAACCTAAACCTAAGAATTAAAACTAAAACAGAAATAAAAACAAGCGAATATCACTAAAAACAAAGATTGACGGCGTTCACTAAAGTGAACGAGCGTCTGAAACGAATCTCTAATGGACGAAAGTACGCTATTATGGACGAAAGCGTCCTGATTATGAATCAAGCGAAAAAGTGCGAGAAAACAAAGCAGAAAACTAGGGTTTATATAACTAGAACTTAAACTAAACTTAATCTAAACGGTTTGATTGATAAACAATAAAAGGAAAACACAGCAAGGCGACTAGGTTCCACCTATCAACCAACAATCCAACTAGATGGTGATTAAAAAGACATAGTTTTTAGTAGTGATTTATTCACGAATTCAATCAAATATCTTTAATCAAATTCCTAAGGTTTCGTTTATCTTTTCAAATAAACTAAACATGCAATCAACACGAAATCACGAGATTGTTTCCAAACTCTTACTCAACTAATCATGCATAATCTCTTAAAACACAACTAGATGCATTACTTTGAATAAAAGAGAACTCAAATAAACAGACTTTCATAAATTTATTCAAGCATAAATTAAACATAGACCGTTTCATCAAATCTTAATTCAATAAAACTTAAACAATATAAAACAGATCCAAAGTAATGAAAAACTATGAAATAAACTCACTAAACTTAAGCATCGAACTCTCTAGTTGGTTTGTGTTGTTGATAGGCTTCCTCCGTCGACTCACTGCAAGGCTTTTAGCCAACAATCATGTTGGAGATGATTGTTGGGTTGGAGAAGTTCATCTCTGTGGAATTAGGGTTCTGGCCGCAGCTTTTTGGTGTAAAATTGCGATCTCAATTATTTGGTATGAATTAGGGTTGGGGCTGCCGCTTTATTTATAGGAATTTGATGTCGGCTAGGGTTAAGTCGGCCTTGAACGCCTGTCTGGTCTCGTGGGCGCCCGTCCCGTAATGCCTGGGCGCTGAGTAAACGCTTCTTCATCCTCCGTCTGAACTCTCTCGAATGTAAAATACGATTCGGACGCCGCATGGACGCCGCTTCACTTCGGGCGCTGCGTTCAAGATCGATGACGCTTTCGTTCAAGATCGATGAAACGCCCGTTTGAACTGCTGAGGATCGGATCTCTTCATCTTTATCCAATTTCTTCAAGCCAATTCCAACTCTATCTCTTATAATTCGACTTGAGCTTCATTTATCCTCATTATATGCACGAAAATTAACTCCTACATGATAAATAAACAATGCAAAAACGTAATAAAATCCAAATAATAATAATTCCATTAAATTAAACACTTAAAATCATCAATTTTGCATACAACCCTCTTAAAATCATCTTTACTCAATATTTACACTTAAACCCTTAATTCTCATGCAAATTACGCAAATGTGGGGAAAATAATAATGAAATAAACCTTTAATAATCATATAAATATGGCCTTAACAATCTTTGTATAGGTTTGATCAAACAAGCACTGTAAAAGGTCAGCTGACTTTCATCAGCAGACTTGTCTATATCAGTAGGGTACTTAGGTCAGTAGACTAGTTTAGGAACCTGCTGAAGACTGAAGGTTGAGGGCTCAAACTCAGTTATTGAAGGCTAAGGGATAAACTTAGTATTTAAAGTCAAGGATATGGAATCAAAATTTAGGGAAGTCTGTGATGACCTAAACTGATTACATATACCTTGTGTACAAGGTCTAAGTTCCACAAGTTAAGTGGTGATTGGAACTTAGTTATATGCAAAATGGTGTCATCTAACTTCATAATAAAAAGTTAGATATAAGAGAAGTTAGCTAGAGTGTTTTTATAAACACAGCAACATTGGAACAGCTGACTAATATACATTTCAACAGACTTACATTAACAGAACTCACGATGTATATCTCGGATTATTCAAAGGTTACTTTGGAAGATTACAAAGAAAGGGACAGCTAACAACCTCTGATTTTGTCAAACAAATCAATGGTTAAGATTAAATGGACGTTGGAAAGATTCAGACATTTATCCAATGGATACAAGTCAAAGGGTGATTGCATCAGAATCATCAAAAAGCGATCGACATTAGTCGATTTATGAACAAAGGATGTAAAGCAAGTCAAATAGGACAAATCAAACGCCGTGTGTTTGAATTTCAAACATAAGTCACAAGGATTCCTACCTATCAATAGAAGATTCCTAATTCGGATACAAGCGATGAACATTGATGAAAATTAAGGATCTATCTTGAGCTATCGATTTCAATCGATCAAAACACCTGCGACCTCTACCGAGCATAAAGCTACCGATCCAAAGACAACTCTTCAAGTGTAATCGCATTCAAGCTACATCAAGTTTACACACTTGAAGACATCAAGTCTTGATTATATCATCCTCGATCAAGTCACCAAAGTCGAATCACTTACTTGATTCAATCTTTCTTTTACAAGGAATCTGTTGAAGACAAGGAAGCACATTTGTGTCAAGGATCGTTTGTTTGTGGTGGAGTGGTGAAGAGGCAATCCTACCCTTCAAGGACCATTGGAAGACTTTGGATCATCAATCCTACATGTTCCAAGTGTTCAATTTGTGAAGCCATAGTTATTGGTGAAGGACAAACAACTTAGGGATTTTTGTAACAAATACCTCAAGAATCTCTAGTGAATTACCTCCAACATCACAGAGAAGAGTGGGTCGACGAGATTACACCACCTGAACCACTATAAAATCTTCCTACTTATTTTCTGCATTTATATTCTGCATTTAGTATATCTAGCACATCAACCTACTGAATCTAGCAATTGAATTCACACATATACACTACTGAATATCTAATACTTGGTATCACATTTTAACAACAAGTTACAAGGCTTAATTTTTGATATATTCCATTTGCACAAATTCAAGAAAATTCAACGATGCAGACCTCTTGGGCTATCAAAGTCATTGAAGTTGTTGAGTTTGTTAACTCCAAAAAGTTTTAAGTGTTAAGTTTATTCACCCCCCTCTAAACTTAACCAAAGCCTTTTCAAGGGACCAACAATTGGTATCGGAGCAGTGCCTCTGTTCTGAAGTAATCCTACTTGTTGTGCTTGTGAAAATATTTTGAAATTTTTTTCAAGTTTCTGATTTTCAAAGCTTTGCATCATGGATAACAACCAGTATGCTAGAATAATGTTGATATGTTCTTTAGATTGTTTTGATGAGTATAAACGTCGTATGCAAGCTTATCTAGCTGCAACACATGATGAAATGATGGATGTGCTGACTGATGGACCACTGGAGATTACCAAGTCAGTAACAGTGGGAGATGAGACACAGTACATTCCAAAGCCAATAAGAGAATGGACTGCTGAAGATAGAAAAGGAGCAAACCTCAACAATATTGCTATTGATATTATATACAGAACTTTGGATAGCAATATGTATATGAAGGTGAAAGATTGCAAGACTGCCAAGGAACTTTGGGATAAGTTGCAATTAATCTGTGAAGGCACTGATGCAATCAAAAAGAACAAGATCAGTGTGGCAAAGAAGAAGTTCCAGGAGTTCAAAATGAAACCAAATGAGACCATTGAACAAATGTAATCAAGATTCAATGCAATCATGGATGAACTCACCCTACTGAGTGTGATGTACTCACAAGAAGAAATCAACTCAAAAATTTTGGAAGCATTACACAAAAAGAAGTTTGGGAGATGAAGGTGATCATGTATAGAAGAAATGAAGAGTTTGCATGAAGAAGACACCTTCAAATTGTTTTTAGATCTTAAGGCCTATGAATTCAGCAAGAAGCTTGTACCTGAGACTGAAAAAGAAGAGCCAAAGACCACTGCATTGGCTGCTTCATATCAAGAAGAAACATCTGGAGCTCAAGATGATCTACTGGATGAGATGCAAGAGCAGATTGCCCTACTGAGCAAGAAAATCAGAATGATGAAAACTGGAATGGGTTCTCCAAGGAATTTCACAAAGAAATTCAGTGAAAAGAAGAAGGAAGAATCAAAGAAAGATAATGATTACTTATGCTATCATTGCAAGAAACCAGACAATTCAAACTGGATCGTCTGAATTAAAACAGAAAAAGGAACCTGATTATCTTTGCTTTAATTGAAAGAAGCCTGGACATTTTAGACCTGATTGTCCAAACCTACTGAAGAGCAAAAGTCAGCAAAGAAGATCTGGCAAGAAAGCTATGGTTGCTGAAGATGAATTAGGATATGAAGTAGAATCAGAAAAAGGAAATGAATCGATGATACCGCACTTGTTGTTCTTGATATGGAAGATTATGCTTTAATGGAAAATATGGATGAAACAGAGGAGGTATACAATTACAGATCTATTAACACTCCTGCTGGAAGTGATTGTGAATCAACTTGTGGTTCAAATCCTAAAAGTTCTGACAATGAAGAAACTTTGGATGCCATCCTTAATCAACTGAGGATAATACAATCCGGTTATGTGATTGTGAAGGCTGAAAAAGAAGCTCTTCAAA
This sequence comes from Gentiana macrophylla, assembly GCA_026214975.1. Lineage (NCBI taxonomy): Eukaryota > Viridiplantae > Streptophyta > Magnoliopsida > Gentianales > Gentianaceae > Gentiana > Gentiana macrophylla. The sequence goes on from CM047816.1 coordinate 78,911,574, forward strand.
TAGAAGTTGGAAGGTTGAATGCTGAGTTAAGAGTTCTCAAGGGTAAGGAAAAAGAAGTTGGACAGAATCAGCATAAGCCTGCTGTACATTCAGTAGCTGCTGAATCTGTTGAACAATCTTGTTCATTCACTGCATTCAAATCTGGAAAGCCTTATGGTGATAGAACAGGGCTTGGATTTGAACTCAACAATCCAACAAGAGTGGATCCAGCAAGGTTACTGAACCTAGTACCAGAATTGGTCCTAAGTTTGTACCTGCACAAGATCCAACTCCCAGAAGGGTTGCTGAGGCAGTGAAGCCTACTGAGTAAACTTCAAAGAAGCAAAATCAGAAGTCAAAAGGTCAACAAAGACACCTAACAAAAGGAATAAATCCAAAAATAAGGTTGTTGTACCCTCTAGGCATGCCGACAAAGCACTGCTACTACCAAGTCTGTTGAACCACAAAAAGGTAGAAATCATAAATATTCTATGGATAAGAATCCTAAACCCAAAAATGTTAATCATTCAAGGGATACTTATCTCGTGGGGAAAGGTAGATTGTTCCTCTATCATGAGGATTGGAATATTCCCACCACTCTCGCTAGAAACAACAGTATAACCATGCTTTAGCTAGAGGTAAAACCTAAGCGATGGAATCAAATAGAAGACTCAAAGAGAGGACTTATATAAGACCTCAAGAGGACCTCAATGAGACTCCATATTATAGAACATGCTTCTAACAGACAAAGAAACCTATGGTTATCCTAGTGCTTCTAACAAAAGAAATCACTTTAAACAAAGATTATATTCCAAAAGGCCAGAAAGCATATGTGAATCCTACACAACCAATTGTTAGACCTTATGGATGTGTAGAATACATGTATGAACAAAAGTATGATACCTTTCAAAGAAGACCTTAGGGAAACTTGCCAAGGGTCATGCTTACCACTACCCATTATGGACCCAAACAGGTTTGGGTACCTAAAATGCATTAACTTTGTTTTGTAGGGTGTCTGGAACTTTGACAGTGGATGTTCCAGACATATGACAAAGAATAAGCACTATTTGTCAAGTTATGTGGCAAAGGATGGTCCAAGAGTGAATTTCGGCAACAAGAACACACCATGATACACAAGAGGATATGGCACACTTGTGAGAAATGGATTAACAATCGTGAATGTTGCATATGTGGAAGGATCGGACTACAACCTCTCTTTGCACTCGGACGCTTTTGTGACATAGGATACAAGGTCACTTTTGACAAAAACACATGTATTGTCATTAGTGAAAGAGGTGATCAAGTTGTGTTGGCTGGAAGAAGACAACAAAACATGTATGTTGTGGATTGGTCTACTGTTGTTCTAGAAACATGCCTGATTGTGCATACCAAGTCAGAACTTAATTGGTTATGGCATAAGTAGTTGAATCATCTAAACTTTGATGATATCAGTCTGTTGGTGAAGAAAAACTGGTGATTGGTTTACCTGAGATCACATTCAAGAAGGATGTTATATGTGCTGCATGTCAGCAAGGTAAACAAACAAAATCAAGCTTCAAGTCAAAGACTAAACAATCAACTAAAAGAGTTTTGGAGCTGATGCACATGGATCTATTTGGACCAGTAACACCAACAAGTGTAACAGGAAAGAAGTACACTTTGGTAGTTATGGATGATTATTCAAGATACACTTGGGTGATATTCATGAACAAGAAAAGTGAAACACTTCAAAAGATGTCTGAACTTTTGAAGAGATTACAGAATGAGAAAAGTGTGTGACAAGAGTGAAAATCGGATCGCACAAAGTGCTGAATTTCTCAATAAAGTTATAAGAGAATATTGTGAATGTAATGGTGTACTACATCAACTTGTCACAGCCGGTACACCTCAAAGAAATGGGGTTCTTTGAGAGAAGAAACAGAACTCTAAAAGAAGAAGGAAGAACTATGATTTGTGAAGCATTCTTTGCTGAAAGATATTGGCCTGAAAGCGATTAATACAACATGCTATACACAAAACAAACCTCGATGAACAAGAAGTGCCAAGACACCTTATGAGATTTGGAATGGAAGAAAACCTAATATATCTTATTTCCATCCATTTGGAAGCAAGTGTTTTATCTTGAATCATAAGGAACAATTGAAGACATTCCAACCAAAATCGGATGAAGGAATTTTCTTGGGATATTCTTCATCAAGAAGGCATTCGTGGTAATCGAATAAAAGGACACTCAAACATGAAGAAACAATAAATGTTGTATTTGATGAACCTAAGTTCACTGGAATGGAAGATGAAGAATCGAACTCACCGAGAATCAACAAGTCACCGATCCGTAATGTGTTGAAGTTTTGGAAAGGTTTTATGACTTAAAAGTTTCGACTCGCCTCTTGAACATCCTGCTGGTAACACTCATCGATACAACAACCGAGGCGCTTCAAGGACTCTTTGAACCACTGTTGAAGAAACACAACATACCCTATCAAGATGATGTTCCCGAGAATCAATCTAACCGAGAATCCACAATGGTTAAGGGATCACCTGCTTGAACAAGTTATTGGCAACATACGACAAGGTGTGAGGACTAGAAGACAGATTAGAAGCAATGTTTACTTGCTTTCTATCTCAAATAGAACCTAAAGTTGTTGAAGAAGCAATATCGATCCAGATTGGATAATTGCTATGCAAGAAGAATTGAATGAATTTGAAAGAAATCAAGTTTGGACACTAGTGGAAAGGCCTAATCATGCAAATATAATTGGTACAAAATGGGTACACAGAAACAAATTGGATGAATCTGGTACCATTATGAGGAATAAGGCCAGACTAGTAGCAAAAGGCTATTCTCAAGTAGAAGGAATAGATTTTGTTGAGACATATGCCCCTGTTGCAAGATTGGAAGCTATCAGATTATTTTTGGCATATGCTGCTTATAAAAACTTCAAGGTATATCAGATGGATGTCAAAAGTGCATTCTTGAATGGCATTCTGGAAGAGGAGGTCTATGTTCAGCAACCTCCTGGTTTTGAAGTTAAAGACCAAGAAGATAAAGTGTACAGACTCAACAAAGCACTTTATGGTTTGAAACAAGCACCAAGAGCATGGTATGAGACTATATCTCAATTCTTGGTAGACAATGGTTTTACCAAAGGTACCGTTGACAAGACTCTTTTCAGAATCAATGAAGGAAACAACACCCTGCTGGTACAAATTTGTGTTGATGACATAATATTTGGTTCTGAAAATGAATTGCTATGTGAAAAGTTTGCTAATTTAATGAAAAGTAAATTCCAAATGAGTATGATGGGAGAAATGAACTATTTCTTGGGATTGCAAGTCAAACAGATGAAGGATGGAATCTTCATTCATCAGACCAAGTATACCAAGGAGCTACTGAAGAAATTTGGTATAGAAAACAGCACCAAGGTATCAACTCCTATGAGTACAAATATTAGATTGAATGAAGATAAAGAAGGCAAAGATGTTGATCAGACCTTATACAGAAGGATGATAGGCAGTCTGTTGTACCTTACTGCCAGCAGACCTGATATATCCTTTGTTGTAGGTGTTTGTGCAAGATTTCAATCAAAACCTAAAGAAAGTCATTTAGCTGCAGTCAAAAGAATTCTCAAGTATCTAAAAGAGACTTTGGGAGTAGGGATATGGTATTCAAAAGATGAAATCTTCAAAGTTATATCCTACTCAGATTCTGATTATGCTAGATGTAAGATTGATACAAAAAGCACCACAGGAACCTGTCAGTTAATGGGAAATAGACTAGTTTCCTGGTTTAGCAAGAAACAGAATTCTATATCAACTTCCACTGATAAAGCTGAATACATTGGTGCTGGAAGTTGTTGTGCACAAATACTTTGGTTAAGACAATAGTTAAGGGATTATGGAATTGAAGAAAGAGAAATTCTCATAATGTGTGACAACACAAGTGCAATTGCAATCACAGAAAATCCTGTTTTGCACTCAAGAACCAAACATATTGATGTGAGACATCATTTTATAAGAGATCATGTTGAAAAGAAAGATGTGGTGGTTCTTTATATCCCTACTGAAGATCAACTTGCTGATATTTTCACTAAACCACTGGATAGTGAAAGATTTGCTAAACTAAGGACTGAACTTGGAATTATAAAAGTTGACTGACATATTATTTATCAGCAGTGTACTGGAATTCACCAAGGGGATTAGTCTTTTCTATGTTGGGTGAGCTCACTTAGGAGATTAGTCATTGGTATCAACAATTCCATGTACTTATGTTTGGACAATTGAGCAAATGAAGTTGCCAAGGGGATTGGTCTTTGTCCTGTTGGGTGAGCTCAACTGACAGATCAGTCATTGGTATTAAACTTCATCTTGTATTATCAGTTCTACAATACAAAAGGAATTAAATATCAGCAGAGTAACTCTATCAGCAGGCTGCTGAGACAAATATTTATCAACAGGCTGTTGGGTCAAGTCTACTGATGACAAGGTTGCTGAAGAATACGTTACAATCAAACTTTACTAAAGTCAAAAAGCAAAATAGCGGGATATTTATCTTATCTTTATAACTACGGTTACACGATCGATCAGTTACAACTCATTTTTGATAAGTTATGGGCAGGGCCGGCCCAACCAAACCCGAGGCTTAAGGAGAATCGGTACGGTGGGCCTTTGCAGTTAAATTTTTTTTTTCTCTTGAACACATACTTACAAAATATATCAACATTGTATTTATAACATCCGTAAATACAAAATTCGAGTTCATTAATAGCCTTGAAACATACCTAGAAGTAATAATTCAAATTCATATCATCATATGCATAAACAAAAGTACAAAACATACTTGATACTTGTTGGAGAAAATGTGGAATTGAATTAAAAATGAATTAAAAATGATTTTATAATCATTTTATTCAGTGACTTTGTAAGCGTATTTCGGATATATTCTTGTATAGAATATATGTAATGTTTTATTAATTCTGAAAACTACGTGAGTCGTAGATGAATTCAGGATTTGGAATCATTCAATTCGGATAACGAGTGAATGAGAAATTAACGCTTAAAGTCGGTTTGTTGGAAAATTGATGATATGTCATATTGGGCCTATTGGGCTTAAGTGTGTGTTATGAAAAGGAAAAATGGGAAGAAACTTTTCTCCCACATTGGTTGGAAGAAGGAAAAAGAAGCAATATTTATATGATATTGTTTTAGTGTAGTTGGAATAAGAAACCAACATTATACACCGTTCTCTCACGCTGGCAGCGCAGGTGCAAATCCAATCCAGATTACCCTTGGCTTGTGTGCATGCTGCGTGTCCTGCGCATACCGAATGCGGCTCGATTTGAAGGTTCACAGTTACAGTTCGGTTTTTGCATTGCAACTGTTAATTTATTTCTGTCAGTCTGCTGAGAGTCCCTTGGGCTTGTGCATGGACCAAATTTTTTTTTTTTTTTTTGCAAAACAGGTAATCCGAGGCCCACCCTTCCAGTGGGCTTAAGGCTGGTGCCTGGTCTGCCTTATGGGTGGGCCGGTCCTGGTTATGGGCCACGTGTCAAGATCTCATTTATTCAAAATTAATCGTGGTTAATGCTACAGTACACGATCTGATAGTTTCCAACCACCACTCTCTGTTATATATACAGACCTGCACACAGAGGATACATACAAATCCTAAATTGAGATTTCTCTGCAAATATCTTGTGTGAACGCATATTTGAAAGCTTTCGTCTTTATCTCATTCACTTATAATGGCAAGCAAGGATGACGTTCATATTGGCACAAGTCAAAGTGTAAGAGGTTATGTGACTGACTGTCACTCTACTAAACTAGCCATTAACATAGGGACGAAGAATCGAGACGGATTCTTTGGTTTGGAGAATGTTATCAATAGAAACCCGGAGAGAATTTCATATGTAAATGTATTGGAATTCGGAGGAATATTGTTATACATGAAGGAAAAGAGGCCTTCACTACAACAGTCAATGGACGAGAGATTGAAATATCTTCAGATCTACTGAGAGAAGTATTTCATTTTGGACTCAGGAATGGTGCCCTACCAATCCGTAAGCAATGAATCGCCAAGGATGAAGTTTGTGGATACAATAAAGACAAATGAGAAGATATCTTCATCTCTAGGCATTAATGTGAAGCATATTGGATATGAGTACATCTCGCCGAGCAAATTGATTACCAAGACCATTTTGGGATTCATTGGGAGTCTAGATACACTATCCGGACCTAAAATAGGCCTTCGATCATCATTTGCGGGAGCATGAAGTTTGATTGGGCAGATTCTTTATACACTACATGAAGAAAGTGTTTATTGAAGATAGAGATGGTATAAGGAAGTCCAAGGTCAAGCCCTTAGGTCTACTGATTCAAACCTTGTTGAATCATTTTCAGATACCTGATATTTCATCTGAAAAGATTAACAAATCCAGAAATAAGCCAGAAGTTGCTACTCCTATTCATGGATTAGATGATGATGAAGATGTGAATGATGAGGCCACAGAAAGTGATGGTGATGGTGGAGATGATGATGCTGGTGGTGAGCAGATTAAGGAAGTTGCTAAGTCTGATGCACCTAAAAAGGTTGCTGGAAAGAGAAAGTCTACTGATACAAGGAAAATAACTGAAATGTTAAAGCCTAGGAAGACAAGGAAGCAAACAGCAGAGACTGCTGAGTCAACTGAGGGTCCAGTTGAAGTTGAAATTATTGATATTGCTGAAATTAAAAGGAAGAGGAAAGCTGCTGAAGCTGATTCAGAGCAACTTTCCAAAAGAATGAAAGAGATTGCCAAGAAAAAGAAACATGGGAAAGGGAAACGATTGAGGACTCTAGAGGCTCAGAGGGAAGAAGATGCTATTGAGGCTGAGCCCTTAACAATTATCAAGCCTCACTGAGAAAACAACAGTTGTTGTTGAGCAACCTCTTCGGAGAAACACAGCATGATCACCAAACTGAGCCTCTTTGTAGAAGTTACTGAATCCTCTCCTATAAAGGCTGCTGAGCCTACTGAAGTTACACAAGTTGTTGTTGAGCAACTTGTAGAAGAACCACAACAAACTACTGAGTCTACACCTATTGTGGAAGTTGAAAAGTTGGTACAAGACCCTGCTAGTTCTGCAATAGTTCAGGGGGAAGAGCAATCTGTTTCTAAACCTGCTGATGATCATGTACGTCAGGGGGAACCCAGTGTGGAACAGATGGAGGTAGTAGGCACTAATGTACAATCTGAGCAACCTACTGACCTAGAAGCATCTGTTGAAGAAACTCTTAACTTACTTGTTGAGACCTTTGGAGGTCGACAAGGTACTCAAACTCAAGCCCTGAAGGCCAACCATGCCATTTGAAAGAAAGGAGAAAAGAAGAAGAGAAGGATATGTTGATCCTAAACTCCTACTAGTTGCAAACTACTTTCAATGGAAGTTTGGGTTCTATAAAGACAAAAGCCGAGAAAGTAAACCAATGATGATTTTTGAGGAATGGGCTTTTGAGAAGTTGGGAGTGGAGAATTTACTAGATCTGGTTGATACCTCTTTTTTGGAAGCTAGATTGATGACTCTCTTTGATCAACAAAAGAAGGAAGAGGGTATCAAGTTCAGAGATCCTAGAGATGAATCAGACAGTGATGACTCTTCATCTGATCCTGATGATGACCATCTCTCTGGTCCAGGAGAAATCAGTGGGACTGCTCTATTACATGAACCCAGTTTACAACAGTCCACTGATACTGGTAGGTCTACTGAGGGCCGGCAGACTGGACAAATGGATGAGGATCTGGAAGATCTCACCATAGATGGTCTGGAGGCCTTAATAAATTATGGGATAAATCTTAGAGGCAATAGACTGGTTGGTGTTTCAGATACTTTATTTGTTGAAGAACCTCGCCGAGCATACCGATGATCGTGCAGATCAGAATTTGGATGATGAGAGGGTTATCGATCATAGTGAACTGATATCTGCTACGAGGATTCACTCAATATCAAGACTGGATTGATAATCGTGACACTCTATCCAAAACCGCCAATTTTCTACTGAAGGATTGTTGATGTTAGGGAATTTCAAAGAGATAATATGGCTGAATTCCCTGCAATTCTTGTACAAAGAGTGCTTATCACTAAGGAACAAACAGTGATAGCACAGAGGTTGGACATGGTGATGGGATCTGAAGGATCACCATTGTTGGTTGAGGAGGTTCAGGCTGCTGAGGTTCAAACAAAGACTCAACAAAGGTCGAACCTGAGGTGCAGTTCTTTGAGGTCCAAACAAAGACTGGACACAAAGTTGGAACCAGAAATGGGTTTAGAGGAAACCCCTGCTATTATTGTTGAACAGGCTGCTGTAGTGGAGCCTAGTGGAGACAAGGCCACTGTAGGAAATGATGGTCAGCAGACTACTGTTATTGATGAGGATGAGCAGCTGCTGGACTATGACTACAGTGATGAGGAGTTTCAAATGCCTGAAGAAGAACATATTGCTAATGAACCACAACAGGCATTTGTCCCAGTTTTTTAGGAACCTACCCTAGATCCTATCCTAGAGGAGTTTCAGGGACCTAACCCTGTTGGGAGAGACATGAGCTATGCCATGGTTGTCAGTAGACATAGGGCACAATACAATGTGGAAGAGCCTGCTGAGGGAGCTACTGGACATATGGTTGGTGGAGTACCAGCAGAGGTTTTGGATGAGTTGAGGGTTGTCAGAAATGATATTACAAATTTAAGAACTCAACTTGATAGGCAAGAGCAGAGGTTTGAGGACTTAATGAATTTAGTGGAGAATAGAGGAAGAACTACTGAAATTATTGCTTCCAATATTACTTCCACTCAGTATGCTCTTGCTGACCTTGCTCTGGATGTAAAAGGGATCAGACAAGGAAATACAATGAAGGAGAAGTTTCTGAAAGATCAACTTGAAGCCATTCATCAGAAACATGATAAACTTGCTGAGGCACCCAAGCCTGTTGTGCCTGAGCCTGCTGGAACACTTCAACCTACTGGATTGGATCCTAAATTTACTGAGAGGATCAATCTACTGGAGCAGACAATGCAAGAAATGATTACTGCAGTTGACACAAGAACTGAAATTATGGAAGGACAACTGAGTAATCTAATAATCACACATGAAAGTGTTCATCGCCTGCTGTCCCATTTGGTGATGATGTCAATAAGGGGGAAGAGAGCCAAACAGTAGTAGGAAAAGAGGCTGCTAGGATCTTTGCAAAGAAGAGATGGGAAGATGACACCAATGCTTTTAGAGAGCCTGCACCTGGCAGACTTATACTTACTGATGATCTTCTCAGAGAATATAAGAAGGTTTACAACAGCAAAAGGAGACCTTATCATGACAAGGGCTTTCATGAAGGGCTAAATTCCTTTTAGGGTTTGAAGTTTTGGGAAGCAAGAGTCAAATCCATGAGATCCAAAGGTGGCAGAGGTGGAAGGTGTGGTAGAGGTGGAAGGAGTTTACCTACCATATCAGCAAGGGAATTATTGAATGAATTCAAAGAAGTATACATGCGCTTAGGCTTTAGAGTACATCAGATCAACCTTACTCGGCCTGGGGCATGGAAATGGTGGAAAGAAGTGACTCCTCACAATGATTTCTCTCTTATTGAAAATGAATGGATGAGAGAAATGGTTAGAGAAATCAAAGCTTTTCATGAACAACAAGAAAAGGAAAGAGAAGAAAGAGAAAGAAGACACTAGATCAGCATACCTACACATGCTTTTTACTTTTGGTTGAATCTAGATCAGAATACTTTTGAACAATGATTACAATGAGAAATGACTATATTTGTTCTGTTTTTGTTTTTAATCTTTTGCTTTCTTTGTAAGGAGGGTATTGGCATCATCACCAAAAGGGGGGAATTGTTGGACTTATTTTTAAGTTTTCGTTATGAGTGCCGGACTATACATTTATAGAGCAAAGGCAAAAGATGTCTGTAGATCAAATTTATAGGCTTATTAGAGTTTGATCTTTGTATAGGTTTGGTCAACCAAGCACTGTAAAAGGTCAGCTGACTTTCATCAACAGACTTGTCTATATCAGTAGGGTACCTAGGTCAGTAGACTAGTTTAGGAACCTCTTTGAAGACCAAGGTCGATGGCTCAAACTCAGTTATTGAAGGCTAAGGGATCAAACTTAGTATTTAAAGTCAAGGATATGGAATCAGAATTTAGGGAAGTCTGTGATGACCTAAACTGATTACATATACCTTGTGTACAAGGTCTAAGTTCCACAAGTTAAGTGGTGAATGGAACTTAGTTATATGCAAAATGGTGTAATCTAACTTCATAATAAAAAGTTATATATAAGAGAAGTCAGCTAGAGTGTTTTTATAAACACAGCAACATTGGAATAGCTGAGTAATATACATTTCAGCAGACTTACATTAACAGGAACCTGCTGATGTATATCTCGGAATATTCAAAGGTTACATTGGAAGGTTACAAAGAAAGGGACAACTAACAACCTCTGATTTTATCAAACAAATCAATGGTTAAGATTAAATGGACGTTGGAAAGATTCAGACCTTTATCCAATGGATACAAGTCAAAGGGTGGATGAGATCAGAAAAGCGTCAAAAGCGATCGACAGATGTCGATTTATGAAACAAATGACGTAAAGCAAGTCAAATGGGACAAATCTGAAACGGTTATGTTTGAATTTCAAACATAAGTTGCAAGGATTCCTATCTATAAATAGAGGACTCCTAATTCAGATACAAGCGATGAACATTGATGAAAATTAAGGATCTATCTTGGGCTATCAGATTTCAATCGATCAAAACACCTGCGACCTCTAAGAGCATAAAGCTACCGATCCAAAGTACAACTCTTCAAGTGTAATCAGATTCAAGATACATCAAGTTTACACACTTGAAGACATCAAGTCACGATCATATCATCCTGATCAAGTCTGAAAAGTCGAATCACTTACTTGATTCAATCTTTCTTTTACAAGGAATCTCAAGACAACAGTGAAGCACATTTGTGTCAAGGATCGTTGTTTGTGGGGAGCTGGTGAAGAGGCAATCCTACCCTTCAAGGACCAAGTAAGACTTTGGAGCAAAGAGTCCTACTGCTCCAAGTGTTCGGTTGTGAAGCCATAGTTATTGGTGAATGACAAAAAACTTAGGGATTTTTGTAATGGCTACTTGAAGAATCTCTAGTGAATTACCTCCAACATCACAGGAGAAGAGTGGACTGACAGGATTACACCACCTGGAACCACTATAAAATCTTCCTACTTACTTTCTGCATTTATATTCTGCATTTAGTATATCTAGCACATCAACCTACTGAATCTAGCAACTGAATTCACACACATACACTACTGAGTATCTAATACTTGGTATCACATTTTAACAAGAAGTTACAAGGCTTAATTTTTGATATATTCCGCTGCACAAATTCAGTAAATTCAACAGTCAGCAGACTACTGAGTGTCGTGAGACTCTCGAGCTATCGCAGTTCAGTTGAAGTTATGGATTTTGTTAACTCCAAAAAGTTTTAAGTGTTAAGTTTATTCACCCCCCCTTCTAAACTTAACCAAATCCTTTTCAAGGGACCAACAGTTTGCAAATTTTGCGAATTATCTCGCGGAACGAGACCTATCACTAGAATTCACAAGCATCGACAAGAAGAAGTTTATTACGGACTTGACGCATTATTATTGGGATGATCCTTACCTGTATAAGATGTGTCCCGATAACAATTTGAGAAGATGTATTCATGATGATGAAATTCCAAGTATCCTGAGCTATTGCCATTCAAGAGAAGTTGGAGGCCATTATGGGTCAGATAAGACATCAGCTAAGGTCCTGCAGTGTGGATTTTACTGGCCAACTATATTCAAGTCTGCTTATGAGTTCACCAGAGCATGTCATTCCTGTCAAATGACCGGTAATATTTTGAAGCGGAATGAGATGCCACTACACAGTACCTTAGAGGTAGAACTATTTGATGTGTGGGAAATTGATTTTGTCGGACCATTTACGTCGTCGAAATCTAATCATTACATCCTAGTTGCGGTCGATTGTGTTTCAAAATTGGTAGAGGTGGTTGCCTCGCCTATAAATGATGTCGGGTTGTCCTGAGATTCCTTAAGAAGAACATTTTGACGAGGTTTGGGGTGCCAAGAGCCATAATTAGTGATGGAGGGAGTCATTTCTGTAATATATTGTTTGAAAAACTGATGATGAAGTATGGGGTGAAGCATAAGATTACGGCAGCATATCACCCCAGACGAGTGGACAGGTAGAAGTCACAAATAGAGAGAGATCAAGAGAATTTTGGAGAAAACTGTGAATCCCACGAGGAAGGACTGGTCTCTGAAGTTAGATGACGCTCTATGGTCGTATAGAACCGCTTATAAGACCACCATTGGGATTTCACCATATACTCTATGGGCGTATAGAACCGCTTATAAGACCACCACTTACCAGTTGAACTAGAGCATCGTGCCAAGTGGGCTACTCGGTTCTTGAATATGGACGAAAGTTTAGCCAGAGAAAATCTATTAATATAGTTAAACGGATTGGAGGAATTCAGATTACAAGTATATGAGAATGCGAAGATCTACAAGGAAAGAAGGAAATGCCAACACGAAAAAAGGATTCTAAATCGCACCTTTAACGTTGGAGATAAGGTGTTGGTATACAATACGCGTCTTTGTCTTTTTCCTAGAAAGCTGAAATCTAGATGGTTTGGACCATATGTCATCACAAAAGTCTTCAATTCGGGTGCGAGTAAGTAAAAGAGAAAAACTCTGGGAGGATTTACACAGTGAACGGCCATAGGCTGAAGCATTACCTAGAGTCTAAGTACGATGCCGAGTTGGAAGTCTCTATGTTGGACTACCCGATTTACAAGTGATGGAGCTTTATAGTATAGTCGAGCCGGCGACTATAAACTCAGAACTACTTCTGATAAACCTTTATTTTTTGCTTTTGTTTATTTTAGAGTATTGAGTCAATAAAGTAGCATGACAATCGCATGTTTTTTCATCACATGTATCTTTCGTCATCTGACTTTGGATATATGTGGTTTTTTCCTTCACAATTTTCATGTAACACCCTCGTAAAAGTTTTCGTGTCTTCCGATGGTCAATCAAGAATAAGTGGCCTAAACTGTTTTTGCGTATTCCTTGTGTATGCACAATTACCGCCACCTTATTTTCTTATTGCCCTTTGCATGTTACTCAAGGTTGTTTTGGAGCATTTGCGATACATGATGATGGAGCAACTAGGAACTAATGGACGCCAGTCATGTTCCGCGATTCATTGAGACACTTGGACAGCCAATACCAGAGCTAAGTACCTTATCTCTTTTCCATTTTATAGTCATTAGGGACAATATCTACACTAGTGGGGGGGTAGTGGGCGGTCTTAGCTTGTAATTGAAAAAAGGAATAATTTTGAAAAATTTTAACACTATTTTTAGCTTGTCTATTGCACGTCTTGAATAAGGAATCGGTAGAAAAGGAGCCCAAGAATAATTTGAAGTTGACTATAGCATATTCAATTTAGTATGAAAGAATGAACATGTCCTATGTTGCATGAACTAGTGACTTATTAATTGATATTTTGCCATTTGCATTCAATTTTTGAGCACATAATCTAAGTGAGGAGTGTTTAGATGAGATGATTAGACCGAGAATCAATACTTTTCGGTGGATATACTTTAACCGATTGCTGTAGGATGATGGTAGCAATTATGATGCCACAAACGGTAAAACGGGATACAACGGTCTTGTGACAAAGAGAAAAAAGTTAGGAAATCTTCCAAAAAGAAAAAGAAAAAAAAGAAAAATACATGCAAAAAGCATAAAGGTAGTGAGGGAAGCAAACTCGGAGCGTAAGACACACGATCCTCGCATAAGAATAAAAACAAACGAGATCCTCTGAGTAGTACTCGTTCCCCAAGTCTGCCCGTCCTAACCAAGGTTTCATATTGTTTGCCTAAGTATGAAAGCAAGAAGAGCGAGTGTGCATATAGGTAAGTTAAGATTGTGAGGTCGCTATAACTCTACCCTCTTCATGAATGCGCTATCACGAAAGATTTATCACACGACACATTGATGCATTGTAGGTACTGATTAATGGGAAATTTGTGAATTATTGCATGGTACATGTTCTGCCTGAAATCTTTATTGACTGTGTGGTAGTTAATAGGGATTACTCTTGGAGGTACATTCCGCCTTGATACTCTGCTCGAGGACGAGCAAAAGGCTAGTGAGGGTAGTTGATGACACTCAAAATGATACATCTTACGGCATCTACATTTCACCCATTCTAAGATAAAAGTAGTTGTTTTCGACCGTTTATATGAACCATTTGTAGTAAATGTTATATGTTGGGTTCATAAGTCGAGCAATTTGCATTTAACGTTTATATTCCCCGATTCGATATTATTTCATGTATTATTTGACTAATTTCAGGTTACGAGATTTGGGCCAAGTGCTTGGACCGATTATAGGGTGGACTGGATAGAAGAATTGGTCCTAGGGTATTCCAGAACTTTTAGTTAAGTCGGCAGAGCAGAAAGGTACGAAAATACCCTCGTAGTTGCGGAAGGGGTTGCCGTAGTAGCGTGAATTTTAGAAGCCTTGGGAAACGCATTTTCTTGGACGATGTGTAGTTTCTAGGGATTAGCACCCGTAGCTAACAATGAATTAAAATTTAACAACGAGGATGACTGATGCATTATATGGGGGGAATAACTAATCACTCGTAGTTAGAACTAATCTTTAAAAACTTATAGGAGTATAACTGTGCTTGCTCTTGTTGATTATCTGTCACCACTTTTACTCTTCCTTCGTTATAGTTGGTCGTAGACCGTGTTTTTGATACTCAATCTTAATTAAACGTATCTTACGAGTCTCTGTGGGATTCGACCTTGACTCACCAGTGCTCTACTACAATAGACCTAGTCCTATTGCTAGTAGTCCATGCTTACACCACGGCGTGATCACCCTTCGTATTAATTTACTTTATGTTCAGTGGTTTTCTTCAGACAATTCATTATATTTCAAATTTCACAACTCTTATTTTCTTGTGAAGGACTACTCAGGCCATATCCATCATAGGAGTTACCTGAAAGATGGCCTCTATCACTTTTCCAGCATGTTCAACAAACCCACTGCTCATGCTTTACTTTCCTTCTTTGATTCCTCTTCCTTGTGGCATCAACGACTTGGTCACTGCTCCCAGCAAGCCCTTTCTCATGTTTTACGTTCTTTAAAAAAATTTGTGTCCAATAAAGTGCCAGCTCATGTTTATGTTGCTTGTCAGTTATCGAAAAGTCATCGTCACCCCCTCCCCGTCACCAACTTTACTCCGATGTTTGGGGTCCTTGTGTTGAACCCTCGATTTATGGCTCACGTTATTACATTAGTTTTGTGAATGGTTTTTCGAAATTTATTTGGTTCTTTCCCCTTCGTTTGAAATCTGATGTTGAAACCGTTTTTGGTAATTTTCGCAACTTTGTTGAACGCCAATTTAACCATAAAATAAAAACACTTCAAGCCGACAGGGGAGGTGAATTTCAACGCCTCTCTCGTCATCTTACTACCTTAAGCATTGAGCATCGTATTTCTTGCCCTCACACGCACGAGCAAATGGGTGTAGTTGAACATCGCCACCGTCATATAATTGAAACTGGTCTCTCCCTATGACGGAGGTTAGATTCGTACATCTCCACGTGTCTTCCCCACATCGAATTAACAATAAACCAAGACAGAAAAAGTCCACCTTTAGGGCCAGGAGCCCTAAGAATCCGAGCTGAGCCCAGCTCGCCATCCTCTCCAACTTCTACAAGTCGGCCAAAGAGTAAGGAGTCCGCCAACTCAGCTCAGATCTCACAGGTTGACCTGAGTCCACCTTGGACCAAACTCCCCACGTGCATAATTGATCAGGTAAACATGGAAAGAATCCTTAGACATAAAGGCTACTATCCGATATTCAAAATCACCGAGATTATCTCCTATAATTAAGAGGACTAAATCATAATTATCTTTTCCTTAGGGAACATGAAACCGCAGTCCACCAAGGACACGGCCCATGCAGGCCTAGGGCACAAGCCCCTCTATATAAACGATCCCAAAGGAACTACGATGACTTGATTCCTGACAAATTCACAGGATAAGTAGGCAGCTTGAGATACAACATCTCAAGTCCAGTCTAAACCACCACAAATTGCCCCCTCTTTATCGTTTTTGGTGTTCTTGAAGCTTGTGCAGGTTTTCACGAGGATCAAAAGCCCACGGATATAATACCCAACGATTTCCAGCATCGTCAATTGGCTCTAGAAAGAGGTCCCCTTTTACTGGCATTTTTATTCAATGCTTCATCACCATCATGGTTACCACCAGAAATCAGGCCGCAAATGGCAACAATAACAATGATGCCTCGGCCTCCAACACCAACAATCACAATCAGGAGCATGAGCAAATGGTCCTCGACGCGGCCCACCAAGCATTGATGGATCAGCTGGTGGATATGGATGATGCCACCAAGCAAGCGATCATCGATGATGCTCTAGCAGAGGACGATGAAGAGGATGTAGATCTGATAGAAGAAGATCTCATTGAAGAGGACTTGCAGGAACAAGATTTCCAAGAAGAAGATGATGATTATGAGGCAGATGAGTCTCAAGAGGAAACACCACCTCCACCTCCAAAGCCTAAGCGAGCCAAGAAGGATGACCATTCGTCCTCTTCAAAAGCGCTTTAGATCCTGCGAATGGATGGATGCGGCTAGAGCCGAACTTGACATTATATCAGGGAAAAGATCTACGCTCATATCCCTTGCATCTCCTTTTACCGAACATGTGGATAACTACCATCGACCTGCAAGGTTCAAAGTGCCAAAATTGGAGCCGTACGACGGAACCAAAGACCCATAAGATCACCTGTTTCAATACCTGACTCACAATAACCTGGACTGTGTCGCAGACGAGATGAAGTGCAAAGCCTTTCATGCACTACTAACGGGTCAAGCTCGTGAATGGTTGAAAAGGATCCCGCCAAGAACGATCTCCAACTTCGAAACATTGGGGAAGATGTTCCTTAATGCTTTTATCACAGATAAGCCGTTCCAAAGGAATGCCACCCATCTGTTCACCCACAAGCAAAAAAAATATTAGACCACGCTGCAATATCTGAAGCGATTTAATGAAGAATAAATGCAAGCTCAGGACGCCGATGACCACATCCGGATCACTTATTTTATGGTGGGGTTACGAGAGGGAAGGCAGACGCCAAGTCGAATATCAAGCTCCCTAAGTCAATGAAAGAGTGCATGGAGATGGTCTTTAAACATTGTCAAGGAGAGGAGGCTAACCAACAGAAGAAGGAATCGGAGAAAGGAGAACACAAGAAGGAGAGGTCATATGTACAATCTGCAAGAAAAGGAAATCGACTTGGGACCGAGCAGCAATGGCTTCGGCCATGGACCGTCTCGAGAAAGACAAGCCGTCATGGCGTAGAGTACTTCCCTCCGCTAAACAGACCGCTTGAGCAGCTTCTCGCCCTTATGGAAATAAAAGGTCTGGCCTGCACTCCGTCACCCATGCAAAGTCTCCCAGAAAGAATGGATCAGAGCAAGTTTTGTGCCTACCATAAGATGTTGGGCACGACTGACTGCACGAGCAGTAGATTTTTTAGAGGACATTGACGTTTCAATCATGGAAGGCAAGTTAGATGAGGTCATAGATCGGTCTCAGACCGTTGAGCCGTGAGGTTGGCGAGACTATCAGCGAAGGAATTTCAACCGGATCGAGGTAAACAAGGAGAATCCCAGAGGATAAGAGATCGATCCCAGGGAGATCGACAGATAGACAATTGCCCCGTTAATACTATCAATACCATTGTGGGTGGCACCAACAACACATTCGGGGAAACAGGCAACCCTAGCGCTCGACCTGCCAACTCATCGGCAAACAATAGAGATCATAGGCCAGCTCGGGAAGTGACCTATGGTCCTAGGGATCCACTTCCGTTGGTTACGAACAATGAAGGCTTGTTTATAGAAGCAGTGGTGAACAAAAACCTAGTCAAGAGGATCTGTGTAGATACCGGAAGTGCTGTCAACATCCTCTACTATTCGGCTTTCTTGTCAATAGGGCTTAAGGATTAAGAGCTAACTCCGGTCTCGGCACCATTGTTCGGATTCATTGGACCCCCAGTCCATCCTATGGGGATGGTTCGACTTGTGACAACATTTGAGCAGGAATCAAATGGCAGAACCCTCATGGTCACCTATGTCGTAGTCAGGGCCACATCAGCATATAACATCATCTTGGGAAGGCCCGCCCTGATCGATCTCCGAGCTGTAATCTCCCAAGCTCACATCAGCCTAAAGTTTCCTACCGTAGATGGATCGGTTGAAATCAAAGGGGATCTGGAGGTCTCCAGGAACTGCAATGCGGAAACAATAAAATCAAAGGAGTAATCTTGGCTTAACGAGTTCATCAGGTTCTACGCAACTACGACTCGCTTTTTATTTTATGCAATTTCATTCATTTTTTGAACAGATCTTTTAAGGCCTTGTTTAAGCCTACGAGGTAGATTTCTTCGTAAAAACGAACGTTGAGTGAGTCTCAAGATCGCCAAGTTGAGCTCAAATAAATAACACGAAAATCATTCTAATTTGGCCTAGCTCTCGTAAACAAAATGTGGGAAGTCAGTCCAATATGGCCCACCTCTCTAAAAACTTAACGCAGAAAATCAGTCCAATCTGGCCCAACTCGCCATAAACTAAATGCGGGAAGTCAGTCTAATCTAGCCCAGCTCACCGTAAACTTAACCCGGGAAGTCAGCCTAATCTAGCCCAGCTCGCCATAAACTAAATGCAGGAAGTCAGCCCAATCTGGCCCAGCTCGCTAAAAACTTAACGCGAAGTCACTAATCCGCCCACCAATGCAGTAAACTAAATGCGGGAAGTCACCCAATATGGCGCACTCGCTAAAAACTTAACGCTGAAACCAATCCATTCTAGCCCATCTCTCCGTAAACTAAATGCGTGAAGTCACCAATCGCCCACTGTCAGAACTTAACTTAACGAGAAGTCGATCTAATCTAGCCCACCTCGCGTAACCTAAATACGGGAAGTCACCCAATCTGCCCAACTCGCTAAAAACTTAACGCGGGAAGTCACCCAATCGCCCACCATCCGTAAACTAATGCGGAAGTCGGTCTAATCGCCCACTCGCCATAAACTTAATGCAAAAATTCGGTTTAATCTAGCCTGGGCCGCCATAAACTAAATGTGGAAGTCGGTCCAATCGACCCACCACTAAAAACTTAACGCGGGAAGTCACCCAATCGCCTAGCTCGCCGTAAAATAAATGCGTAAGTCACCCAATCGCCCAACTCACAGAAACTAAA
Organism: Gentiana macrophylla; assembly: GCA_026214975.1. Classification (NCBI taxonomy): domain Eukaryota; kingdom Viridiplantae; phylum Streptophyta; class Magnoliopsida; order Gentianales; family Gentianaceae; genus Gentiana; species Gentiana macrophylla. The sequence goes on from CM047816.1 coordinate 78,930,940, forward strand.
TGTGAGAAGTCGGTCTAATCTAGCCCACCACCGTAAACTTAACATAGGAAGTCATCCGATCCGCCCAACTCATCAGTAAACTTCATGAGAGAAGTCAATAACATCCGGCTTAGATCGACGAAAATCAAAACAAGGTTAATAAACTCGCGAGAAAAACTATCTCAACTCACACATCGACTCAGACAGTGAATGTCCGAGCCCCGCATGTCGGGCTCGGCCAAATATGAACAACAAGCACACAAATACACAAGTATGCCACCCAAAACCATAGTTTAATGAGTGGCATACTGAGGGGCAATATACCTATCTACAATAAAGTAAAAAGAATTACTTAAATGAAATGCATTAGCAAAAAGCGTTTCCATTATCGAGCAAAAATTCACAGTACATCTGAAATTTCAAAACAAAAAGAAAAAGAAAAATCCATAAACCCTATTGATCTAAGAGTCTAGGGTCGGATTCTTATGCTGCTCGGAAGGAGGATAGTACTTGGACACAATGTCAACTCCCGCCATGAACTTCTTCAATCTCTCGTCATAGACCTTGCTCATTCCCGGTTTGTAATAAATCCTCTTGGGAAGATCGTCTATAACCAGGCCAGGAAACTGACCCCTGGTTTCATCTACTCCCTGCGTGTATTCGTGGTTTAGGATGGGAATGAGAAATACCTTCAAATCATTGGAAAATTCCTTTGAAGCTTTGTGCGCTTGAACAATGCCTTTGGCACCTCGGGCCGGAACAGAGCCTCAACTCACCCAATTCCGCTTTGAGCTCGGCCGTAGCCCGCTCCTTCTCCCTTCTCTCCTCGGTAAGTTCATCCGCCATGGTCTTCAACTTGGCCTCCCGAGTCCAAGCTTCTTGTGAGATCTCGATCTACTTATCCTTGGACTCAATAGTTCCACTCAGCTTTGCCCGGCCGTCCCTCAGAGTGGCAACCTTCTTCGAGAGGTGAACAGTGTCGGCAAAAGCTGTTCCCAACTGCCGGAAGACTTCGTGCCCAACCAGAGTCCCCTACACAAAGCAAAAAAAAAATGTCAAGAATGAAACAATGGCTAAGCACAGTCATAAGACAGAAAAAAAAAGAACTTACAAATTCCATCGACTTGAAGCCGACCACGGACAGCACCTCATCGGACATCTTGTTGAGCCGCTCCTGGTCAGAGGAGAAGTCTTCCAGGCCTCCATGCACCTGAGTTCCCTCATGGAGGACGCCGGTTCGGCCCATCTTGGCAGGCCTCTCCTGGGATTGTCAGCAACCCTTGATCTGCCTTTTTTTTGGAGATGCAGACCATCTTCATCCTTTCCTCCCAGGTGAAACGTATCCTGGGCAGTCGGATCAGCTTCCTCTGAAACCAAGTGGTTGGAGGGCGGCACTGTCGAGGTAGTGTCCTTGGCACCCAAAGACTGAGTAGGAGGCTCCACACTTCCCGTCCTCTCAGAACTATGTCCAGCATGGTTGACCTCAACCTCGGCACCAGCTAGCAGTTCAGCAAAGTCAGCCACTGCAAACAAAAACAAAATGGTTAGTTACCGAGACAAACAAGTGTAAGAACAAAGCACAAGTTGTAAAAAGAAAAAAACCCAACAGGAAGTCCACTCTACTTTACTAAGGGCATTATAGAGGCTAGGCCTGCGCCTTACAACCGAGCCGCCGTGATAAGCTCATCATACAGATCTTTACACTGATAGAGTATCCAGATTCATGGATCTTCTCACTAGCTTTTCATCAAGCTCCTCGAGTTCATCCTTATCGCCTCCTCGAGTTCATCGACTTAACTCAGACGATCATCGTGCCGGACGAAGAAGAACCGTTCCTTCCACCGCTTGTGAGATGAATCACCCTTAGGGATAATAGGAACGTTGCTTGGACGCCCTATTCTCCGAGAGAAGTAATACCGATTCAGGCGGTCCTTCACCCTCACATGGTGGTGAAAATACCTAAACCTCTTCACTGAAAACTTGATATTAATCAACCGGCACCAAATAGCAAACCCAATGATGGCCCTGACACCATTGGGGGGGGCTATTTGGGTAAGCCCTAGCTCGTAATAATGAAGTACGGTGAAGAGAGCCAAGCAGAATGGGAGCATGAGGCCAACCTCGAAGTACTCCTTGTATGCAGATGTAAACCCTCCGGCGGGCCATGTGCGAAAAGGTGGGTATCAGAGGGCAACCTGGGTGCATATCTCTCCCTATTGATCCCGTGTAACTCACAGATTTCATCTAGATCTCCCTAATGGATGTGACACCCCTACTACCGGTAACGGCCATCTTGGTATCTTGGGTTCCGGTGAAGGTCAATTAAGCTGACTAAGGGGAATAACATAGATCAGAATCTAACAGAGCAAGAATACGAGTAACAATGAAAAATGTCTTACTTGTAAAAATCATAAAGTAGGTAAGTTGGAAGGGAGAGCAATCAACAGCCGGATATCAATCTTCTGGTTTAATAAACAACGATAGTGAGAAACGATTGATATGATGGGGTTATAACCCCCAACACGTCTAGGGAACCATCCCAATTCAAATTAGTGGGCAACAATGCCTCGAATCCTGGGATAGTTATGACAACGTCATAACAGCGGGTCCTACTACCTGGCAAACGAGGTCCAAGAATCTACAAGTTCAGATGACCGAGCTGAGCTGCAACCTCGACAGATCCGATCTGACCTCGAGAGTTCAACCGGATCTCGGGCTTTCAACGGAGGTCGGATTAGCACCTTGCCACATGTCATCCCCACACAAATGATTCAACAATAAACGAAGATAGAAAAAGTTCACCTTTAGGGCCAGGAGCCCCAAGAATCCGAGTTGATCCCAGCTCGGCCATCCTCTCCGACTTCTACAGGTCGGCCAAAGAGTAAGGAGTCCGCCAACTTAGCTCGGATCTCACAGGTTGGCGTGAGTCCACCTTGGACCAAACTCCCCATGTGCATAATTGATCAGGTAAACATGTAAATAATCCTTAGCCATAAAGGCTACTATCCGATATTCAAAATCACCGAGATTATCTCCTATAATTAATGGGATTAAATAATAATTATCTCTTTCTTAGAGAACACGAAACTCTTGTAGAACCACCTGAGTATCTTAGGCCCAGTGGGAGTAATTGGAACTACACGGAGAAGAGTCGAATGAATAGGAAAGTTTAAACTTTCAACGCAAAGCTGAGTAATTTAAGGGTGATTCCTTAAAAGGTAGAGAGTTAACAAGACCGTGATCTCTCTTACCACTCGCCTTGCTTGATTTCAAGTCGTAAAGCGGGAAATAGGGTGATTCCCAAAGACTTCATTGCCGAACAAATGAATCTGAATTCATTCGAACATATGGGTTTTAGCTAAGAACAAATAACGGATTCATTACAAAGCGTAAAATAGGGGTGATTCCCAAGATCTTTTAAGAGACTAACGGTATCTTAATTTATTCGAAAAGAATATTTTGCAGATGCCTACCATAGCTTATATCCTTTGGGGATTAAAGCAAACCTCTCGGTCATTTCAAAGTCATATATTTTAATATGTGGATTTGACCGTAATATTGATAAGTCTTTCGTAGATCGGGAATCAATATTAGTAAAGTAGTATGTAGATTAGTGTTTGTCAATGGTAACACTGAAACAGTTGGAAACAACATGGGTGTGTTATCTGAAGTCAGAGTCTGACATGCCATCGGGATTCATTCTAAAGGATTTGATTCACTCAAATTCTCTAGAATCGATCATTGGCAATCCCATCCATTCACCTGGTTAAGATATTCTTGCATTTATTCAACATTCAACGATGTAGTCTACCCTTCCTCTCAGGAATGGTTATCTAAACCTGCAGATGAATACTAAATGGGATGTTTAGTGAATCCTCAAGTCTCTTCAGGAGAATGAGGAATAATATGGTATATTCAGATGCAAACTAGAATATAAGTGATAACACTGATTCTGGCTTTAGGTCGGATTAAGGATGATCGTTAAGTCGATCTTGTCCTCAGTGTTGACTCAAAGGTATATTGAAAGTGTACCACCGGATTAGATGGAAAGGCGATGTTTCGATCCCAAAGATTGACTCAAGCCGCCAACCTACCTGATCAGTGTACCAAGTCACATGATATTTGGATTCTAAGTACGCGCCGGGTCACTGACCTACCCTGCGACGGCACACTCCGGCCGTGCTTGGAAGGATGAATTACTAAGATGTGCATGGAGGGAATGATCCTTGGGGATATGTCTCACTTGTTTTGAGCAAGTGGGAGATTGTTAGGTGTAGTGCCCGAAAGACAATTATATAATTGGTTTTATGGCAGAATTAATAATTCATCTTATTATATGCATGAATGCTTATAATTAAGACACTACTGAAAACCCTAAGTACCTCGTTTATGTAATCACATAACTCAGTGTATGGCTATACACAAGAGGATTGAGTTAGTTGCATGTACTTAAAATTTACTTGGTCCGTAGCGTTTATTAATCTGCGTACGGGTCTCAAGATTAATTTGCTAATAATGCGCCCAGAACACTTTAGGTGTGACAGTCTTATCCGGACTGTCGGTAATAGGGTACCTTGTGGGGCATTTATATATGATGATAATCAAATAGGGCTGGACCGATTTGATTTGAGTTCTCGATATAATTCTATGGTCGAGAAGTCTTATCGAATCACAAGATGATCATATATGGATTAATCTCAATTCTGACGTGATCGCAGACGACTGCTTAGACTAGGGTAGAGTTTGATGTGTTAGTAAGGATCACTTCATAGTATGTGGTCCAACACTTCTCGGCTGGCTCTATTTTAGGATGAGTGAGTGGTTTGTGCTATCACAGATATGAAATCCATTCCTTCCCTGGGGAAGTAGATAGACAGTTCCCTTATTTGTTAATCCTAGAAACTGATCGATCCGCGGAGTTCATATTATATTAGTTATGAACTAATTGATCACTAGGGGTTAATGCTAAATAAGGATAAGAGATTTCGAGAAGGGTTTACGGAGATATCCCGAATCGAAACGAATAAATCTATGGAGGATTTATCCGTATGTAATGATTATATCGTTGGACGCTTATCAACTCATAGTTGAGTATAAGTTATCTATATTCGGCAGAGTTCGGGCCGGGTTTATGATGGTGTAATCCCGGAATTAATAGATTGAATATTATTGTTTGGTCTGACGGATAATATTATTTAATTTATTGTAAGCATCGAATACGGGTCCATGGTCCCCGACGTGGCTCCTAACATAGCATATGTTTTCTCGTCGTTTCACATCAATTAATATTAAATAGTTGGATTGGACTGTTTAATAGATATGTGGATTAATTGTTTAGTTGGACTAAATAATTAAATACATGGAAAAAGATATTTTCGTGCACTCGGCCCAAATTAGTGTGTTGACTTCTTGACCGAATTGGTCAAGAAAAAAGTGGCGTGTGATGCTTGGTCGATTATCAAGAAATTTGTTTTCTTGATAATTATATGATACAAGTGATTAAATTATTTATTTGTTAAATAATTTAAGGAAAAGAAAATCTTTTATATATCCTCATTAATTTGGGAATATTCTAGATTTATCTTTTAAGGAAAATGAGTAATTTGATTGATTTTGTATTAATTAAATAAATCCTTGGAGAACAAGGATTACTCTCCTATATAAAGAGAGTTCTCCCAAGCCAATAAGCACAACACAATTTTCGAAATTGAGGAAGTACTAAGGCTTAGAATTTTCGGCCTTAAGTACTTGGGTTCGAGTTTTAGAAAACTTTGGGTTTTCTAACGAGCATATCGAGGAGGTCAAGCGGCTTGAATCACCATCCACTTGGTGTTGCTTGGAGATACACGCTGGAAGACTCGCTTCTCAACTAGGCTCTCAACTAGCTTGGATTGAAGATTGTTCTGTGACGCTTATTCACAATAAATGTAAGCAATCTAAACCCCTTGTAGGATTAGATCTATTATTTTTGTGCTTTGGTTGACTAGATCTAGATATTGTACTTTCCGCTGTGTAATCGGGTGGATCTTGATCCATCCGCGATATTACATCCTACAAGTGGTATCGGAGCCTTTGATCTATCAATCAAAGTATGTGAATTTTAGATCTAGAGTGGAAAAGCATGTTTTAGATGTTTTTGGTTTTCGCTTTGTTTTTATGCAATTCAAAATATATCATGTTGTATGCCTTTGTGATTGTCGTGGTTGAAGAGATGGATTGGGGTTGGTACTGCTTACCCGTAGATCTATTTTGTAGCTCTCTTGATTAGTATCAATTCAAAGATAGATTTGTATTTAATTTTTGCAATCGAAAATAATATAAAAGTTAGAATCTTTGTCATTTAATTTTGATCCGGGTTCGAGACGACGAAGATCATGATGTTGAAGATCATGGTGTTGAAGATCATTAAAAAGGTAAAACGGGAGGATGCCGAATTGTTTTTTAAATTAGGTCTCGACAATATTTTTTTTGGCGGCAGCTTATTTTTAACCTAATTGTTTTATACATCTTTGGCCTAAAGGCCATAGCTTTAAAAAATAGGGAGACTTGTTGAAAAGGACACATTTTAAACTTAATGGGTCTGGAAGGACAAGGTAACACAAAAACATACATGTTTTAATAATATAGATATATTTTAATATATTGGTATATTACGGCCTCCTCTCCTCGTCATTCGTGGTTGGTGTCAAGATCGAAGCTTTGAAGATCCGGAAGTTTTCAAGATCAAGATTCGAAGATCGAGATTTGAAGACTTAGAATTTATTTACGTTTTCCTTAGAAAATAGGTTAGTCGGGGGTACCAACGGTCCATCTCGGTGTTTAATTTTTCCGTTTATTTTTTTCGTGTATGATCAAAATTATATGATAGAAACCAGAAAATTGCCATGACATGCATCATATCATGATTCCACTCCAATGCATACATGTAGCTAGTTTATTTCGAATAAATTAGGCATGTATAACTCGTATAATTAGTTAAAAATCTTTTTTAATTAATATGTGGTAGTTAATTAATTAAGTAACTAATTATTAAAACCGAGGAACCGGTTTTGTCAATCGTTACGATTTTAGTGATGGATTCTCGAATCCCACTTAGATATATCGCTGAGTTTTCGTGAACCTACCTTAAATGTAAAACGAGATTACGCTTTGGGTGACAATTTAGAAATCGTGAAAATCTTTGTACATGGGTTCGAAATGGTCTAACCATGGTTGGGCGAGTTCAACTGAGCTACACGGCTCGATTGACTCCTCCACGTGTGACGCTTGCACGGGGTTCTACAAGACTTAGCATATCCGATAAGCCTTCGGGCTAAACGGGCTTCTCTTGCCGGATCCGACCGATACCACATATGTTCCAACAAATAAGACGGCGTGAGGCTTGCCTACTTAACCGACCCTGCTCGAGTACTTTGATTCATTGTTTCTTATTGTCAAGACCGAAACCGTAATTAGTAAACCCACCACTTTTTCAAAATATTGAGTAGGAGCGGGAAGGCGACACCAACCCCACAAATCTACTATAGATGCAAGCATGTGAGAGAAGGGTGACGCCGAGCCGCTTTGATTTCGCCCCCTGCAGATGGTGTTCACCCCTATCAAAATTCAAGGCTTGGTCTCCGAAAGGATAGGATTTTGGGTACTGCTGGATCACCGACCGACCCTACGGCGGCATACTCGGGCGCACTTTGAGATCTCGGTATAGTAGGTCACACTTTTATTGATATTTTTGAAATATCTAGGCTAGAAAATGAAGGTAATCGATGATTAAGGTCCGGGATGTCTGATTCTCGTGAGATGTTCGATTCTCGAAGCTTAATCATTGAGAGAGATTGTCTCGCTTTAACCGCCACCTCTTTGACCTACTCCTACGGCGGCACTCGAGGTGCGAGGTTAAATCCTTGGAATGGTAGGATAGACTTTAAACAAGTTTATTATTCCTAAAATAAAAATGTAGTAGTGAAAATTTATTTTTTGAATTTAACTTTCTGTCATTTTGTTTACAACTAAATCTCTAGGCTAAGTAATAGAACTTCATTAAAAATGTGGAAAGTAACAAGTACGTTGTAATTATCAAGAATGCAGTTAATTTTTCGGAAAAGATATTTCCCTTGAGCCTTTATAAACTTAAGTGACATAGTATAAGGATGTCACGGATGTCACTCATGTGGAATGAGAGACGACCATACTTAGTTTACAAAAGATGATATAGGACTATCAGATAAATTCATTTAGTGAATTTTAAAAGTGCAATTACACAACAAATTTCTAAATTGAAAATTGGAAAATCATATGCATAAGGCGCTGCCGCGCTAGACGGTATTTGGAACCGATAAACTAGTGGGAGCCTTAGCCTTATGATTTGTTGTTTTTCTGAATCATTAGAAATGTGTAATAGACTGCATAGGAGTTTCTCCATTTATCGGAAAAACAAGAATAAAGTGTTGCTAGTTAGACAGTATTTGGAACTGATAAACTAGTGGGAGCTTAGTTCTGAGTGATTTTCTAAATCTTGAAAAATCATAAATATGATGTGTTGCTAGTTAGACGGTATTTGGAACCGATAAACTAGTAGGAGCTTTGGTCTTATGATTTGACGATTAAAAAATCAATAGTCCAAGCAAGTAACACTGAACATCCCACAGTTCAAGAGTAGTGTCTACTCAAACGAACTGCTAGTTCAAGACTGTTTCCATTTAAGGAAAGTCGAGAATGGGAAAGAATTTTTATACGTGTTAGTCATCTAAACTAAGTAGTTTTAAGGCTAAACCGGAAAATTAATAAATTGGAAATTAAAGGATAAGGAAAGTGATTTCGGATCACTGACCAATGCATCCTTAGCAATTTTCTCAAAAAGCTAAGTTCTTTGGAAGAACTAGGTAGCTTTGCATTAAACGATAAATAAAATAGACAACGGGAATTTATTTCAGATAGACTAGTGGGAGTGATATAAGGAAATGAATCTCGGATTCAATTCTTGAGTATCATAGAAAATTCATTTTCTGGTTTCAGATTCGTTGGAACGAACATATTCATTTTCAATAGGATAATTTGTTTGTCTTATTGACGATGAATATAACATTCGTAGCACAAACCCAAGACTCGGACTTTTGTTTGATAAAGTCAGAACCACTAAAACATGCTGAATGGGTATATGTAACACATCTTAAAATATATAAACGCAAATGGTTTCCGTGATTTCGATAGGGATCGCAGCTAGAAGGACAAAATAAGATACAAAAATGAGAAAAAGGACAAGAAAAAGATATCGGTTGAGAAGGACAAAACGCCAAGATGTTATTACATGTGTTACTACATGTTGCTACAACCACATGCAGTAACACATGTAGTAACAGGCGCGTTTTTGTCCTTCTCAACCACAATCTTTTTTTCTTGTCCTTTTTTCCCATTTAAGATTAAAAGTGGTACTTCACAACCTTTTCCTAATTTCGATAAACGCTTCTTTCTATTCTATTAATTAGTGCATATTCCCTAAAGACAAGATCTGAAGACTGGCTTAGGGTGATTCCTATCTCCCAGTCAAAGGAACACTGTCTCAAAGGAACAATGACTAAGTTTCCTTTCAATCGGGAAAGGGTAATAGATTTAAAGATGTAACATAGCTTGTTCATAACAACCTTCGGGGTCATATGAAAGGTACAAGCTAGTGGGAGCTTTTGAAGTAGTGACATCTTGTCTGACAACTATTCGAGACTCCAGTAAGTTTATCCAAATATTTGGAGGAAATCTCTGATTTCACCAGAGATAGAGTATTCTATACTCAGAAATAGGTTATTGCGTAGTCTTCGGGACTGACGCTCGGCCTGCCTCCGAGTGAAATGTTTTCACTAAAGGATACACCATAAATTTGCCTTATATAGTTATTGATGTGCTACGATACGCTGCTGAACTCATTTAAGATATTGGTTGCAAAATAACGGTTTACGTTGTAACAAAAAACTGAAAAGTCTACCTAAAAGATGCCTATGCATTTGTGGATAATAAGTGAATTCAGTTCACCCCACTTCCGTAAATATAGACATTTAGCATTTAGTGCTTGAAGGTAGGATTGGAAATTTTGCGTACACGTTCAGATCGTGAAATATCTTAATGCATTAAGTAAAGGTTGATTATAAAACTCGTAAAATCAGAGAATGACGGTTATATTGTCAAACTCGGTCTGATAAGAGTCTATAGATCACAGCTTTAGATCTTGAAGTATTTGTACTTGAGATGTTACTAACTGATTTGTTCAGTCCACATCCAACACCGGCAGTTGGTGATAACACTAATATAAAAAAACTACGGAACTAGATCAACATATCAATCCACCCCGAACGTAGTGGGAGTATGGTTTGTCCATTACCCATTGCAGGACCTTACGGTCTATAGGGTAGATTGATGACCTATAGTCCTTCGTGGGTCAGATAGATCCTCGATCATGAGGTTGGTTTAAAAGCCATAACCCTGTGAATGGAGTTTGATACTCCAGCTTCTATTGAAACTCTTGTAGAACCACCGAGTATCTCAGCCCAAAGGGGAGTAATTGGAACTACACAGAGAAGAGTCGAATGAATAGGAAAGTTTAAACTTTCAACGTAAAGTTGAGTAATTTAGTGGGTGATTTCCTAAAAGGTATAGAGTTAACTGCACCGTGATCTCTCTACCACTCGCCTTGCTTGATTTCGCTGTAAAGCGAGAAATAGGGTGATTCCTAAGACTTGCTTGCAGAACAACGGAATCTGAATTCATTCGTAATGTAAGAGTTTTTGCTAAGAACAAATAACGGATTCATTACAAAGCGTAAAATAGGGTGATTCCCAAGACCTTTTAAGCGAGACTAACGGTATCTTAATTTATTCAGAAGAAACTTTTGGTCGGATGCCCGCCATAGCTTATATCCTTTGGGGATTTAAAGCAAACCTCTCGATCATTTCAAAGTCATATATTTTAATATATGGACTTGACCAGAATATTGATAAGTCTTTCGTAGACTGGGCATCAATACTAATAAAGTAGTATGTAGATTAGTGTTTGTGAATGGTAACATCAAAACAGCTTGGAAACAACATGGGTGTGTTATCCAAGTCGAGTCCGACATGCCATCGAGATTCATTCTAAAGGATTTGATTCGTTCAAATTCTCGAGAATCGATCATTGGCAATCCCATCCATTCACCTGGCTAAGATATTCTTGCATTTATGCAACATTCAACGATGTAGTCTACCCTACCTCTCAGGAATGGTTATCTAAACCTGCAGATGAATACTAAATGGGATGTTTAGTGAATCCTCAAGTCTCTTCGGGAGAATGAGGAATAATATGCTGGTATATTCAGGTGCAAACTAGAATAAGTGATAACACTGATTCTGGCTTTAAGTCGGATTAAGAATGATCGTTAAGTCGATCTTGTCCTCAGTGTTGACTCAAAGGTATATTGAAAGTGTACTACCGGATTAGATGGAAAGGCGATGTTTCGATCCCAAAGATTGACTCAAGCCGCCAACCTACCTGATTAGTGTACCAAGTCACATGATATTCGGATTCTAAGTACGCGCCGGGTCATTGACCTACCCTGCGACGGCACACTCCGGTCGTGCTTGGAAGGATGAATTACTAAGATTTGCTTGGAGGGTATGATTCTTAGGGATATGTCTCACTTGTTTTGAGCAAGTGGGAGAATGTTGTAGATTTATATATATATAAAGGGTGTGCTCTAAAACACTAATCCACTTGCCTTTCGTGCAAGTGGGAGATTGTTAGTGTAGTGTCCGAAAGACAATTATATAATTGGGTTTATGAAAGGAATTAATAATTCATCTTATTATATGCATGAATGCTTATAATTAAGACACTACTGAAAACCCTAAGTACCTCGCTTATGTAATCACATAACTCAAAGGTATGGCTATACACAAGAGGATTGAGTTAGTTGGATGTACTTAAAATTAACTTGGTCCGTAGCGTTTATTAATCTGAGTACGGGTCTCAAGATTAATTTGTTAATAATGCGCCCAGAACACTTTAGGTGTGACAGTCTTATCCGGACTGTCGGTAATAGAGTACCTAGTGGGGCATTTATATATGATGATAATCATATAGGGTTGGACCAATTTGATTTGAGTTCTCGATATAATTCCCTTGTCGAGAAGTCTTATCGAATCACAAGATGATCATATATGGATTAATCTCAATCCTGACGTGATCGCAGATGACTGCTTAGACTAGGGTAGAGTTTGATGTGTTAGTAAGGATCACTTTGTAGTATGTGGTCCAACACTTCTCGTTGGCTCTGTTTTAGGATGAGTGAGTGGTCTATGCTATCACAGATATGGAATCCATTCCTTCCCTCGGGAAGTAGACAGATAGTTCCCTTATTTGTTAATCCTAGAAACTGATCGATCCACGGAGTTCATATTATATTAGTTATGAACTAATTGATCACTAGGGGGTTAATGCTAAATAAGGATAAGAGGTTTCGAGAAGGGTTTACGGAGATATCATGAATCGAAACTAACAAATGGTCATGGAGGATTTATCTCAGATGTAATGATTATATCAAGGACGCTATCAACTCATAGTTGAGTATAAGTTATCTATATTCGCAGAGTTCAATTTCGGGTTTATGGTGGTGTAATCCCGAATTGATAGATTGAATATTATTGTTCGGTCTGACGGATAATATTATTTAATTTATTGTAGCTACTGAATATGGGTCCATGGTCCCCGACGTGGCTCCTAACATAGCATATGTTTTCTCGTCGTTTCACCTAAATTAATATTAAATAGTTGGATTGGACTGTTTAATAGATATGTGGATTAATTGTTTAGTTGGACTAGATAATTAAATACATGGAAAAGATATTTTTCGTGGACTCGGCCCAAATTAGTGTGTTGACTTCTTGACCTAATTGGTCAAGAAGAAAGTGGCGTGTGATGCTTGGTTGATTATCAAGAAATTTGTTTTCTTGATAATTATATGATACAAGTGATTAAAGTATTTATTTGTTAAATAATTTAAGGAAAAGAAAATCTTTTATATATTCTTATTAATTTAGGAATATTCTAGATTTATCTTTTAAGGAAAATGACTAATTTGATTGACTTTGTATTAATTAAATAAATCATTGGAGGACAATGATTACTCTCCTATATAAAGAATGTTCTCCCAAGCCAATAATCACAACACAATTTTCGAAATTGAGGAAGTACAAAGGCTTAGAATTTTCGGCCTTAAGTACTTGGGTTTGAGTTTTAGAAAACTTCGGGTTTTTTAAGGTAGCATATCGAGGAGGTCAAAGTGCTTGAATCACCATCCACTTGGTGTTGCTTGAGATACACGCTGGAAGACTTTGGCTTCTCAACTAGGCTCTCAACTAGCTTGGATTGAAGATTGTTCTGCACGCTTATTCACAATAAATGTAAGCAATCTAAACCCCTCGTAGGATTATATCTATTATTTTATGTGCTTTGGTTGACTAGATCTAGATCTTGTACTTTCTCACAGAATCGGGTGGATCTTGGTCCACCCGGCAATATTACTTCCTACATTCTCATCCTAGCTACAAATGCCTTGATCTCCAAACCGAAAAATTTACATCTACCACCATGTTGTCTTGGACGAATCAACATTTCCTTATGTCTCGTCCCTCTCTTACCCACGGTTGACTCACTTACGGTACCTCTACCGCCTAACCGACTCCCTCCTCTCGTGCCACCTCATGTTCCTTTTCCAAATGCAATATATGAAGCAACACCGCCATCTCTGTCTCTTCCTTCTCCAATTTCTGAGGCATCCCATGCCTCAACTCCCGCGTCTTCCTCTAGTGCCCAGCCTTCCCCCACGGCCCTTTTCCTTCCGACCCGCACAATGATGACCCGTGCTCAAACAAACTCTCTCAAGCCCAAATCCCTCCACCCCGATTATATTCGTTATCCTTTACCCAAATCTCTTCTTACCGCTGCCGCTACTTCTGAACCCACAACCTTCACTGAAGCCACCAAACACTGGGTTTGGCGAGATGCTATGCGTGATGAGATCAATGTGTTAGTTGAGAATGACACTTGGGAACTCGTTCCCCATTCTTCTGGGATGAATGTAATTGGTAATAAGTTGGTGTATTGTATTAAACAGAATGCAGACGGTCGTATCGAGTGCTACAAGGCTTGCCTTATTACAAAAGGCTTTCATCAGGCTGAGGATGTTGACTTTCATGACACATTTAGCCCGGTGATTAAGCCCACTACTATTCGGCTTTTATTATCATTGTCTACTAATAATAATTAGACTCTTAAGCCTGTGGATATTCATAACGTGTTTCTTCCTGGTTACTTAACTGATAGGGTTTTTATGCAGCAACTGCAAGGCTTCCATCATCCGGACTATCCAGACTATGTTTGTCGCCTCAAGCAGCAGGCTCCTCGGGCCTGGTATTCTCGGTTCACCTCAGCCCTCACTACCTATGGTTTTGTTTCATCCAAGGCCTACACTTCTCTATATATTTATCATTGTGGTACTATTTCTATTTATGTTTTGATCTATGTAGATGATGTCATTATCACAGGTTCTTCTTCGATGCGGTTAATCATGCCATTCGGCACTGGTTCTCAATTTCCAGCTAAAGATCTCAAAGACTCTCTCTATTTTCTTGGCGCTGAAGTCTTACGACTTCGATGGCCTTCACCTAACACAACAAAAATATATTGTCCAAATACTTCAACGCTACAGTATGGACAATGCTAAGCCTCAAGCCTCTCCTATGACTCCTAAATTCCGTTTGATTCGTGAAGATGGGCCAGCCTTCTCTGATCCGTCTCTTTATCGAACTATTGTGGGCAGGTTGCAACATCTTCAGTTCACTCGGACCGACATTGCCTTTGCTATCCGTAAAGTGAGCAAGTTTATGCATGCTCTGATTGACTCTCATTGGGCAGCTGTCAAGCGAATCCTTCACTACTTAAAGCACACTATTTCTAATGCCTTGTTTATTTCCCAGCGGTCCACTACTACTCTCCATGCGTATTCTGACACCCGATTGGGCTATTGATTCAGATGATCGCCGCTCCGCTGGCGATATTGTATTTTTTTGGGTTCTAATTTAGTCAGTTGGCGTTGCAAACAACAACTTACAGTCACCAATAGTAGTACAGAGGATGGATATAAATCCATCTTGAATGCTACGGCTAAATTACGCTGGCTTACTCGGCCATTTCATGAAATGCGACCGCCTCATCTCTACTCCGGTTCTATGGTGTGACATCATCGGGGCACGCACTCGCTGCCAATACCGTCTTCCATGCACGCACCAAGCATATTGAGTTGTATTTTCATCATGTTCGTGAACTTGTTGCTGCAAAACTTGTGTCCGTCGCATTTGTCTTGTCTAAAGATCAAATTGCCGATGCACTTACGAAACCGCTCAGTAATCCGCGATTTTCGACTCTCAAGACCAATCTCCACGCGCTTCCTCTTACCGTGGATTGCGGGGCCGCTTTGAGGATATTATTAAAGATAAATAGTTGTAGTATTTATTTAGAAATTATTTTGTATTTATCGTTTGCTTCCTCCCTAAGGTATAGAGTATTATATAAACACGTTGTACTCAGTCAAATCTTCAATGACAAATAATTATTTTCACTGTCAATATGTAACACTACTGATGGACCAGGCCTCCCATTTCGTTGGCATTTTTTCAAAGGGAGTTGTTAACTTCAACATTCGGGATACCGTAGTCATATGCAATTTTTCCAAAGCGAGTTGTAAAGTTCTACATTCGGGATACAGGGTCATATTCGATTTCTGAAAAAAAAGAATGAATGTAAGTTCAACATTTGATTTTGATATATGAAATGTCGAACATTAACTCAAGTGTGGTACGTGTTACGTAGATTCAGGGGCGGATCCACCTTAATTCTAAGGGGGCACTCGCCCCCCTCGGATCTGGAAAATACACAACTATATATATGTTATGTATCTTTTTCGCCCTCCATAAAATTTTTATTTGCCCTTATTATCTATAATAAACCGATAATTGACATAAAACTTTTATCATGTAAATAAAAATACATGGTTATTATCAAAGTGATACATTTACGAAAATATTAATCGATTTCGGAACATTGGTTTCCTTTAAGGACAATGTTTGTAGTGTTTAAATATTTATTGATAGAAGTAGAAGGGTTAATGTATTCGGATCATGCACTATGTTGTAATTTTTAACATATAAAGCGAAATGTATAATCGTGTTTTTTTTATGATGTATAGTAGTTTTTTTTCCGAATCATAGGGACAAAAAAAAAAAAAAAAAAAAACTATTTTTTTTTGCGACTGAGCGCCATAAGACAAAATAAGATATAAAATATAGAAAAAATGACAAGAAAAAAATAATGGTTGAGAAGACAAAACACACACATTACATACATGCACTACACATGCATTGTAGAAGAATACGTAGTAACACATGTAGTAATGAATGCGCTTTTGCTATCCTTCTCAACCACTATCTTTTTTTCTTGTCCTTTTTCTTCATTTTAGATCAAAAACAGTCCTTCACAACCTTTAACCTTTTTTTTTTATTACAAAAAATCTTTAGAATTTTCGCTCCCGTCGCCTAGGATCCTGCGTCCGCCCCTGCGTAGATTCATTGTGATACTATTAACAACGTCATTTTCCAATAGGGTCACTGAACAAAATTTAATAGGTCATCGGGACTCCAATGATACATACATATATATATATATATATATATACTATATATATATATATATATATATATATATATATATATATATATATATAGAGAGAGAGAGAGAGAGAGAGATTAAGAAGCGTGCTCCCTCTTTCAACGTGGATCTGCCCATGTTACCAACAAGCATAGTAAAACATAGTGGGTATAGCAAAACGTAACAAGCAATACAAGACATAGAAAAGTGTAGAATAACATCGCAATGTCTTTTGTTACACTCTCACAATGTTTTAAGATGTTTTGTCATGCTTATAATGTTATTTCATGACCCGTAGCATTTTTGTTTTTATGAACCTCCAAATGTAATTAGTGTTTCTTAGTGAAGTGTTGAATATATGATTTGTCTCTTATATTATGTGTAATTATGGACAGCTATTAGTAATCAAGGTTGTTAGATTTACTCTACTAGATTCCCTATTATCTTATAATAGATTGTGTGTGTGGTCCCATTTAACAAATCCTGAATCTATATATAAAGAACACCAGCACACAAGAACATTTATGGTGCTGCATTTATAACCAAATCTAATGCTTTAATTATTTCTTGCATCGAGCCCCACATTGCCGAAAACACTACGCCAAATTCACCTCCAAAGGACCGGAGGTTCAACAACTAATGCTAGCTTCACTTTAGGAAGTTTCTCCTCGCTGCCTCAGTGTCCCATTTCACCTCCACAAACTCTTTTCCTGTTCAAAGTAGCCCCTTTTCCTCGACTCTTCCACCGATTCTGCCAATTCTGGGCATGAATCAAACTCCATCTCCGGTTCCTTCTTTAAATCAGACCTCAACTATGGTTTCCTTTTCCAACACCTCTCGTAGGAACCCTAAATCAAAGTTGCACAATAAAACTTGATAGGTCCAACTATCTTCTATGGAAATCAGGTGATACTTTTCGCTCGTGTTCACCATCTTGATGGTTTTCTATTTGGGATCAAATCTCCTCCACCGCGTTATCTCGCAAACCCGATTCCCGAACTTCAATGGTTGAGCCAAACCCGCCTTTGACACCGGTCAATCACGACTCCTTCTCACGGGTTGGTTGATGAGTTCATGATCGAACCAAAGACTTTTGGATGTGATTGGATGCACATCGCAAATGAAGTATGGAACACTCTTGAGACTCTCTACAACAAAGGTCCGAGTCTTGAATGCTAGAATACAAGACAAACAGAAACAAAATTTGAGAAGGGTTCCAAGAGCATGGTGGATTACTTAGCCTCGATGAAGTCCTACTCCAACGGCTCAGCAAATGTCGGTTACCCGATCTCTGCCTCAGAGCCGATCTTGGCTACCCTAGGTGGCTTAAATAGAGAATATGAATCGGTTATTGTCAACATAACCCAAGGATCGATCCCTAACATTGAAAGAAGTTCAATCACACTTGGTTACCCACTAAAATTTGCTAGCTCGCTTTTAACCCTAGTTCTACCCTCGATCTTGAGGACATTCTCGCACATTTGACTTCTACTCGACCTATAGGTGGTAGAGGTCACTCACGCCCTAAAAAGGCAATGGAGGTCAATTTCACAACAATGGCAGAGGAAAAGGTGGTTTCCGGGGTGGCAGAGGAAGTGGCCGTGGTGGAAGAGCTCCATAAAATCAAGGTAATGGAAGGCCAACTGATGTGTGATTTTCAATATAATACTAAATCCTACCGCAAACGCACGGCTTATCGAGTAGTACTTAGGATGTCGACCCCATAGGGACTTGTAGTCAATCACCAAACAATTCCCGATTTTTATTAGCTAGACAAATCAAAATTTTAGAGGTTTTTATCTAAAAAAATCCTAAAATTAAAGAAAATAAAGAAACTACAACTTTAGCCAAGAACTTCAAGATTTAGGTAAAGATTCAATTTAAATGCATTTCTTGGATTTCGGAGTCACCACGGAATTACTATATGACTTTCCAACAATATTTCCCCCAAGATATGAAATTTACACTTATAAAGGCAATTATCAAATGTTATCACAAAAATATTCTATCGAATTATTCTCGTGATCGTACCTAAATTTATACTACACCCGGTTTCCCACGATAAGGATTGAATTTAGATCACTTAAAGAACCATAATTTCATGTCATCAAGTTTTTTACCAAATTTTCATTTCAATAAAACCCTAGATTCAATTCTTGTTTCCTAAACTATCAATTAATTGGTACTTTTTCAGTCACTAATTAATCGAATAATTTCTCTATGTACAATTGCGATTATTCACCCTCTCGAGCTATTAATTTCGATACAATAACACAAGAATAGCACACAAGAACCAATTTATAAGCACCAAATTAATAAAACTAGGAAAGATTATGCTTTTACATCATATATTCATATCCGGGTTCCTCCTAATCCTAGAAACTGATATCTACTCATGTTCCATATCAAGATTCCAAGATTCAATCATAAAATTCATACTTTGACAAGAAAAATAAATAAATAAAGAAAAAGAGATAAATAAACCGTCAAAGTATTGCATAAAATAATCCAACCTTGAAAAAGCTTCGTTCTTGAATTCTTAAAACCTAAAATCCTTGTTCTTGGGGATGGGAGAAGATGATGATGAAAAGAGGAAAAGAGTCGACTCTTTTCTGATGAATCAGACATGAATTCTGATTTTTAAGCCTTAAGGGATTAAAAATAGGATAATTACATCATAAGTATAAGTTTTCATAATTAATTTAATCAAGAAATTCTCTAAAATCAAATATCTATCAATCTTGGACTCTTCTAGTGTGTGGGATCCTCCTTTTTCATTGAAAAACACGCCATAGCCAAGAAATTAACATGGGAAATATTTCCACCAATCGTAACATTTCGCTGGCCAGATCGATTAAAACCGCCACACCCTGGTGTGGCAGATGCCGGTTTTTGAACTATTCCACTTTAGCTCCGCTTTTTGGGCCTTTTTCTTTCAATATCGAACAATGTTGTAATAATTCAAACATCCGCATTAATCTAGCCCAAAAGGATAAAACGCGTCGCAAAATAACAACATACGACACCAAATTGAGTCCAAAACATCTAGAATTTTCGACTTTTTAGAACTTATCACTTCCTGCTTAAAACTTTGCTTGTCCCCAAGCAAACAAAAAGACTCAAGACGAGACGGACTAAGAAGATCACACATGACATAGCAGCAGACAAAGATGCACAACACACAAGCATTAATAAAGTTCATCCCGGCACTCAAAACACAAGATATAGACTAACTAATCATTTTTATCATATCATGAGCAAAAGTGAACAAAAATTATCAATGGAAAACAACATAGACCGAGCAAATAGACCCTTATGGGATAAATCGCTCAACGCTCAACATTTGTGAGGTGGCTAAACTTTCAAGATCATTCCATTGAAAATGCCCTACTATATGCTTGTATATCGTCTCATGTCAATCACCATGGCATTGTGCAACACATAAATCATAAGGTCTTTAGGAAAAAAGGATGACAAGTGAGAATAGCCCAAGTAGGAAAAAAAAATGATAGTGTAGGAAAAATGTATAAGAGATGGCAAAATCATTAAAACTAGCGGAACACACGACTATCAAGCTTCAACGTCATACAAGTGCAAGGGGTCCTACAATTTATTTCCAAACAAAGGAGAATACAAATGATAATTTCTCTACTTTGAGAGAATAATGATACAACTCCATTTTTATTACTAACAAATAGAACAAATATTATTTAGGACGCTTTTTTTTTTAGATTGCTCCTTTATTGATTTTTTTTCTCTTTCTTTTCTTTCTTTTTTTCATATTTTTTTTTTCTTTTTCATTCTTTCTTTCTTTTCTTTTCTTTTTCAAACTAAGAAACAAACAAATGGTAAAAATATGGATTTCCCACAAGCTTGGTCATTACATACTATGTACATGAAATTTGATAGCCATGTGCACCAATTATTTCTAAGGTTGGGTGAAAGGAATTGGGCTACCTCTTTTTGGGATTGTTCAATGTATGGTGTAGTGGAAGTAAGGTGAAAAGGAAAAAGGGGTATAGTAAAGATCAAGACTCAAAAGGTATAAGGAATATAGTGTGGTGAATGGTAAAAACGAATGCCTCAATCATTTCTATGTGTTTGCATATACCAAAGTAACAACAACAAGACTCAACACAAGTCTAAAGGAACAAATCCAAGGAAGAGAAAATACGCACAAATTTAGGATGAGATTGAAGTGGTCAGTCATATGGATGGAACAATATCTCACCTGGTCAATTTTGTCTATTCACTCGGACTCTATTGTTTCCTAAAGAAAATAATGGCACTTTTAAACATGATAGTCTAAAAAGGATTTTTCACTCCATGTCATGCATTTCTCTTGTCTGAACAAACTATATCAATTTTCATGCATCACAAATCTTATCTAAAGTAGCTATGTGTGATCACCAAACCATCAAGACAAAATGACACAAACTGACTGACACTACCGACTCTAACTAGAAATATCAATTTGCAGAGTAGAAAGAAATGTGCGTAAATGACCCTCCCCCACACTTACAGTGTACAGTGTCCTCAATGTACTAAAAATAAAAACAAGCGGGGTAAGAGGTAAAACTCACCAAATCACTGTGCGGAAGGGTCAGGCGGACCCGAAAGAGCAGCTCATGAAAGCAGTGTGGCCACCATGTCGGTCAGTGTCTGAAGCTGGGACTAAAGTGCCACCAAGATATATGAATGCGTAGCCATCTCAGACTGCAAGTGATGCTGAATGGCAAGAAGCTGTCCAAGTACATCAGTAGAAGGCTCAACCGGTTGAGGAGGTGCAAAAGGTCCCGCCTTGATATAAGGAGTGTATAATGTAGCCGGGACGTCAATAGGATCAACCTCGTGAGGTGCGCTCTCAATAGGTCCAATAGAATCAAGTAATATAATCATAGGGCCGCATCCAGCTATCGGATCACGAATGGAGTATTCCTCTGAATAGGGTAGTGGAAATACATGATCCTCGTCATACTTGACACAATACCCGGATGTGGTTTCATGAATAATCTTAATCGGAGCTCCGGCAATGTCACCGGAATTAAGTGGTGGTCTCTTCCTTGGTGGCTTGGCTTTGGGGGTGACATCTTTAAAATCCTTAGCTTTTTTCCCATGATGTTGAGGATGTGAAGTGGAGGTGTAGAGATGGAGGAGGGAGATGATAAAAGAAAATAAAATTAAATTTAAAAAAAAATATTGGAGGAGAAGGGTGATCGGCAGGGATGAAGCAGGAGGGGGATGGTGTGTTTGGTTTTGGGAAAAGAAGGATAGAAAAGAAAAAGGAAAAAGGAAAAAGGGAAAACAAAAAAGATGTTATATGATATATGCTGGACGGGAAAGGCCGGGAAAAAAAGGTTTTTTCTTTCAAGGAGATGTGATAAAAATAAAAAATAAAAAATCAACCACCATCACATCCAAGATTTGATAGATATTGTTTTTCGACCTTGAGAAAAAGGTGTCTGTCACACCCTGGATGTGACACAGACTGATTTATGTCTCCACAATTTCTCCTCTTCTCCATCATAGTGACGATCATTGTCACACCCTCGGTGTGACAAAATCTGATTTATGGCTAAGAATTTCTCCTTTTTGATACCACTCTCATGGTCCTTAATCACGTCTTAGGCATAATCTTCCATTCTTCAAAACTCTTTTGTTTCTCCGCATGCACTGGCTTTCAATAACCACTTGTGCACATCTATCTATCTGCAAAACAGACACAGACACAAAACAAACCAAGACCAAAGGACCGAGAAGACAATTCTCTTCTTTTATTTATTCATTAAACAAAAAGAAAAAAATTATTAAAAGAAAAACACATTCTCAATTTATAGTCTTCATTGGACTATCTTTAAACATCATTATCAAAGAGGACTAAACCAAAGCGGGCATCCTCTCAGATCTTTCTCCACATATCAAAGATATTAACAAGTATTTTCAGATATAGCATTGGGAGCCTATAATCATGTATTCTCAATAAGAAAACAATAATTTTAGCTCTAAAGAAGGAAGTGTCACTTAACAAATTTATTAATCTCTTTATCGATGCTCATGACAAATCTTAGAGAATTATGGACTATTAGAGGTGCAAGATCTATATACTCGATATGCTCAACATCAAGAAATTCAACATCACTATTCAAGGAATGATAACTAACATTATCAAATGAATTGGAATCAAGAACAATATTGTTACCTCCCATTTCATCATCTTCTTGACTTATCAATGTTGAATCCGGAGTTATTACACCATTATCTTGTGAAGATTGTTCAAATTTCCATGTGGCTCCACTCTTGTTAATTCGGAGGCCTAAACACTCATCAATCTTTGAAAGTCATCACCAAAACATTTAGATCAAGACATTGTGGGACTTCATAATGATCACGCTTTCATCCCCAAAACTTTTAAGGTCGGCCTCTTGCTCTTGAATCGCCATCATCTCCGTTTCCCTTTCAACATCTTCAAGAACATGGCGATTATGTGGAACTAATTCTCCCAAAGTCAGTTCCCTTTTTTCTGGAGCAGGACACAATAGGTGTGTCATTTCTCTAGAAAATTTCTCACTGATCTCTATAGATTTCTCTAACAAAATCTCAATGTTAGACTTGGGCTCTGAGCAAGGGAATGCTTCTTGGTGCCAATTATACTAATCCTGACCACGCGAAGAATATGGCTGGTTACTCCACTCACCATTGTATGATGGTGCATTGAGATTGTGGTTATATTGATATTGATCCTCATAACTTGCACCATGGCCAACATTGTTACTCCACTGGTGAGATGAATAACCTACATTGCACTGAGCATCATAATGGTTGTCACCACAATATGAACATCTCACTTTTAAATTGGTTAAGCCCATATCCATACATCCTCTCATCAGTTGGTGTCACTTGAGCATTAAATCTTGAGAAAAATGAATCCATGAAAGCTTGACACTTCAAAATTTCTGCACAAGAAAAGAAGAAAATCAAAAGCAAAAAGGTCTCACCGCAGCAAGGTGCAGCTTGCTGTGGTGAGGAAAAATAAGTCTAGTATAACAAAATCAAAAACATGTTCGATGTTGATATCGAAGTCCCCGACAATGGCGCCAGAAAACTTGATGTGTGATTTTCATTATAATCACTAAATCCAACCGCAAGCGCACGACTTATCGAGTAGTACTTAGGATGTCGATCCCACAGGGACTTGTAGTCAATCACCAAACAATTCCCGATTTTTATTAGCTAGAAAAATCAATATTTTGGAGGTTTTTATCTAAAAAAAATCCTAAAATTAAAGAAAATAAAGAAAGTACAACTATAGCCAAGAACTTCAAGATGTAGGTAAAGATTCAATTTAAAAGCATTTCTTGGATTTCGGAGTCACCACGGAATTACTATATGACTTACCAACAATATTTCCCCCAAGATATGAAATTTACACTTATAAAGGCAATTATCAAATGTTATCACAAAAATATTCTATCGAATTATACTCGTGATCGTACCTAAATTCATACTACACCCGGTTTCCCACGATAAAGAATGAATTTAGATCCCTTAAAGAACCATAATTTCATGCCATCAAGGTTTTTACCAAATTTTCAATCCAATAAAACCCTAGATTCAATTCTTGTTTCCTAAACTATCAATTAATTGGTACTTTTTCAGTCACTAATTAATCAAATAATTTCTCTACGTAGAATTATGATTATTCACCCTCTCGAGCTATTAATTTCGACAATAACACAAGAACAAATTTATAAGCACCAAATTCATAAAACTAGGGAAATATTGCGTTTTTACATCATATATTCATATCCGGGTTCCTCCTAATCCTAGAAACTGATATCTACTCACGTTCCATATCAAGATTCCAAGATTCAATCATAAAATTCATACTTTGACAAGAAGAATAAATAAATAAAGAAAAAGAGATAAAGTGAGAGATAAATAAAACCATCAAAGTATTGCATAAAATAATCCAACCTTGAAAAAAGCTTCGTTCTTGAGTTCTTAAAACCTGAAATCCTTGTTCTTGGGATGGGAGAAGATGATGATGAAAAGAGGAAAAGAGTCGACTATTTTCTGATGAATCAGACGTGAATTCTGATTTTTAAGCCTCAGGGGATTAAAAATAGGATAATTACATCATAAGTATAAGTTTCCATAATTAATTTAATCAAGAAAATCTCTAAAATCAAATATCTATCAATCTTGGACTCTTCTAGTGTGTGGGCTCCTCCTTTTTCATTGAAAAACACGCCATAGCCAAGAAAATAACGTGGGAAATATTTCCACCAATCAGAACATTTCGTTGGCCATGATCAGATTTCTGAAAACTGTCACACCCTAGGTGTGACAGATGTTGGGTTTTTGAACTGTTCCACTTTAGCTCCGCTTTTTGGGCCTTTTTCTTCCAATCTCGAACAATGCTGTAATAATTTAAACATCCGCAGTAATCTAGCCCAAAAATGATAAAAACATCGCAAAATAACAACATACGACACAAAATTGAGTCCAAAACATCTAGAATTATTCGACTTTTTAGGAACTTATCACCAATCTGTCAAGTTTGTGGGAAAGTTGGACACAGATCTATGGAGTGTTACTATAGGTACAACTCAAATTACAATGGACCTATTAACAACAACAACAACAACAACAACAACAACAACTCAAACTACAGGCCTAATTCAAATCAAGCAACCAACTACAACTCTCAGCAGGCCTATTATTCTTCACCTGATGTTGTTAGTGATGCAAACTGGTACCCAGATAGTGGGGCTACCAACCACCTCATTGATGATCTTAATAGCTTGCAATTGAGCCATGAGTATGAAGGTTCTGATGCTTTGACTGTTGGAAATGGTGAGTCTATACCTATTGCACACACTGGTCATTTCTGTTCATACTGTATATGCTTATTTGAACTTCAATAATGTTTACATGTTCCCTATATCACCAAAAACCTCACGAGCGTCTTCAAATTAACTAGTGATAGCAATGGATTTTACTCTGATTGTTGTTTTGTGAAGGACAAGAACACAGGGAGAACTTTGCTCGAAGGAACACTTAGAGAACGCAGCTACCCAAGGAATGCTACCAGAACTCCCTTCACTCCAAAAATAATCATGAGTCTAACAGTCATGTGTCCAGTTGTAATATGGCTGAAAAGCCTGGGTCCAGGCCTTTTGTTAGCACTATTGATGATGTTAATGTTGCCAATTAGTGTCATAGAAGGTTAGGGCACCCTTCTTTTAGAATTCTGAGTCAAGTCTTGAAGTCCTGTAATATCTCTTGCAATGAAAATTTTGATTTCTGTGAAGCTTGTCTGTTTGGCAAACAACATTCCCTTCCCTATCATAATTCTACTACTAAAAGCAGTCAATGTCTTGAACTTTTCCATTCATACCTTTGGGGGCCTGCTCCTGTAGTGTCAACCAAAGGTTTTTAATATTACATAAGTTTTATAGATGACTATACAAGATTTGTTTGGATTTACCCCTTAACTTACAAATTAGACGTCTTAACTGCCTTTATCCATTTTAAAACTCATGTTGAAAAATAGTTTAACACCTCACTTAAATGTCTTCAAACTAATTGGGGAGGTGAATTTAGGTCCTTCACCACTTATCTCATTGAACAAGGCATAACCTTCAGACACCCATGTCCCTATGCTCATACCCAAAATGGGAAAGTTGAGAGAAAGCATATGCACATAGTGGAAGTTGGGCTTACCTTGTTAGCTCAGGCTGATCTCCCACTTAAGTTCTGGTGGGAGGCCTTTCAATATGCAACCTTCCTGATCAACAGACTCCCAACACCTGTTCTTCTTCTCAAATCTCCCTATGAACAACTTCATCACCAAAAGCCTAATTACAACCTAAATCTTATCAAATCTCCCTATGAACAACTTCATCACCAAAAGCCTAATTACAACCTAATCAAGACCTTTGGATCAGCCTTTCATCCCTACTTAAGGCCAAATCAAAAACAAAAGTTTCAATTTCATTCTGCTAAGTGTGTCTTCCTAGTGTCAGTCCATCACATAAAGGTTATCTATGCCTTGAGAAAACTGGGACAATTTATATTTCCAAGTATGTCATATTTTATGAAAAATAATTCCCTTACAGGTCTATATTTCATCTTTCAAAAGTTCCATGTACTGATAAGTCTTCTAGTCAGTCTGTCCTTGAAACAAATCCTTATTTTTCTCTCAAAGCAACCTTGATGACTTGGGCACTGAAAATGGTGGAGATTCTCCAGTGGATGCTTCAGGTACAAGTTTGTCTCCTGGTCACAAAACATCAACTCTACAAAACACAACCAAATTTCCACAACCCTACTAAACTCCTCTCCACCTCGTCCTCCACAAAATCACACTCTCCAACCACCACACTATCAAACCCTTCATCTCCAACCACCACACTATCTAAACCCTTCATCTTCAATCCTATATAATGTACCAAATTCTCCACCCTCCACATCCTCTTCATCCAAAGGTTTTATCCACACCACCACAAACACAACTTGTCTAGTCCACCAACAAACACACCATGCAAACAAGAGCTAAATATGGTATATTTAAACCCAAGACCTTTTCCTACCTAGCCACCAAAGACTCAACAATGTGTCCAATAGAACCAACTAAAGCATCAGAAGCTATTGTCTCTCCTCAATG
Source organism: Gentiana macrophylla (assembly GCA_026214975.1). Classification (NCBI taxonomy): domain Eukaryota; kingdom Viridiplantae; phylum Streptophyta; class Magnoliopsida; order Gentianales; family Gentianaceae; genus Gentiana; species Gentiana macrophylla. Next base: position 78,958,310 of record CM047816.1, read on the forward strand.
GCATGCTGCAATGAAAGAATAGTATAGGGCTCTCATACACAACCATACATGGACTGGATCCATTATGAAACATAAGGCTAGATTAGTAGCCAAGGGATTCCATCAAACACCAGTCTTGACTATGGTGAGACCTTTAGTCCAAAGGTAAAAGCCTCAACTATCGTGGTAGTCCTTGCCATAGATGTGTCCCTAAACCTGAGGGTAAATCGGATAGGCATTACCAATGCTTTTCTGAATGGAACATAGCATGAGGATGTGTACATGCCACAGCCTGAAGGGTTTGAGGATCCTACCAAACATGATCATGTGTGTCACTTAAGGAAGGCCTTGTATGGTCTTAAACAAGCTCCCAGAGCATGGTTTGAGGAATTGAAGGTTCAGCTTCTGAAGTGGAGGTTCAGTCAATCCAGATCACACTCCTTCTTATATGTTTTTCATACTAAATCTACACTAATGTATGTCCTTGTGTACGTAGATGATATTTTAATCACAGGTAATGACTCTAGATTGGTGCAAAATTTCATCAACATGCTCAATCCAAATTTGCATTAAAAGATCTTGGTCCCTTGTCCCACTTCTTGGGAATCCAGCTCTCTGAGGATCACACTGTCTATATCTCGGTCAAAGCAAGAAGATGCCTAACAATTGATAAACAATTGAGCCAACCAGTTCGCACACCAATGACTACCAATGCAGACCTGACTTCTACTCAATCACCGTTTCTCAATAATCCTTACAGAAGTATTCTGGGGGGGTCTTCAATATTTGACCTATACAAGACCAAACATCAGTTTTGCTGTGAATCAACTGAGCCGGTATATGCAAGCACCTAGGGTGGTCACTGGTCAGCCTTGAAGAGAATTCTGAGATGCATAAATGGTACCTTAAACTTTGGACTACACTTCCATCCAAGCCAAACCTTATGATCACAGGTTTTAGTGATGCTGATTGGGCCTGCAATGTCATTGACAGAAAGTCTATAGCAGGGTATTGTGTTTATCTTGGAGGATCTTTAGTCTCTTGGAGCTCAAAAAAGCAACAGGTGATTGCTAGATCGAGCACTGAATCATAGTATAGAGCTCTTGTCAATGTTGCAGCAGAAATTCAATGGCTCAAATCCTTGTTGCATGAACTGCATATTCATGTCACCATCAAACCTACAACCTGGTGTGACAATCTCAGTGCTGGTTCTCTTGCCTACAATTCAGTGTATCACTCCAAAATTAAACATATTGAGATAGATGTACACTTTGTCAGAGATCAGGTACTCAAGAACATACTGACAGTTGCTTATGTGCCCTCTTGTGATCAAGTTGTTGATTGCTTTACCAAAGCTCTACCTAATGCCAAGTTCATGCAGAACAGAGAAAAATTGAATGTGGTTGAAACTTGTATCAGTTTGAGGGAGGATGTAAAAGGATCTAAGTAGATTTTATCTCTTATATTATGTGTAATTATGGACAGCCGTTAGTAGTCAAGGTTGTTAGATTTAGTGTACTAGATTCCCTATTATTCTATTGTAGATTGAGTGTGTGTGGTCCCATGTAACAAATCCTGAATCTATATATAAAGAACACCAGCGCACCACAACATTTATGGTGCTGCATTTATCACCAAATCTAATGCTTAAAATTCTTTCTTATATCGTAGACTTGTTATTGTTTTACCGACTTGTCTTACTTCATAGTCTCTATTTTGAGGTTCAAGGTGTAATGCATAGTCATGAAGGTAGCCCTTATTTATAATGATACAATCAAGTGGAGATCGATGTCCACTTACCAATTATTTGAATGAAAACATATATATAAAGATAAAAACATTGATCAATTAATAAAAGATAAAAACTTTGATCAATGAATAAATATCATAATTTAAATTTGCTCGTAATTTATTTTTGAATCGGATAAAAGAACTGTACCGAATTATCTTTTTTATATTCTCTTTCCCAGCTGGCACCTTTTTATTTTTAATCACAATACACAACACATCCGTTTATAGTGTGTGTAAATTTTTTCTCCAAGTAATTATTTAATACTTGTCTAATCTACAATCAATCAAATCCTTTCCATTGAGTAACTTACATTAATTAACAGATCCCAATAATAACTTTTCATAATTATCTATTTAATTAAATTAGCAGAGTCGTAATTCCGGTCAAATGCGTATTTTTTTGGTAATTTACATATCAATAAAAATCACTTATGAAAAAAATACACTTAAATAAAATGTCGAGATTTTATATTTCATCCTCCTTTAAAGAAGTTTCATCCTCGAAACTTGCCACGACCTATGTTTCCTTCAACACAGTTGTTGTGCATTCTGAAAGCTTACTTCTTCTAAAATCTGATACCACTTAAAAATTGAATCTTAGGTTATCACAAATCAAACCAACTTGACATCTAACCTAAGTGAACTACACGTTCACTCTTACTACATAAATTCAAGCTTATCGTGTCAAACTTATGTACCAACATATACCAAGAGATTTGTAACTCAAGGGATTACATATCACGAAATTCAAATCCTAGAGAGCAGTGCTTACGCCAAAGCTTTCCTAGCTTAGGCTTGCCCAAATTTCCCTAACTTACGCTCTGATCACAATACACAACACATCAATTTATAATGTGTGTAAAAAATTTCTCCAAGTAATTATTTAATACTTGTCTTAACTTAATATCAATAAAATCCTTTCCATTAAGTAACTTACCTTAATTAACAGATCCCAATAATATATCTTCATAATTATCTCTTTAAATTATAAGAATCGTAATTCCAGTCAAACACGTATTTTTTGTGATTTATTCATAAAAAATCCCTTATGACAAAAATTCCCTTAAATAAAATGTCGGGATTTTACATTCTCCCCTTCCTAAAATAAGTTGTCCTTGAAACTTACCACGACCTATGTTTCCTATAACTAGGCCGTCCCGGTGGAATCCGGGGCCTAAGGCCAAAATTATTTTTTGGGGATCTTAAATTAGTAAAACAAAAATCAAAATGCAAAATAAAATAAAATATTATAAGCATTACAAGATAGATTTTTGGACATCAAAATAATTAGCAAAAAGTATCACTTAAACACTTGTCTTCTAACACTTCTATAGACAAAAGTAGTACATCAAAATGGTTAGCAAAATGTATCATTTAAACACTTGTCTTCTAGTACTTCTACAAGCAAAATAGGACATCAAAATGGCCAGCAAAATGTATCACTTAAACACTTGTCTTCTATCACTTTTAGAGGCAAAAGCACTAATTAAATTTGGGTAGTCAATGTCATCTACCAAATCTTTTTCAATCGACAACATAGCCAAACCGTTCATCATTTCTTGAGACATTGTGGAACGAAGATAATTCTTAATCAATTTCAACTTTGAAAAACTTCTTAATCAATTTCAACAAGATTGCAAGTGTGGGTTAAGAACAAGCCAAAAACAAACCATAAAAATAATTATAATAGAAAATTCCAAAGCTTATAACAGTTCGAAACTCAGAACTCAAAACTCAAAAGTTAACCACTTATATAGACAATAGTTATCTATCTTTCTTTCTTAAAATTGCAATAACAGTTTAATAAACCAAGTGTTCTCTCATGGTATCAACTATACTGGTCAAAAAAAAAAAAGTTAAATTAAAGACATCAACTATACGGTCTATGCTTTCTAATTTATTCTATAACTGATTCATTCATGGACAATCAAAGTCAAAAATCCCAAACCGACAAACATTATCAATGTTACAGTCTTCCAGAATCCAGATTCAAATTGCAAATCATACAAATATAAAATAAACTAAATAGTTGTTCATACGAAATTAAAAAATTTAAATAAAAAAACTTGACAGAGTAATAGGCTAATAGCATTCAGCAGAAGCAGTGCGGAACTTACCGAGAAACGGAGAAAGATTGCGACCACTTCGCAACTTTGACCGTATAATTTGATGATATTTTAACCCACATTTATCTGCATCTTCATATTGGAGATTTTTTAATTTTTCTTTTGAGATGAAATTCGGGAGAAGAGAACTAGAGAATGAGGGTTTTCTTTTGGGACTTGGGTGGAAAGAACGAGCCTGTTTGATTATGTGGATGTGGAATTATTGGATTTTCTTAATTAAGATAGGTTTATCATTTATGTTTTTTTTTTTTACATTTATCATATATAAAAAATTGAATTTGAACTAGATCGTAAAAACCGTGTGTGAAGACAGAAGGAGTTGGGTTGACTGTATTAGCCCAAAAGATAATATAAGAATTTAAAATACACAAAATATGTTACTATTGGACTAAAACATTTGGAGGCCCTAAAGTTTTGCAATTTGGTGGAGGCTTAAGGCAAAGGCTTGGTGGGCCTACCAACATGGTCGGCACTGCCCTTAACACAGGTGTTGTGCACTCTGATTGTGATTACCTATTCTAAAATAATATACCACTTAAAAATTCAATCTTACTTTATCACAAATCAAACCAACCTGACATCCAACCCTAGGGAACTACATTGCTCCATTCTTAAGCTTGCTCTCCATGCTCATCATCCAACTCGTCTTCAACCTGCATTTCTTGGTATTCCAAATAAAAGATTGAGCACTGGCCACACTCTCAGAAAGGAGAAAGATGATCAAAAGAGAGATTCATGTTTGTCGGATACTAGGAGACATGGCACAAAACCATTGAAAGCATAACTTGTAACATAAGAAAACTACTTTAAAAGCATAAATTGAAGATTACATAAAACGTATTTGAAAACATGTCTTGAAACACAAAGAGATACACTCAAGGGGTGGAGCCAGGATTTTAATCCGGGGTGGGCTAATGGCCTATATCGAGTTCTTCAGGTGGGCTGGATTAAGAATATTTTATGGATCAAACTAGACTACATAGATTTTATAGTGTAATATTTTTTTGTCCAGATAGACTTAGCCCCCTTTGTCTAGTATATGGCTCTACCCTTGATACAATCTAAACCCATCCTCAAACAATGCATAGAAAACATGACCCATTAACTACGTACAATTCACATTGCACGTACTTGTTCCTTTCATTAACTACTTACTTAACATATTCGTGTTCAACTGATCAAACTTACGTAAGCTATTTACCATCATGTACTATACTAGCATGTTAATGTCTTATCTATCATGTTCATGGTACCTAGCATACTCATGTTCTTGTCTTGTCTTTCGTATTCATGTTTCATTACATAGCACTAATCGCTTAACTTGAGGCGTGTTACGACAAGGGGAATATGATTATTCATAAGTCCAACGTGGGGCTGGGTCATGGTACCCCATTCGGTACATCGTCTTAGAAACAATATGAGGAATACAAGTAGTCACACATCCGACATGAGACTTTGGGGCCCACAGACTGCAGTATGTACATGGCAAGGTCACTAACTAAAAACAAGTATGAGCCCATAAATCACATGGTTTTCACGTTAAAGTCCATATCTAACATGCGTGGGCATCCAAATGCCATAATAACACCGAACTCTCATCTCACATCCACTACTCGTAACTTAAAAGAATAAAACAGTTTACAGAAAATTAACTAGGAAACTGGATAACTTTCTGAAAACATAGTTTAGCAGATACCCGATAACACATAATCATGTCTAATTTTGTGCAGTTTAACCGAAAACGGTATTCAAAACAACTTAAAAACATAATTTTTAAACCAAAAAATGGAACCTTTTGATAAAAAGAACTCATTTCCTTAAGGTTGAACCGAAATAGTCTTTCCTATTCTTAGGTGTTCTTCTAATGGTTTCAGTACCTGCGGGATTGTTAACAGTACCTTTTTTAGAGAATGTTAAGAATAGGAAAGACTATTTCGGTATATTTCTGGCCGGGGACGGGTCCTACCACAAGAATATTTTTTTTATTAGGGCGATAGCTCTGAAAAGACAAATTGCCTATCTTTTCTTTCATCTCATGAGAAATACGATCGGTAGGGCCGTGATTACAAAAATCCTAACAACTAAAGATCCAATCTTTAATGCTAAATCTAAAATTAAAACTCTTAAAAGACAAATATCATAACTTAAAGTTACACGTAATTTATTCTTGAATCGGATTAAAAAACTATGTACCGAATTATCTTCTTTATATTCACTATCTTCTCTTTTTTCTTTCTTTTCTTTTTCCCGGCGCGGTTCAAAGCCTATGTTCATGCCTTGTTCACTCTTATACCCATCCGGCACCTTCTTCTTTTCTTTTTTCTTTCTTTTGTTTATCACGATACACAACACATCTATTTATAGTGTGTAAAAAATTCTCCAAGTAACTTATCTTAATTAATAGATCCCAATAATATCTCTTTATAATATCTCTTTAAATTAGAAGAGTCGTAATTTCAACAAACACGTACTTTTGTGATTTATTCATAAAAAATCACTTATGACAAAAATTTCCTTAAATCAAATGTCCGGATTTTACATTCTCCCTTCTTAAAAGTAGTTGTTTTTAAACTTATCACGGCCTATGTTTCCTTCAACACAATTGCTATGCACTGATTGAGCTTACTTATTCTTAAATGATATACCACTTAAAGATTCAATCTTACTTTATCACAAATCAAACCAACCCGACATCCAACCTAAGGGAACTACTCCTTCACTCTTACTATAGAAATTCAAGCCTATTGTGTTATGTACCAACATTCTAAGAGATCTATACCTCAAAGGATTACATATTGCAAAATTCAAATCGTAGATAACAGTGTTTACACCCAAGCTTTCCTAACTTAGGTTTTCCCATGTTTCCCTAACTTAGAATCTGATATCAACTGTAGTGCCAATGTCCTGAATACTGAGTCCTTATCCGGAAAAAGAACGTTTGACACGTGACATTTAAAATAAACTCTAAATACCACGTAAGCCTCATGTCATATCAGAGTATTTAAAGAACACGCTGAAAAAAACATGCAAGTGACTCAGGAATTGACTCTTAAAATCTTCCAATTTCTAACTCAACTGATTACAACTATTGTTAAACTAAATCATAAATAGGTAATAACATTTGTTACAACTCGATCTAACTAAAAATGAAATTGCTGAAACATAAAGAACTTCATTGCTTCATTCCTGAGCTTGCTTTTCGTCCTCATCATCCAACTCGGCTTCAACCTGCATTTCTTCTTATTCAAAATAAAAGAGTGGGCACTGGCCACATGCTTAGTAAGGAGAAAGAAGATCAAACGAGAGATTCATGTTTGTCGGATGCTTGGAGACATGACATGAATCTTTTTCATCTAGTTCACAAAACCGTTGAAAGCATAACTTGTGTCATAAGTAACTACTTTAAAAGCATAACTTGAAGCATACATATAACATATTTGAAAACATGTCTTGAAACACAAGGAGATACACTTTAAAACCATCCAGGAACAATGCATAGAAAACATGACCTATTAACCACATCCAGTTCACCTTGCATGTACTTGTTCGTTTCATTAACTACTTAACATATTCGTGTTCGGGATGATCGAACTTACGTAAGATATTTAACATCATGTACTCTACTAGCATGTTAATGTCTTATCTGTCATACCCATGGTACCTAGCATATTTGTGTTCTTGTCTTGTCTTTCGTATTCATGTTTCGTTACATAGCACTAATCGTTAACTTGAGGACGTGCTGCGACACGGGGAACATGACTAGTCATACGACCAATGTGGGGCTGAGTCACGGTACCTGATGGGAGTCAACTCGACTCTGTTTTCTACTTATTTTGTGCCTCGTTACGACTCGCTTTGTGCTATTCCGGGAGTTTTTGGCTAAGTCTTGGTGCTTTTACACCATTTTGCTCATTCCGGGACTCGGGTACATAATCCGTGAATCTCGGCCTTTTCTCGTGTTGTTCATTCATTCTCGGTCACCCTAGTGTCCCGTAGGGTTACATTTGGTATGTACTTTGATGTTTTTCAGAACTAGGTACTCGAGAATGCCCGGAAAACATGACACGTAGCTTCGAATGCAAAGAGGCTCACTTTGGGAAATTACATGCTAGGCGTCGCTAGCATTCCTTAGCGCGCACGCCTAAGACCACAAACAGCCAATGTTTCAATCGTGAATTCCGTAATCATCAAAACCTAGGCACACACTACAGAAGGCTAAAGCGCACGCCTAGCAATGGGTCTCATCACTCGGATATTTTGTAAAAGTTGTCAGCGTCGCTGGCATTTCATAAGCGCACGCTAGCGTGCTTTTTTGACAAACACTATAAAAGCTCATTTTTGAGTTTTGGATAAAGAGAGACTACTTTTACAAACATTTTTAGGCGATTTTCTTCTCCAAGAACACTATAGTTTAGCTTTTCAAGCTTTCTTAGCATAATCTTTTGTAACAAACACTTGGATCATCTTGGATTGCAAAGTTATAAATTCAGTTTGCTCGTTTTCAGATTTCGATCGGTTTTCAATTAGTGTAGGTATTTCTAATCTTTATCTTTTGTTTGATTGTTCCTCTTTTATGATGAAATCTTGTGTCTCGATAGTTAATATGAGTAGCTAATTGCCTTATAGCCGAGTTATGCGATAATCATCGAAACTAGATCCTAGCTTGTTCATGAGTTATTCTTGATGGTTGATTTTATTATTCTTGGTGTGTTTGTAGTCCTAGAACTTATTCGTAAATGGCTTTTATTGAACTCGCGACTCGATAATCGTGTATCACGCGTCTTCTTTACATATGTATTTTGCGAGAGAATATGGGAAAAGGGGTTCTAGGATCATCGTGTAAAACCGACTGAGTTGTTCAGACTCGGTTTCGTTGTGAGGTTTTATATCGACTTGTCGAGCGCTTTCATTGACCATGTAATCGTGTTAGTCGCTTAAATCCGGTCAATGGATTGTTAAACCTAACATAGGAGGGTAGATTATTGAAATAATGTCTATTCTCGGAAATAGGAAGCGACACCCTATGTTTGACGTCAAGACGTTTAGGTAAATTGAGAATATCTTCGGACTTAGCTAGGGTTTGGTACGTAGTTGATTGGATCATAGCTCGGCTATCGCCTTTAATCATTTACAACTCATGTTTTAGTTAGTCGTTACGAACGTAGCAATTTAGAATTCAGTAACCTTTTCAAAAATCTTATTGACCTAAACTAGAGATGACACTAGCTTTGGTACTTAACTAAATTCCCTGTGGGATTACGACCTTGCTCGTCGGGCTTTATACTACAACCGATTCGGTACTCACGGTCAAAGTTGGTTATACTATAAAACGGCCATCAGTACCCCCTTCAGTACATCATCTTAGAAACAATATGGGGAATACAACTAGTCACACGTCCGATATGGGGACTTAGGGACCCATGGTACTCTATTAAGTACATCGTAAAGTCACTAACTAAAAACAAGTAGGAGACCATCAAACACATAGATATCACGTTAAATTCCATATCTAACCCACGAGGGCATCTAAAGGCCATAACAATACCGAACTCTCAGCATATCTCCACTACCCGTAACCAAAAAACATAAAACAATTTACAAAAGAGTAACTAGAAAATAGAATAATGTTCGTAAAACACAGTTTAGCGAGATACTCAGCAGCAATGTATAATCATGTATTGTTTCGTACAGTTTAACAGAAAACGGTATTCAAAACAACTTAAAAACATAATTTTTAAACAAAAAACGGAACATTTTTATCCTTACCTTAAAGGCGAACCAAATAGAGACTAACATTGAGTTCTATGAATAATCTATATGATGATGATTTAGGCACATAAATAATAGACATAAAATATACACATAATTATTGTGTATCACATGTTTTGTAAAATAAAATAAAAAACCAAATAATCAAAAAAGCTGGACCATATATTTTAGTTTCGGGGATGTGTTGTGTATATCCCCGGTGCCTAAATAATTTTTGATAATCTATAAGGAAACGATAAGAGAAATTACTGTTATGAAAAAACATTCGTGATTTGAAAACCCTAACAATCAAGGATTTAACCTTTAACTGACTAATGACAATCATACTATTAAATAAAAGGTCGAAATTTTACAAAACCTTTGCAAACAGTGTGAACAATATTACCCATTGACAATTTAGACTTCAATAATTTAGTCCAAAACATTGAAACTTCAACTTTTTCTGGCGTTATTTCTTAACTTATTAATCTGATTCCACTTTAGTATTTTGAACAGTCCCTTCGATCCATGTTCTTCGTCTTTGCATTTGCATGCACGCAATTTCTTCAACTTCTTCTCCTCCTCTTTCTCTCCGCCACCTTGCGGCCCCCACTTCCCAGAAAATATCCTCGATATCGACTTACCCACCCTAAGCTTCGGCCAATGTTTTTCTTCTCCCGCGGCTGGCGGCTTCTTCTTTCTGGAAATCAGATCCAATTCTGATCTGAAATTGGAAACCGATGATTTTTCTTGCATAATTGTGTTTGTATAAGATGGTTTCCCACTTACAATGATGTCTTTTTCTTGTACAGAATCCGAAACTACGGCGGCAGCAGCCGCCGTGATACTCCAATCGTCGCTAATGAACTCAAAAGATGGTTTGGGAGAGAATTTTGAATTAGGCTGTTGTTGTGACTCCAGTACTGGAAACAGATCAAAATAAGTTGTAGCATCTACAATCGTGTTGGAGTAATCACCGAAAGATAGGTTTTCTTCTTTGTTACCCATTACTTTTCAAACCAAGCGAAAAAAGAAAAAAAAAAAACGATAAAAAAGAATGCAGTGTTAATTAGATAATTAAGGGTTTGATTTTGTTTGGGTGTGAATGTTTGATGACAATCTTTGACTATATATCTACTACCTGATAAAATGGTAAGGCACCAAATGTCCCACAACAGTCCACGTCTGTTACTTTGCAAAAAAAAATAGAGTTGCTATCAACATGCCACATGTCCACTCTTTGGTATAGATATTTTCTTTACCCTTTTTTTTTCATAATTATTCTTTTTTGCCTCTTCTCTTTCTCGGCTCCAGCTTTGGCTGTTCAGACCCCCTCCCCCTCCCCCTCCCCCTCCCCCTCCCCCTTTCAATTTCGATTCGACTAAAAAGCCAGAAAAAAACGTAATGGGACGTCTGAATTTCATGTCGTTTCGTCTGTCAATCGGTGGCTTCTACAGGCGGCGGTGGTGTGCAATATCCGCCAACTGGCTTGTTTTCCGTCGGGTAATAGCCGGTTATGTTGTACCGTTGATGCATGTGTCAGATCTGCAATTATGCATAAGGTTTGGTTCGATTGTCCGCTGGATTTTCTTGTGTGTCGTCTACAAAGAGCCCTCTATATCCGAGTTTGGAGTTTTAGGACCAGGTAAAAATCCTCTTGGCCTTTATATAATACACACTTTGCAATTATCTTCACTTACAGAGCTTCTAGGTTTTTTTCACCACCGAAAAAAAAAATCTGAGCTTGCATTTATTTGTTTGTGTTGCTTTGGTGTTTTTGGTATGTATTTGATTAAAATCTGAGCTTGCATTTATTTCTCTGTGTTCATGTGGTTGTTTCAGTATGTAGTTGATTATTCTCTTTTCCAACTACATGTATTTCTTCTGATAGATGATAAATGCTTTAAAGCTTTCTCTTGGTTTTTCTGGAAAAAAATTTCTGTTGCATTTACTTCTCTTAGTTGTTTTTGTAGTGCTGCATAGTAGATACGTTAGAGTTAGCTGTTGTATGTACTGTACGTGTTTATTAGGAATTATTGCGTTTTTTTGTCTTATGGTGTGGTTGATATGTTGTAATGTGAGTGATTCATGTTGGATATGTCCTGATTAGAGGTTTTTAAATTATAATTCTAAGTGTGGTTTTCAATGTAAGTGGATACAGGGAGGCACAAGTAGAGACCAAGGCTTTGAAGATTTATAAAGCTAGCTTAAAATGCTTTTGACGAGGTTCTTGGAATTTTTTTAATGCGATTTTTGTTCATCTTTTGGTGTTTGATATTTCAAATCTCGTCATCTTCTTCTTCACTAAGGTAAGCCAATGTTAAAATGGAAGGGTGAGGATGATGGTTATTACTTCTTAGAAATTTTGTGTTTGCCATTGGAAATTTATTTTTGGATGATTTACGTGATTCTTTATTGATGTCTCCATGTTTGTAGAGTTATAAAGGTCACCTTCTTAACATGCTTTATGGATAGAAACAAATGTTAGCTTGCCACTATTGCTTGCCTATTCTGGAATAAATATTCTGCTTTGTGTTGCAATTACGGTCAATGTCTATAACATCATATGCAAAAGAAAACATGGAAGTATGTAGATGATAAGTGACTGCTTCTTTGGGGTTATTGTATATGACAAACTGCATGTCTTGTTTTAGTTGATGAGCATTAAAGTGTTTCATGTTTATTGTGAATATTTAGTGTGTTTTCAGTAGATCATTATATTTCTTGCAACGACCTCCCTATTACTTTTGAAATTGCACACTTTGGTTGTGAATATCACATCCGGATTCATATCTAAATGTATTGAGATGGTTTTGATTTTCAATTTAGCAGTGCTAGGTTGCCTTTACATGAGTGGTTGGATATTTCACCATTCTGAAGAGTGAAAAACACCATGGATTATAATTAAGGATGTGGGAAGCTAGAGCTTTTATATACATCGTCTCCATTGTTAGCTACACAAATGTGAAAGCTTTCTGTGCTGCTTTGTTTTGGTTGTTGTACTTTAGGGAGAGAGAATCTTGAAGTTTTTGCAAGATGAACAAACCGGCCTTGCTTAAGATGTTGTTGTTGTTGTTTATTTTTATTTTTTTTTTGTGCACACTTGAGATTTATTTTATTAAGGAAATAAAGAAGAAAAAAACACAACAGAAAGAACATAGAAATAATAAACAAGATACTTTGGAACTTGGCAAAGTGAAACATCTACTCCATAACCCAAAGATCTTCAAAATCTAGCATATTTGCAAAGTGATTATAACTTTGAGAGTGTAATATGTCTTTGTTCTAAGCTGCAAGTTGTTATGGTATTCATAGAATTGTTGGAGTTTGGATTGCTTAGATTGAGTTATGAGAACGAAAAAGTTTACCCTTAATTGATTGCTTCTTGCGTGTCACTTTAATTTGATATTTAATGATTATACACTCATTATACAACGGCCATGTCTTTCCCTCCTTTTGACATTCTTTTACTTAGTTCATGTGGGTTTTGTAGGCTTGTTTGCTAGAAAGATAATTCTTTGGCGAATGATCTCGGCTTCTATAACAATGATGACTTAGCACCATGTACTCTCCAGGTGAACTTTGTGCTTCGCTTTGTTGTTCATGCTTTAGTTTTTTCCACGTTGGACTTCATTTTTCGTTTTAGTTGTCTGGACTATTAGGTTAATTTTATAACAATCTCAAACATATCTTTGTCCAATAATGACTTAAATCATTGTGAAAATGAGTCACCTTACCATAACAACTTGCTAGAAAAACTTAGAAAATTAAACACGCAGCAATTCATAGCCGGAAGGAGATGAAAATGAAAATTAAATAGTGCAAGTAGATAAAACAAGGTAACTAAACATGTGAATAAGCAAAGATCTTCTCCTTCAGAACCCTATGGCCTTATTAGGCATGGAATCAGTGTTGGTGTGTCTTCCTTATGTCTTTGGTATAGAAGAGGGTTCTGTGTGAGAAGTTTAACATTAATTACAATGGGCCTGGCTATTGTATGTGAAACGAGTTTCATGACAACTCACGATACCAGACAATCTTGATAAGAAATAAAATACACTCTACAATGTGGTAATAGTAGTCAACACTTTAAACAGGTTACATTTGATGAAACCAAGGAGTTAGTACTGATTCAGCTACATGAAACACAAGACATTCCCCATGGTTTTAAGGATTAGGGCTGATTTCTTGGAAAATAAAGAGGCCCCGGAGCCTTCCAAAGCTTCTACAGCCAACATTGGTGGTTTGCCTAAATTTGAATGTAACAACTACGGTAAGAACTTACATATTATGTTCATTAGTTGTGACTCCATCAACAATTAATGGTATTAGGTAATATGTAAAGTTGCTCTTTTATGTACTAAAAAATATGCCTACCTATTTTGCTTGTGTTTTCCTCCTAAACATTATCACCAAATGTAGTATTATGTTGGCTTTGTAACTTATTATGGGCATTATTGTTTCTTTTAATATAAGCATGGCTTTTTATTGTGCATCTCATGTTTACATGTATGCATCATTTATTGTTGTGTTCGTTTTGTTTTCTAGAGAAATAGGTATATGTAACAATTACATACCGAAAGTCTCACCTTACTTATAGATCTATTTAAATATGATATATAATTCAGTATACTTGGAAGGGGCATGCCGTGCCTTGCACGGCATACTTAATCACTAGTATATAGATATAAGAGGTTTGAGAAGGTCAATTAGTTTTTGAAGGGAATCAATGTCGAAGTTATTGTAGTAATTACTTTACCAGGAAAAGACAAAAAGGTCGGGCGGCAAGGAAGCATATGAAGTGAAGTGTATTATTCTGTTGTGGAATTTAAATAAGAAAGTAAACGGGAAGAGGCAGATGAGAAGGATTATTTGAGTCTTAAAATACGATAAACCATTAAACAAAGGAATTTTTTTGATAAACCCTCTGGTTCAACGTACATTTGGCTCGGTTTGGATTAGAACAACACAACGGAGAAGGAAATAAATGAACGAATGATTTCAAGCCTGTTTGTAGTTTTGGAATAATCATTCAAGTCTATTTGTAGTCTTGCAATTACTAAGTTGAAAAGAAAGGAAATATTGGAATAATGGAAAACATGTTGGGAAAATCAAAAGAAAAGAAAAAAAATGATATATATATATATATATATATATATTTTGACGTACTAAACAATATTAAACAAAGGATATTTTAGTCAACAAATAGAATGTTTATTTAATGTCACAAATTTTGGAATGTTAATGGTTCAAATCCTACCTTGTCTGGCAAGTCAGTGTTGGAAAAATAGTACAGGATTGCTTAAACTTAATAATTTCACAAGAAGCAATTGCATAAGTAGAAAAATAGAAAGTACTTAAATGTGCAATATGACTTTTATTCATACGAACACATAAATCAAATATAGAATAAAAAATGCATAAAGCAAATGTAAAACGAAAACTTATTTAGACTGAGGTGAGTTTAGAACTTTGTCTTTAGGACATTATTTTTCATACTATGTGCACACGGATATGGCAATACGTCCTCCAAGATGCAACAGTCTATCTTGTTCTAGTCTTTGCACTTAGATTTGAACAAGCAGCGAACTAATCCAGCTTTGATATCTCTGACTTGTGTTTATGCAGAAAAAGTATTTTTATTTTGGTAGAGTTTTGGTATGCAGAAAAGTTCTATGTTGTTTGCATTTAATGCATTGTGATTATATAGGCAGACCAAAGTTGTTTGGAAGAGAAGCATCTTTTCTTGGTACTGTAGTTATGTTTTCGATCAGTGTTTCGCAATCTTTTGATTTTGTTGGTTACGTTTCCGATGTTTTGTAGTTTGAGATGTTTTTGTTTCAGCTATGTTATTTTTCCTCTACTGATTCAATAGTTTATTTTGAGTAGTGATAGTAGCACAAAAAATTGCACAATATCACAAGACAAACACATTTTGGCACTATCGATTATGATTTGGGACCTATTGAATTATATAGGCCCCATAAAATCAGTAGCTTAAAAGTATTTTTGTCGTTTCTTTCATTACATATTTTGTTATGCCACAAACATTTAACTTTTATTGTTTTGACATTTGTAATATGTTGTTAGATATCAGGCTTAGTTTTTTTTTTTTTTTTTTTTTTTTTTTTTTTTTTTTTGTGTGATTTGACGTATGTTACGCATATATAAAAATTATATTTTTTCAAATAAAAAGTGGACCCTTCTTCAAATTTTGCTCCGGGCCCATTAAGTTTTAAGAACGGCCCTAGGTACACCGTTATTTAATCAAATTCACGAGTGGTTTGCGGGTATGTTTAAGTTACGATGTTTATTGTCTTTTAAAAGTTTCAATTTTAGATTTTGGATTAAAGATTTTGTCTTTAATTATTAGTGTTTATGCATAATTGACCAAGAATCGAAAAATGGGAATGAAATCTAGTGTTCCGAATAAGCGGATCGAAGTAGTCAATTTTAGGAATAATTGTTGTTAGTTGTTGTTCGGTTCGTAGTTCGGCTCGTATTTAAGGTAAGAAGTTCTTCTTATCAAAAGGTTTCGTTTTTCAGTTTAAAATTATGTCTTTAAGTTTTTTTGAATACTGTTTTATGTTAAACTACACGAAACCCGACATGATTATTTGTTTCCGGGTATCTGCTAAACTGTGTCTTCAGAACGTTATTTTGTTTTTCTAGTTGTTTTTCTGTAAGATGATCTTTGCGTTTTGGTTACGGTTAGTGGAAGTAAGTTGGAAGATCTATAGTGCCAGTTCTCTAGTCTCTTGTTAATTTGTTTCTTTTTCTTCCATGCCTTCTCATACGATATGTTTTCTTCCACGCTTTCTGATACAACACGAAGCTTACGTGAGATTCTTGGTTTAGGGTTTACTCTAAACTAAATGTGTCAAACGTCTTCTTTTTTTTTTTTTTCTTTCAGATAAAGAGATAAAAACCTAGTACCCGGAACATGAGCTTTACACACAATAGGTCATGAAGTCTCATCTTAACCCTTTTTTTAGGTCAAGGTCCTATATTTGTTTTCAGGGTAGGTCATATTCTAAGCCACTTGATTATTTTTTTATTTTTTTGTTTAAAAGTCGTAATAGCACTTTGGTATCTGCATCAGCATATGATGCGCTTGTATGCATATATATATTAAGTCTGCTTATCCACTGGCTATCCTTACGCTATGTTTGTGCATTAATTATGTCCCAGTCAAACTCCGTAATGATATGCTTGGCCGTTGAATGGCCGGAGAGTGAGCATTTTACTTTGGACAGTGTTATTGGTATCACGATAAATTTAGCGGAGCATCATATTCTAGGAGAAATTCGGCTTTGCAAAAATGGATGCCTCTAAAATCGAATTTTGAGTTTAAATTTGAAATTGAAGTAGTCAAATGTGACTACGTTTTCCCGATTGTAGATTCAATATGATACCAATAACATTGTCATTTATTTTTGCATTTGATTTTTTTTTTTCTTTGGAGATACCGTTGTTTTACCCGGTCAAACAATCAAAACCGGAAGATAGATATTACTACTTCTTTAATATGATGGTGCTGAAAAGTGAAAACGTCAATGTTATAAAACGGATGGAGATAACTTCAGATGCAAGAATCAGAAACAGTAGCAATCAAACATAAACAATCAAAGGAGATAACAGAAAACAAGAAGAACACAGATTTAACGTGGAAAACCCCTCAGTGGGAGAGGTAAAAAACCACGGGCAGAAAAGAGATATTTTATTATGCAATGAATTTTACAGATTTCAACACGCACAGATAATGAGACAACAATTGTATTTATAGGCACAAATCCCAAACCCTAGCCGCAAGGAATCTTTGTCTCGATGCACCATAAATACCCCTACACGTGTCCTCCTTTTAATGACAATCAGATAGTCATCACATAACGTAATTAGCGGATGTGGGACCTGCGTATTCAAGTACTCGTGCAGACTATCACCCTACTGATAGTCACCTGCTGAAGCCTCGATGACTCCACCCTACCGATGCACGTAACTGAATACACTTCTCACCGCCCATCACACACCGAGTCTTGATTGGTTCCACCCAGATGCAGAGTTTAAGTCACCTTCTTCGACAAATCTCCACCTTGACTTCAACTCTCACTAGAGTCAAACAGATTGCATAACCGGATGTACTTGTACCGGATGCATTCGTCAATGCCGGATGTACTTGTACCGGACTATCTCCACAAAGATCCACTCCACCGATCGCCCTCGGTAGAGTTTCCAAAGATTACAAGCTTTGAATATTCGGTAAGTCCAGTAAAGTTGAAACTTACTCTGGCCGAATCGGTTTTAGTGAACATATCGCCAGGATTCTCCTTTGTGCCAATCTTCTTCACCACAACCCTCTTCTCATTCCTCAAGAAATGATACGACATCAATATGCTTGGTTCTCTCATGATGAACTGATCCTTAGCTAAACATATTGCACTTAGATCATCACAATATATCTCACTGATCCTGATGCAACCCCAAATCACCGACTAGCCCTTCAACCGGATACCTCCTTAGTTGCTTCAAAGAAGAGCCATGTATTCGCTTGATGAGTTGATAAGGCTCTCAGAGCTCAAGAGTAGCTTTCAAATGACCACCGCATTTCCCAATGTAAAACATAACCATCATTGATTTTCTCATCACAACATCGCTGCATAATCAAAGATCACGAGAACTCGTGACTGCACTTTGATATCACCTCTATAAATGAGACCAACATCACCGTACCTCTCGTGTACTGAATATCCTTTTAACACTTTCCAGTGTTCCTTTCCAGGTTGAGCCATAAACCTCGCTGACAACACCGATCGCTCGAGCGAGATCGTGCCTAGTGCATACCATGGCATACATCGATCGCCAACTCGCACTAGCATAGGGAACTTTGACATATACTCCTTCTCTTCACCGATCAGAAGCATAAACAGACAAATGAACATTTGATGCCATAGAGTATCTATTGGTTTTGCGTGCGAGACATCCCAAACTTGGCCAATATCTTCTCACACATAACCTGCTGAGACAAGAACAACTTCTTCCTCGACTTCTATCTCTCCGGATCTCCATCCTCAAGATTTTCTTGGCAAAGACCCAAATCCTTCATTTCAAATTCAAGACGAGAAGATTCTTCAGATTTTGAACATCGACTTCCTTGTCAGCAAACTATCAAAGATGTCATCCACATCTGAGACAAGATAGATATATGATCCATCTTTCAAAGATCAGTAGTAAACACAATACCATATGGACTTCTCGTTATAACCTCTTTGAAGCATAAAATCATCAAACCTTTTATACCACCGCTTGGAGCTTGCTTCAAACCATACAATGATTTCTTCAACTTGCAAACATAGTTTTCTTTGCCAGGAACTTGAAAACCTCAGCCGTGTCATGTATATCTCCTTATCCACCTCACCATGTAGAAAAGCGCTTTTCACATCTAATTGCTCAAGTTCCAGATCCTGCCGTGCCACCATTGCTAGTAACACCCTCGATTGAAGTGTGTCCGACCACTAGTGAAAATATTTCATCAAAGTCAACCCCTTCCTTTTGATCAATCCTCTTGCAACCAAACGTGCCTTATACTCCGACCCTTACGCGCTTTGTTATTCCTTCCTTTTCTTGAAGATCCATTTACAAGTCACAACTCCCTTGTCGGGAGGGTCGTTTGACCAATTCCCAAGTCCGATTCTTCAATAATGACTCCATTTCATCTCCCATGGTCGCATGCCACCGAGATGCTTCAGACATGTCATCACTTCCTCTGTAAGTAGTAGGTTCAAGAACCTCTACTTCTTCAAAGAACTTGGAGTGCATATCCACCAAATCATCATATCCATATCTCCTTGGAGTATCCCAACATTAGATCTTCTAGGCTGTCGGGCGTGAGACTCTGCCGATCAATGTTTGTATGACGCCCTCTTGAGGTCTCGTGATCGAAGCTTGGATCGGATTCGGTTCATTATCCAGATCGGATAGTGTTGATTTGGATCCACCGATCGCTGCATATCGAGAGCTCCACCTGAAGCTCCACCTGCTTCTCAACACTATCGATTGAAGATCGGTTTCGGACTCGGTGAGACCTCTCCATCGATGAGTTTAGCATAGAATTTTCATCAAACACAACGTCCTGCTGCCGAGGATTACTCGGACTCTGCGACGACCAAATTCTATATCCCTTCACTCCATCACCATACCCCACAAACACTCCCTTCTTGGCTCTTGGCTCCAACTTCCTTCACTAACATGATAGTAAGTCGTACTTCCAAAACCCTTAGAACGAGTAGTCAAGAGGCTTGCTCGACCACATCTCAAATGATGTCTTGAGATTGATTCTGTGTGAGGACTCCTGTTGATTAAGTAGCAAGTCGTCTTAACAGAATTACGCCCAAAATCTCCTTGATAAACCAAATTTGAGAAAGCATACATCTTGCCCTCTCCGGAAGAGTTTGATTCATCCTTTCACCTACACCATTCTCGCTAAGGTGTATTCCTTACAATATGATGTCCGCAATACCTCACCGCACAAAATGAATCAAAATCCGTCCCAGCCAATTCCGCACCATTATCTCATGACGAAGCTTCTTGATTTTCTTGCCTAACTGATTCTCCACTAGGACCTTCCACTGCTTGAAGTTACTGAATGCATCATTTTTGTTCTTCATCATCACCACCCAAGTCATCCTTGAATAGTCATCTATGAATGACACAAAATATCTATGACCACCCAATGACTCAACTCTTGATGGACCCCAGCAGTCTGAATGGATATAATCAAGTGTTGCCTTTGTATTGTGCAATCTGCACGAGAACTTACTTACAGTGCAATTTCCCAAACACACAATGTTCACAAAAGTCCGTATTCTTGACCTTATATCCCCAAGAAAACCTCAAGAAGAAAGAACTCAGATACCCGCTTTCACCCATGTGACCAAGTCTCACGTGCCACACTGAGTCTCATTGAGATCAGGTGAATCTGGCGAGAATGCAATAAAGAAGAAGCAGATCTGATACAAGAGATCCTTGTAATATATACAAGGTTCCCTCTTGATGCCTTTGAGGACTACAATCGAATCTTTGAAGACATTCAAATTGTCCACCTTCACCTTTGAAATTGAACCCTTTGTCATCCAAGAGACTAAGAGATACCAAATTCTTGGTCATCTGTGGAACATGTCTTACATCTTTCAAAGTGTACAAAATTTACCATCCTCTCGCCCTTAACTTTACTCGAGCCAATTCCCACAACTTTGCAAACCTTGTGTTGGCCATATAGATTTGACCACCATCCATCTCGCTTCATAAGTAGAAAACCACTCCTGCTTGGACAAATATGGTAGGATGCTCCAGAATCAAGTATCCACACATCATTGTGATGTGTAGAATCTCCTGCAAACTAGAACCGGATCCTCATCGATTGCTCGGTAGCTAAGGTCAGCTGTGCTGAATTGCCTTCCTGCTGCTTTCTTCTTCCTTGGGCAGCTTGGACTTCCAATGTCCCCGCTCCTTACAAGATATTACAGACATCGATGGACTTAGGACCTTTGGACCACGACTTCTTTTTCTTCTTCGCCCATATCCTTTTCCACTATTGTCTTTGCTAGCTACTAGCCCAAAGAACTGACCGTCTGCTCCAGCAGACCTTGTGTGTCTAAGCTCCCTGGCATGTAAGGCGGACCTCACATCCTCCAAAGCTCTCAGTATCCTTTCCAACTATGAAAGATCGCACAAAGTTTTCATATGATGCCGGTAATGACACCAACAGGATTAGGGCTGCATCTTCATCTTCAATTTTAACATCAATATTCCTTAAATCAAGCAATATTGTGTTCACCGGGTCCAGATGTTCCTCGGTGGACTTCCTTCATGCATCTTCAAACCGAACAACCTCTGTTTCAACAACAACTTGTTGGTCGCTGACTTGGTCATATACTGAGCTTTCAAGCTTCTTCCACAACTTGGTCGCGGTGTCTTCCTCAAAGAACCTCGGTGATAACATCATCGAGATAAGCACAACATGATGGTTGAATGTGCTTTCTCTTCCAGGACCGGCATAATCTGCGCACTTGTATTTGGTTTGTCGATAAAGGATTCCACAAAAACCTCGCTGTTTCAACAATGCACGATCTTGATTTGCCATAGACCAAAACTGCTCCTTCCTCAGAAATTTATCGATTTTACGTTTCTTCGACATCTTTCCTTGCTAAAGATCACAACTTTGTCACGAGATCCTAGCACCTTCTTCAAGGCCTTGGTGAAGACGAAGTTGATCGTGCAGATTGTTTTCTCCGTAACTGCGCTCGATACCACTTCTTATAAAATGGATGGAGATAACTTGGATGCAAGAAAGCAAACAGAGCAATCAAACATAAACAATCAAAGGAGATAACAGAAAAAAAAGAAGAACACAGATTTAACGTGGAAAACCCCTCAGTGGGAGAGGTAAAAAACCACGGGCAGAAAATAGATATTTTATTATGCACTGAATTTTACAGATTTCAACACGCACAGATAATGAGACAACAATTGTATTTATAGGCACAAATCCCTAAACCCTAGCCGCAAGGAATCTTTGTCTGATGCACCATAAATACCCCTACACGTGTCCTCCTTTTAATGACACTGTATAGCTGTCACATAACAGAATTAGCAGATGTGGGACCCTGCTCAGTATTCAAGTACTCGGCAGACTATCACCCTACCGATAGTCACTGCTGCTGAAGCCTCGATGAACTCCACCCTACCGATGCACAGGTGAATACACACTTCTCACCGTCCATCACACACCGAGTCTTCGATTAGTTCCACCCAGATGCAGAGTTTAAGTCACCTTACTGACAGTCAATGGATGAATTTGAAAAGATCCGGTATATCTAAGGACTAAGGAGATATAACTACTATGAGTATGAATGCTAGATTTTTGTGGGGATGCTTGTCATGTAAAAGTGGACATGAAAAAGTGTACGTCCCAATGTAGGAACTAAAGGCATCTATAGGTGGGAATGTGAAGTTGGGCGTCACTAGTGTTTTGTCAGAGATGACTTGGGCTCGTTAGGAATTCCTTGTGATTGTGCTTGCTTGGCTTGAAGGATGTTGGCTTGAGGACTGGCCTACCTAGAAGGAAAAACCCAACCCATTGATGATAGGGGCTTACACATGTTACAAATAAGGCTATGTTTGGGAGAATTCATGTAGCCGAGGTAGGCTAGATGAGGAAGATCGGGAGAAGCCTGACTGGAAGTATGTAGGGGAATGCTCAGACGGAGTAGAGGTGATAGGACTCTCGGCCGATGGTGAGGACGAGGGCTCCAATGTGAATGCATGTGGAAGGAGCTGAGGAGAATTTCAGGGATGGCAAGGCGAGGGCTGGTGAGAGAGTGGCAATTTCGGGAGTATAAGAGGTGGAACTTGACGATGTGCGAATATAAGGAAAGGAAGACTCACGATGACAACATGATGGGAAATATAAATGCGACTCGAGCTAAGATCTAGGCACTTGTACCAATGATGATTGGGACTGTAACCAAGAAAGATACATGTCTTGGAGCGGAAGTCGGTTTTGTGGTTATTGTAGGGGCGAGGATGAGGCCAACACGCACAACCAAAGATACAGAAAGGGAGTAGTCAGGGAATGTTGATAGACCATTTCATTGGGAGACTTGTAGTCAAGGACTTCGGTGGAAGACGGTTGATGATATAAGTAGCAGTAAGAAACGCATCATCCAAATAAGGAAGAGGCAAGTTGGAGTGACCTAGTAAAGCAAGACCAATTTCAACAATGTGACGATGATACTCAATGGCACCACTCTGTTCAGACGGGTGTGGACAAGACAAACGATGGTCAATGCCTATGAAAGTGAAATATGTATTTAGACGACGATATTCTCCTCCCCAATCGGTTTGAATATATCTGATTTTGGTGTTAAATTGCCGTTCGACCAATGCACTAAATTGAGGAAAAATAGAATTCACATCAGATTTGAGACGTAAAGGATAAAGCCACCAAAATTTGATTGGTGTAATGATCAAGAAAGCTAACATTATGTTTAGAATCATAAATAGAATCCCCGGCACATGGGTCCCATACATCAGAATAAATCAAATCTATAGGATGCGAAGAAGTAAAAGACGACACAGGTAACGACTAACGATGGCTCTTGTCCATTTGACAAGCATCACAGACAGACGCATGGCTGATGATGGTGCCGAGATGTTATTGAGACGAAGAACCTGATGAAGAACTGGATACGAACAATGTCCTAAATGTTAATGCCATTGAGTGACAGAGGATCAACGGAGCCAAAAGCTTGAGCAGAAAAGTGACTAAAAGATTCGGAAAAGTGATAAAGGTCATCTTTAAGGTATCCCCAATGTTAAACTGTGATATGCTTAAACAATTTTCGAGCTGAAAAAATGTTGGACCTAGTGCTCCTGCAGTGGCTGTAGCACAGGTCCAGTGGCCTAAAAGCGTTTTCAAGTTGTTGTTCAGTTCAGGTTCGGTTATATTACTTCCAACAGAAAATATAGTGATAGGTTAAGTTCTTGTATCAGAAGAAAACATTTAAAACATGCCGATCTATTCTGACCTGAATTTGGTCATGAAAAGTTAGTATTTTTCGTCTATAAATTGGTCATTTTTTTTGAAACATACATAGTGTTCCTTTATTTTGACATGACGTATTTATTTGGCTCGTAAACAGATTCAAAATGTTTCCGAAACTTACATAGAGGTATCACATTATTTTTTACTTGGATTTGGTATGGGATAACGTAATCATTTGGGCCTGTAAAATGGTAGGTAGCGTTTTCAAACTAATATAGTGTCGTTTTATTTTGACTCGAATTTGGTCCGGAGAACATAATCTTTTTGGCATGTAAAACGGTCTGAAACGTAAATAAATACCCACTCACATGTACTAGCGTATGAAATTGTCTGGAACGTTGATAGACCATTTCATAGGGAAACTTGTAGTCAAGGATTTTGGTGGTAAGACGGTTGATGATATAAGTGGCGGTAAGAAACACATCATCCCAAGTTGGAGTGAGCTAGTAAAGAGAGACCAATTTCAACAATGTGACGATGACGTTGCTCAATGACACAACTATGTTCAAATGCGTGTGGACAAGACGAACGATGGTCAATGTCTATAGAAGTGAAATATGTATTTAGACGACGATATTCCCCTCCCCAATCAGTTTGAATATATTTGATTTTGGTGTTAAATTGTCGTTCAACGAATGCACTAAATCGAGGAAAAATAGATTCCACATCAAATTTGAGACGGAAAGATAAAGCCACCTAAATTTAATTGGTGTAATCATCAAGAAAGCTAACATAATATTTGGAAACATAAATAGAATACTCGGCACATTGGTCCCATACATCATAATAAATCAAATCTAAAGAATGCGAAGAAGTAAAAGACGGCAATGTAACGACTAACGGTGGCTCTTGGCCAATGGTGCTGAGATGTTATTGTGACGTAGAACCTGACGAAGAATTGGATACGAGCAATGTCCTAAATGTTTATGCTATTGTGACATATGATATGAACAACGGGAGGCAAAATCTTGAGCAAGAAAGTGGCTAAAAGATTTGGAAAAGTGGTAAATGTCATCTTTAAGGTAGCCCCGATGTGAAACTGTGATATGCTTAAACAATTTTCGAGATGAAAAAATGTTGGACCTAGTGATTCTGCAGTGGCTGTAGCACATGTCATGTGGCCTAAAAGTTGTTTCAGGTTGTTTTTCAGTTCAGGTTCCGTTATATTACTTCTAATAGAAAATATAGTGATAAGTTAAGTTTCTTGTATAAGAAGAAAACATTTAAGACACGCCGATCTATTCTGACCCGAATTTAGTCATGAAAACTTAGTATTTTTGGTGTGTAAATTGGTCAAAAGCATTTTTAAAACATACATAGTGTTCCATTATTTTGACATGAATTTGATACAAACGATGTAATTTTTTTGGCCCGTAAACAAGCCCATAATGTTTCTGTAACTTACATAGAGGTATCACATTATTTTTTACTTGGGTTTGGTATGGAAAAAGTAATCATGCGGGCTTGTAAAATGGTAGGTAACGTTTTCAAAACTTGTGTCATTTTATTTGACTCGAATTTGGTCTGGAAATCATAATCTTTTTGACATGTAATTAGGGTCCGAAACGTTAAAAAAATAACTCACATATACTAGCGTATGAAAATAGAATGATCAATTAACTACTCAATGTTAAAGAAAACTACTAAAATCGTAGGTCCGTAAAATAAGTAGAAAAGATAAAGTAATAAGGTCAGAATGATATAAAGCTCTTGACTCGTTTTTTTTTGTTAGAATGGCGTGCGTCTTGGAAAGTAAACCAACTCTCACAGTCTTAGGGCACTCGTAGTAGATGTTCTATTAGGTGTCCTATATCTAAAATAGAAATAAAAAAACAAAAAACTACTACAAATCTGATCTACATCAGATGGGCTATACCTAAAAATATTTAGCCCAAATGAATAGTGTTGTTCTATATTTGGGATGACACTGTAGCTGCTCTTTGCTCAAAACCGCGGGAACCCTTTCTTCTTCCTCATCTATTTTTTTTTTCCACAGACCAGACGAAGCATCAACGGCCATTCCATTTTTTTTTTCAACAGAATTTCCACATCCACACAAGTAAGCTCTTTTTGTTGTTGATTTATATATGGGATTTTCACATTTTGTATCAATTTGTAGCCATTTCAGAATTTTGCTTCATGAGCATGAATTTGGGGATTTCTTGCAAATGGAAATTATCGATTTGCCATTTGCCATCCATGATAACGATGATGATGGTTTGTTTATTAGTAGTCAGATATACCGTTTGAAGTTGTTTTGTGGGATTTTTCTTTTGAGAGTAAATGTATTTTACGAGTCCATCACGAGTAATTCATCATTAATCCGTTCACTTGCAGGCTTGCAAATGAACCCGCACTCCCCCCCGTCGTTCTCCTTCTCCCCTCGCCGGCTCTCAGGTCTGTCTTATGATTTCACGCTTCTCCCCAAGGAATTTGTAATCCCCTGCTTTTTCTTTTTTAGAGTGATTCTAAGCAAAGTTTTGTTTCATTTCAGACTTTTTCTTTTAAATCATTTAGTATTCTGGGTTCTTTGCTTTGTGAAGGTTTGATATTTTTTGTTGGTATATTTTTAGAGAGAGATCTTCGGTTGTGTTTGTTTTGGGTTGCAGTTTTTTTGGGAGTTTTTTTTGGAGTTTTTTTTGATAAAGTGATTGAAGTAATGATTAGAAATTTGAATGGGTAAAATAAAGTAGAATAATGATTGGTGTAGATTATGAAATGATTGGTGAAATAAAGTAGAATAATGAATAAAATAATGGTAAAAAATGTAATAAAGTTGATAAAGTGAAATGATGAGAGATGATTTAATATTTTTTATTTGTAGTTGAAGATTTGATTGGTGAGAGAATTGTAAGAAATGATTGGTGATGTGATGTAAAAAAAACGCCCAAAAAAAACTCCGGCCAAAACAAACGGAGCCTTCTTGTCTATAATTTGTTGGTCATACATATATACAGAGTATTGTTGTTAGGCTATGGGAATTAATTTTTGTGTATATTACTCGATCCGTTTTCAGATGTTATGTTATTTTAGGTATGAATAACGACATTTCCGAAATTATGCGTATGGCGGGAGTAACTGATGATGGGTTGAGCGGTGAATTTTACCTATCTAAAACAAATGGTGATCGCTACTCTGGTTGCACAAAATGATTTGGACACCTCAGCCGAGTTGGAGGCGGATCGTCCGGGAAAAAAAAGAACAAGAACTTCTCACCAAATGAGGACCTTGTGTTGATATCTGCTTGGCTTAACGTAAGTCTTGACCCTATCCGTAGCACAAATCAAAAAGCAGATCAGTACTGGAAAAGAATTGAGACATATTTTAATGAGTCCATAGATGCCAAGTATGGACAACGCACAACAGGATCTCTTCGAAGTTGATGGAAAAAAATCCAACAAGGTGTTAACAAGTTTTGTGGCTATCACACGCAGCTTGAGTTATCTCATAAATCTGGTGCAACTTGCCAAGATTTGGTATGTAAACTGATACTTTATGTGAATGAAATGAATGCTGAAAAGTTAGTAATAAATATTGATCTTTTGTGTTACAGATTGAAGAGGCCAAACAGGTGTACCATTCAAGGGAGAAATGTGAATTTCAATATGAACATTGCTGGAATAAACTTAGACATCAATGTATGTGGATCAATCTCGGAAGTCAAGGACCGGTTAAAAAAAGAGTGCTTTCATCTGATACAGTTAATTTGGATGATGAAGAGAATCCTACTTCTGACTTTGTCGATTTGGATAGACCACCGGGCGTAAAAATAGCAATGGCTGATGATACTTGAGAAAGAGAAAGAGAAAGGCAAAGGGAAAGGGAAAAGGAAAGCCTTTGACACATCTCAATTTGATGTCACTTTTAGCAACTATATAGAGGAAAACGCAAAAAGATGATGAACGAAAATGGTGATGGTAAAACAACAGATTGGAGATGGATAAGAAGAAACTTGATATTGAGTCACAAGGTCGGGTTTGACAAAGAAAGAAAGCGACAAAACGGGCAAAGGAAGATCAAGCAATATTAATGATGATGAATCTGAGCAAGTTGGAGACTGAAATACAAAGGGAATATTTTGCAAAATTACAGGCTGATGTCTTCGCGAGAATGATGTCTAAATAGCAGCACTTTATGCTATGCTTTTGGACTATGATTAGTAAATTAAGGTTAACAACAATATGATTTTTGTTCTTGGTTCAGTTTTTTGTTGGAACTCTGATGTAGGTTATGATTTGTAGTCCCTGTAATTTTTAGGTTCTGCAAGTTGCAAACATGGTTTCTGTTGGAATTGTCATTAATGTAATGTGCAAACATGGTTTCTGTTGTTATTTTCTTTTTTAGTCCCTGTGCTCTTTTTGTCTCTTTTCTTTGGATAACTATCATGACCAAATAGAAGAGATAAAAAATATGCTTCATTGAAGAAGTTAAAGAAGCAGCTAGATGCACAACAGAACTGAAGTTCATGGTATCATATATGTGTTGTTTGTGCATATGTTGGAACAACATAACATAAAAAAAAATGAAAAAAAGGAACATAACATCTAACATTCATATCAAATAAAACACCAATACAAAGATTCAATAAAGAAAAGAACATAAATGACACAACACGAGACTTATTTCTAAACAAGAAAAAGATACAACAACACGAGACTTATTTCTAAACAAGAAAAAGACGCTCAAATGCAAAACAACATTAAGACACACATCATTCCTCACTATATAAATTCCATAGATGTTCCACTAGATCATCTTGAAGTTGACTATGCATTGCTCTATCTCTGATCTCGTCGAGGGATTGCATGAAGTTCATAAGTTCTGAAGTATAAGTGCGTGTTACAGTGGGAATCGGAGGACTTGAAGGGATTTGTTCATATTCAGAGATATCCGGTTGTGGGTGAAGTTCCCGCTCATCCTCGACAATCATATTGTGCATGATAATACATGCCAACATGATCTTCTTGAGTGTGGCACGGTCATAAAACCGCGCAGGACCACGGACAATTGCAAATCTGGCCTGTAGCACACCAAAAGCACGTTCAACGTCCTTTCTAAAAGATTCTTGAGCTCCAGTGAAATATTTGGTCTTACGATTCATTGGTAATGGAATTGCTTTGACAAATGTTGCCCATAGAGGATAGATCCCATCAGCTAGATAATAACCCATATTGTAGTCGTGACCATTAATCGAATAGTTAACTGAAGGGCCCTCGCCTCTTGTTATTTCAGAAAACACATGTGATCGTTATAGCACATTGATATCATTATGTGATCCCGGTAACCCAAAGAATGCATGCCAAATCCATAAATCATAAGATGCTACAGCTTCTAAGATAAGTGTAGGTTCATGACAATGACCTGTGAACATACCTTTCCAAGCAGTTGGACAATTTTTCCACCTCCAATGCATGCAATCGATACTACCCAACATTCCTGGAAAGCCACGAGCTTCACCGACTTGAAGCAATCTTGCAATGTCATCCGAGTTTGGCTTTCGTAGATACTCCGGACCAAATATATCAATGATTGCGTCAACAAGGTGCCTCAAACTTTTGTGGGCTGTGCTTTCTCCAATCCGTATGTACTCATCCATGAAATCAGCCGTTACCCCATACGCCAACATCCGCAGTGCCGCAGTTGTTTTTTGAAGAGATGACAAACCTAATTTTCCAGCAGCATTTCTTTTTTGTTGAAAGTATGGATCATGTGCTTCCACTGCCGAGTGAATCCGCATGAATAACTCACGTCTCATCCGGAATCTCCTACGAAACATTTGATCTGAAAAAACTGGCGGTGTAGCAAAATAATCATTAAATAAGCGTTGATGCCCTTGCAAAGTGTCACGATCAATAGATGTCCGTGATTGTCGGGAGCTTTCACCTTGTGCCTCGAGTTTTTCTCTTTCACGTTTGAAGGCTAGAATTTGAATCATATCATCGTCATCATCGCATCCGTACAAATAATCTTTCAAAAAATTATTGTTGCCACTCATTGTGTAGGATGAAGCTTGACAAAATAAAATATAAAATGTAAACTATAAAAGTTTTTTTAGCTCTCAAGTGTGGTGAAGAATGAATGAACAATAGCTTTATTTATAGTTGGATTTCGAAATACGACCGTTGGAAAATAGCCGTTGGAATTTGAATTTGAATTTGAAATTTGAATCTCAATTTTTTTTATAGCACATGCCATTGAAATATAGGTGTTGGAATTTGAATTTGAATTTGAAATTTGAATCTCAATTTTTTTATAGCACATGCCGTTGAAATATAGCTGTTGGAATATAACCGTTGGAATTTTAAAAAGTAGTTACAAGGTGTTTTTGAATTTTGCAAAAAATAAATATTTTAATGTTATAGGTATATGGATAGAAATGCTGCTGTGGAGTGTTTTGAATTGAGATGTTGTAAAATAGATATATGTATTTTTTAATATTATTTTAGGGATGCAATTTAGCACATCTACTGCAAGTGCCCTTACAACCTCACCTTGTAAGTGTAAAACATTTATTTATTTATTTATTTTGTTTTGTGCAGAGTAGTATAAAACATTTTAAGCGTGAAAATATATTCCCTATAATAATTGGTAATATAATAAGTACTATATGCCTCAAGAGTATAAATCAAAATACTACCTTTGTCCTAAAATAAGATTACCATTAATCCAAATATTTTGTCCCTAATGACACGTTTGTTTTACAGGAATGGAATGAACTGAAATAAAATCCAATGAATATAATGAAATAGAATAGAATAAACTTACCCCATTCATGTGTTTGGAACATGACCGAATAGAATGAAACAAATTATATAATAGATGAAACAACGAGTGATAATGGGTGGTGAGGGATAAGGTGGCGAGATATGTGATGAGAAAGAGTGGGGTTGTAAGGTACGGTAGGGTGGGGCAAGGTCCCATACCCTAGTGGTTGCCACTAGGGTCTACCTGGGGCTCTCGAGTGAGATGACCCGGGTTCGATCCCCCTCCCCCGTAGATTAAAAAAGCTTTCGTCCAAGTGGGGAAAAAAAGTACGGTAGGATAGGGCAAGGTGAAAAAGGTAGAGTTGGGAGGTGTGGGTGGGGTAGTTTTATCCCACCTCCCATCTTAACTCACCTATCACACATTATACCAGTAATCCCACCATACTTTACCACCCTACCCTATCACACCCTACCCTACCCCATCCTACTTTATCTCATCATGCCTTACCCCATCACATTTTCCTACTCCACCGACCCTACCCTATCCTTTCGCACATATAACCCAACTTACCTATCACCCCGCCACACCATAACATATTCCTTATGATCTGTAACCATACCCCACATTAACTCACCACCCACCCTACCCTATCATTCACCCAACCTTACAACCTATCATACCTCACCCAACCCCACCCACCCCATCTCATCTGCTCTACCTTACCATGTCAAGCGACACGTAACCCTACCGCACCACATTCTATCTAACTTACCCACCCCCACCCTATGTTGAATTTTTGAAATTGAAAACACAACACAAAATAAAATGTAGTATTCTTATTACCCAAGAATAATGAATGAGTTAAGTTATAATGTTTTTTATCATGGGGTATTTATAGAGCATACACCTCATGAACAGTTGAAAGTAAGTTACAAGTCTGTTACAACATAATAACTGCCTAGCTATGTTACTCAGCTGAGCTGAGTTGCATGTTGCCCATTCAGTTAAGATGACTCCATCAGCTGTGCTGAGTTGACTGCTTCATTGAGCTGAGTTTCGTTCACTTGAGCACTTCCTCCGGTATCAACATTCCTTTATCAATATATTGTAACACCTCCTCAAGATGAGAGTGATACATGAATGAATTTTCACATCCTCTTGTAGTCAACATTCCTTTATCCACTAGAACTTGGCTGAAAGGTCTTGGGAATGCCTAGTTTGTCCAGAAAATAAGAAAAGATTGGTACATCCAGAGCCTTGGTGAGAATATCAACAATTTTCTCCTTGGTGTGCATAGGTAGGAGTTTATGCAGCCCAAATTTGACATTGTCTCTAACAACATAATAACCAATTTCAATGTGCTTAGTTCTTTTATGAAAAACTGGATTGTGAGCAATGGGCATAGCACTGGCATTGTCGCAAAATAATAGACCAGGTAGATGAACAATGATTTTCTAATCTTGGAGAATGTAAACAAGCCATTGAATTTCACAGGTAGCATTAAACATAGCCATGTACTCAGCTTATGAAGAACTTCTTGAAATAGTTGTTTGGCTTTTAGCTTTCCATGAGATAGGAACATCATATAGCCCTGTTGTTAACAACAGAGCCATTTGTGAACAACTCATGTTCGGCTCGTTAGTGTTCGTGATTGTTTGTTCGTTTAGTTTAACGAGCCGAGCACGAACATGATTGTAGGCTCGTTTGCTTACCGAACAAACACGAGCTTGGTTCGTGAACGTTCGATTATGTTCGTGAACATGTTTATATAAATACATCAATGTATAGTAACCCTAATTTAATAGACGATAAGTCATTCAGTCAACTAATAAAGATTATAGATTGATTTTATATAATATTTAGATATTTTTATGATAATTTTTGTTATGTGATGTATATAATATTAATTTGTAACTTTTTATTTTTTCATTTACACTTTATGTTTTATACCTTAACCAACTGAACTCAAACCGAGCTTGAGCCAAACTCGAGTCATAAGAAAATAATATGTTTAACGAGCCGAGCTCGAGCATAAATTTTCATTCATTTAACAAATGAACGAGCTTGAACGAGCTCGTGA
Organism: Gentiana macrophylla; assembly: GCA_026214975.1. Taxonomy (NCBI): domain Eukaryota; kingdom Viridiplantae; phylum Streptophyta; class Magnoliopsida; order Gentianales; family Gentianaceae; genus Gentiana; species Gentiana macrophylla. Next base: position 78,991,341 of record CM047816.1, read on the forward strand.
GCTAAACGACCTCGATTTCGAACCACCCGTACTCTGTTCGTCTCGGCTCGGCTCGTTAACAACACTATATAGCCCAAAGTAGATATTCTTGTTTCAGGGCATCCAACCCAATCACTATCAGTGAATTATCTCAAAACAAGGTTGTTCTCGGTTGGGAAAAAGATACATTGGCCTAGATTGGCTTTCAAATGTCTTAAAAGCATATGATCAGCCTTCATATGATTTTCAGTAAGCGTGTCCGAAAACTGACTCACCTGCTAAATTGCAAAAGCAATTTTAGGTATGGTGAAAGTGAGATATATCAACTTTCCAACTAGTGCTTGCCTCGCCCAAACTCATATTCTTATAGAAGATTTAAGGTGTACTTCATTTGAGAGATTGAAATACCCTCGGGTGTCCTGGCAGCTTCAATGCCCAAAAAAATATCTCAGTTTACCAAGATCTTTGATTGTAAACTATTATAGCAAATTGTCTTTAACTTGCTGAATCACCTTAAGATCAGGATTGGCTGCTATTATCTCATATACATAATCCAACAAAGCAATAAAGGAATTTCCCGGTGTGATCATTCTTAGGCTTAACAAACCCTTGTTGCTCCAATGACTCTATCAGCTTACAATTCCATTATCTGATGGCTTGTTTCAATCCATATAGGGATTTGGTTAACTTGTAAACCTAATTTGTCTTGTCAGCCTTGAAACCTGGAGAAAGGTGTATGTAAAATTGTATTGACATGAAGATTGACATGAAAATTGTATTGTAAAATTGTTCATAAAGATCACCATGCAAGAAAGATGTATTGACATTCATTTGGTGAGGATGCTAGCTATTAGTTGTTGTTGGTGTCAGAAAAGTTCTGGCTGTAGTGATCTTCACAACTGGTGAGTAGATCTCTTGGTAATCAATGCCATATGTTTGAGTATAACCTTTTGCTACTAATCTGTCCTTGTATCACTCTATAGAGCCATAAGAAGTTCACTTAATCTTGTATACTCATTTGCACCCAATGGGCTTCTTTCCAAGAGACAGATGAACCACTTCCCATGTGTGAGTGGTCTGTAAAGCTTCAATCTCTTTCCGCATTTCCGCTTTCCACTCATCATGATTGATTTCTTGATTGAGTGTATTTGGTTTTGTGACAGCATTAATGGCACAAACATATTTAACATACTCAGCTAAGAGTCTCTCCAGACTCATTACTTCACTCAACAGATATGGAGTCTGTTGTACTGTGTTACCACCTCCCTGATAAAATCTGGTTCTTGATGATCTCCTTAGCTGAATAGGTGCAGGTGCCTGATAAGTTCCTAAAAAGTCGAATAATTCCAGATGTTTTGGACTCAATTTGGTGTCGTGTGTCGCTATTTTGCGATGTTTTTATCCTTTTTGGGCTAGATTACTGCGGATGATTGAATTATTACAGGATGATTTGAGATTAGAAGAAAAAGGCCCAAAAAGCGGAGCTAAAGTTGAAGAATTCAAAAACCAGCCTCTGTCATACCCAGGGTGTGACAGTTTCCAGAAATCTGATCCTGGCCAACGAAATGTTCTGATTGGTCGAAGCTTTTCCAACGTGATTTTCCTTGAAGCTGGCGTGAATTATATGGAAAAAGAGGAGCCCACACACTAGAAGAGTCCAAGATTGATAGATAATTGATTTTTAGAGATTTTCTTGATTAAATTAATTATGCAAACTTATATTTATGATGTAATTATCCCTTTTATACTCCCCTAAGTGGTTCAAATCATCATACACACATTTTTCATCAGATTTTGGGGCGACTATCTTCCTCTCTTCATCATCATCTTCTCCCATCCCCAAGAACAAGGATTTTAGGTTTTAAGAATTCAAGAACGAAGCTTTTTCGAGGTTTGATTATTTATGCAATACTTTGACGGTTTCTCTCTATCTCTTTTCTCCTTTATTCTATTTATTTATTTTTCTTGTCAAAGTATGAATTATATGGTCGAATCTTAGAATCTTGATACGTTACAAGAGTAAATATTAGTTTCTTGGATTAGGAAAAGCCCGGCGATGATTATATAGTTTTAAAGATACAATCATTTCATTGATAGGAATTTTGTCATGTTTATGAATTTGATCTTGTATGCTTATTCATGTAATTTTTCGGAAATAATATCTCGAAGGAGTGAATGACTATAGGATTGCATGAGAAACTTCATTCGATTAATTGATGACAGAAAAAGTATTAATTAATCGATTACTTAGAAACCAAGATCGAATCTTTAGGGATTTCTTGAATGAAAATTAGGTTAAACCTAAAGTGGCCCTTTAATTATGGTAATTCAATGGACCTAATTTTATTTATCATTGTAGGAAATTGAATGTTGGATAAAACTAGGTACAATCACGATAATAGTTCGAAAGAATGTTTACGTGTAATATTTGATAATTGGTCTTCATAAATGGAAGATTCATATTGATAGAAAGATTGTTGAAATTCTATGTAAACAACGTCGTGGTGGATCCGAAATCCAAGAAATGCCTCTAAACCTTGAATCCTATTACCTAAATCTTGAAGTTCTTGGCTATTAATTAGATTATCTTTATTTTCTTTAATTGTAGGATTTTTAGATAAAACCTCCAAAATTTTGATTTGTCTAGCTAATATAAATCGGCAATTGTTTAGTGATTGACTACAAGTCCCTGTGGGATCGACATCCTAAGTACTACTCGATAAGCCGTGCGCTTGCGGTAGCATTTAGTGATTAAAGTGAAAATCACACAACAAGTTTTCTGGCGCCGTTGCCGGGGACTTGAGTGTCAACATTGAGCCGGTTGTTAATTTGTTAGACTGGACTTTCTCACCATAGCAAGCTGCACCTTGCTACGGTGAGACCTTTTTGCTTTTGATTTTTTTCTTTTCTTGTGCAGAAATTTGAAGTGCCAAGCTTTCATGGATTCATTTTACTCTATATTCAGCGCTCAAGTGACACCAACTGATGAGAGGATGTATGGATATGGACTTAACCAATTTAAAGTTAGACGTTCATAATGTGGTGGAAACCATTGTGAAGCTCAGTGCAATGGAGGTTATTCATCCCACCAATGGAATACTTATGACAATTATGGTGCAAGTTATGAGAATCAATTCCAATATAGCCACAACTACGCACCAACATACAATGGTGGGAGGAGTAACTATCCTTATTCTCCGTGGGGTCAAGATCAAAACAATTGGCAACAACAAGTGTTCCCTCACTCAGAACCCAAGTCTAACATTGAAATTTTGTTAGAGAAATCTATAGAGAGCAGAGAGAAATTTTCTAGAGAAATGGCACACCTATTGTGTCCTGCTCCAGAAAAAAGGGAACTGGCTTTGGGAGAATTAGTTGCACATAATCGCCATGTTCTTGAAGATGAAAGGGAAACGGAGATGATGGCGATTCAAGAGCAGGAGGCCGACCTTGAAATTTGTGGGGATGAAAACTGTGATCTTTATGAAATCCCACAATGTCTTGATCTAAATATTTTCAGTGATGATTTCTCGAAGATTGCTGAGTGTTTGGGCCTTCGTATTAACAAGAGTGGAGCCACATGGAAATTTGAACCATCTTCACAAGATAATGGTGCAATAAATCCAGATTCAACATTGATAAGCCAAGAAGATGATGAAAAGGGAGGTAACAATATTGTTCTTGATTCCAATCCATTTGATAATGTTAGTTATCATTCCTTGAATAGCGATGTTGAATTTCTTGATGTTGAGCATATCGAGTATATAGATGTTGCACCTCTAATAGTCCATAATTCTCTAAGATTTGTCATGAGCATTGATAAAGAGATTAATAAATTGTTAGGAGGCACTTCATTCGTTGGAGCTAAAATGATTAATCACTTTTTGAGAAGACATTATTATAGGCTCCCAATGCTATATATGAAAATACTTGTAAATATCTTTGATATGTGGAGAAAGATGTAGAGGGATGCCCTTCTTTGGTTTAGTCCTCCTTGAGAATGATGTTTAAAGGTAGTCCAACTGAAGACTATAAATTCAGAATGTGTTTTTATTTTTTTTCTTATTTAATGAATAAATAAAGAAGAGAGTTGTCTTCTCGGTCCTTTGGTCTTGGTTTTTTTTTTTTTTTTTTTTTTTTTTTTGTGTCTGCTTTTGCAGAGAGAAAGATGTGCACAAGTGGTACTTGAAGGTCATTGCATGCGCAGAAAACGAGCTTTGGAAAGTGGAGGTCACACCAATGACGTGGTTAAATACAATAAGGGTGGCTAAAAAAAACAAAAAAACAAAAAAAAAAAAACAACATCACACACCATTACTGTGATGGAGGCTGTTTTCCAAAAAAAAAAAAAAAACTTTTTTTTTTCCCAAACTTTCGGCCCAACACCCATTTTCTCTTAACTAGATAATCATTCATTTTATTTTATTTTTTTCTTTATTTCTTTTCCCCTATTCTTCCTAAACCCAACTATCCCCCCTTCCCTGCTTCATCCCTCCCGTCCCCTTCCCCCATCACCTTCTTCTATATATAAAAAAAAAAAAGAAAACAAAAATATTTCTTTCTTTCTTCTTTCTTTTATTTTCTTTTACCATCTTTTTCGTCCAACTTTTTACATCCACTCCACTTCTTCCATCTCATGGGCAAAACTAATAATTTTCGAGATATTACTCCTAAAATAAAGCCACCATTGAAAGAACAACCACAAAATCCGGTGACTGTTCCGGAGCTCCGGTAACTCTCAATTCTACACTCTCCACCACCACAGGGTTCGAAGAAGATTCTTCAGGACTACGCTGTTCGGAGCGCGATGATATGCACACAAGGAGCCCGCCCATCGATCTTGTGAGTTCTCTTTTCACCCTCCCATGATTTAATTTAATTACATTGGGGACAATGCAACATTTAAGTGTGGGGGATCGACATTTGTGCAAGTCTTTCTTCTATGCAATTTACAGTCTTAGTCATTGTCAGCCGAGTCAGTTGTGTCGTTTTGTCTTGATGGTTTTGATGATCACACATAGCTACTTTAAATGAGATTTGCAATGCATGAAAATTGATATAGTTTCCTAAATCTTAATTTCTATTGGTTAGTAATAAATAGGAAGTTGTATCATTATTCTCCCAAAGTAGAGAAATTATCCTTATTTTCTTTGGTTTGGAAATAAAGCGTTGGACCCCCTTGCACTTGTATGACATTGATGTTTGTTAGTCATGTGTTTTGCTAGTTCTAATGGTTTTTGCCATCTCTTATACCTTTTCCTACACCTATCACCATTTTTTTTTTCCTATTTGGGCTATTCTTACCTACCGTCCTTTTTCCCAAAGACCTTATGATTTATGTGTTGAACAATGCCTTGGTTATTGAAGATATACAAGCATATAGTAGGGCATTTTCAATGGAATGAGCTTGAGAGTTTAGTCACCTCATAAATATTGAGCGTTGAGTGATATATCCCGTGAGGGTCTATTTGCTTGGTCTATGTTGTTTCTCATTGATAATTTTTGTTCACTTTTGCTCCTGATATGATAAAAAAAGATTTGTTAGTCTATATCTTGTGTTTTGAATGCCGGGATGAACTTTATTAATGCTCGTGTGTTGTACATCTTCGTCTATTGCTATGTCATATGTGATCTTCTTAGTCCATCTCGTCTTGAGTCTTTTTGTTTGCTTGGGGAAAAGCAAAGTGTTAAGCTTGGGGGAGTGATAAGTTCCTAAAAAGTCGAATAATTCTAGATGTTTTGGACTCAATTTGGTGTCGTGTGTCGCTATTTTGCGATGTTTTTATCCTTTTTGGGCTAGATTACTGCGGATGATTGAATTATTACAGGATGATTCGAGATTAGAAGAAAAAGGCCCAAAAAGCGGAGCTAAAGTTGAAGAATTCAAAAACCAGCCTCTGTCATACCCAATGTGTGACAGTTTCCAGAAATCTGATCCTGGCCAACGAAATGTTCTGATTGGTCGAAGCTTTTCCAACGTGATTTTCCTTGAAGCTGGCGTGAATTATATGGAAAAAGAGGAGCCCACACACTAGAAGAGTCCAAGATTGATAGATAATTGATTTTTAGAGATTTTCTTGATTAAATTAATTATGGAAACTTATATTTATGATGTAATTATCCCTTTTATACTCCCCTAAGTGGTACAAATCATCATATATACACGCATTTTTCATCAGATTTTGGGGCGACTATCTTCCTCTCTTCATCATCATCTTCTCCCATCCCCAAGAACAAGGATTTTAGGTTTTAAGAATTCAAGAACGAAGCTTTTCGAGGTTTGATTATTTATGCAATACTTTGACGGTTTCTCTCATCTTTTTCTCCTTTATTCTATTTATTTATTTTTCTTGTCAAAGTATGAATTATATGGTCGAATCTTGGAATCTTGATATGTTACTTAGTAAATATTAGTTTCTTGGATTAGGAAAAGCCCGGCGATGATTATATAGTTTTAAAGATACAATCTTTTCATTGATAGGATTTTTGTCATGTTTATGAATTTGATCTTGTATGCTTATTCATGTAATTTTCCGGAAATAATATCTCAAGGAGTGAATGATCAGTAGGATTGCATGAGAAACTTCATTCGATTAATTGATGACGAGAAAAAGTATTAATTAATCGATAACCTAAAACCAAGATCGAATCTTTGGGATTTCTTGAATGAAAATTAGGTTAAACCTAAAGTGGCCCTTTAATTATGGTAATTCAATGGACCTAATTTTATTTATCATTGTAGAAACTGAATGTTGGATAAAACTAGGTACAATCACGATAATAGTTCGAAAGAATGTTTACGTGTAACATTTGATAATTGGTCTTCATAATTAATTACTTTAATCAATGGATATCAAGCAGGTAGTTGTTTATGACTACACACTTATTTATGTAATGCACATTTCATTTTTCTTAATGGCCAATCTTGAAAATTGAAAAGTGAAAAATGAAAAGTTAAAGTGAAAAGTGAAAAGTGAAAAGACAGGAAATACAAACAAAAACAAGCACTGTGTTTTCTTTTTCCTTTGTTTCTGAAGCCCAGTTGCCAGGAAAGGGGAAAGATTTCGTTTGAAAATTATAATAGTAATAATACAAACACAAAAACCCCTTTCTGCACTGCAGTTCTTCTCTTCAGCCCACAGCGAGCTCACACACAAATGTAGAAACTGAGATTCAAAATCTTTCGATCTCTGTGTACCAAGAGCATCTTTGCAATGATCTGAACTCAAAGTTGGAAGAGGACGATACACTTGAAGGAGAGAAAAAAAATACTCAATTTTTTCGGTTTTTTGTTTGATTTTTCTTTTGTGGCGATGTATAAGAACCAGCTGCAGGAGCTGGCGCAACGGAGCTGCTTCAATTTGCCATCGTACTCATGTATTAGAGAAGGTCCGGATCACGCGCCGCGGTTCAAGGCTACTGTTAATTTTAATGGCGAGACGTTTGAGAGTCCGCAGTACTGTACTACGCTTCGCCAAGCTGAGCATTCTGCAGCTGAGGTTGCGCTCAACGCCCTAGCTGGCCGTGGACCTTCCAACTCCCTAGCTGCCAGAGTTTTGGTAGGTTTTTTAAATTTTTTTCGTCTCACTCCTTGTATTTCAGTTAGAGTTAGGGTTATGATATGATTACGCTGTATATTTTGTTCGCAATGCTTTTCTTTTTCCGTTTAGTGCAATTTGTTGAGATCCCTTTATTGCTCTTGCATCAATGAATCGAGTGTTTTGACTTCATTAGGTATGTGGAAAGTGAAAATGGTAATAGTTCTTTGGCACTGCTTACATTATGGATTTTGCTGCTATTGTAATGAGAACATAGCAAAGGGACATAAGAAAATGTGGCCGAGTTATCCGTTATCTTACTCATTTACATGTTTTGATTCTTTCCTTTTGACCTACAATACTGTAAATACTTGTGTTGTCATCAGTTTTGGCAAGTCTGTGTTGTGGCATTTGGTTGAACTAGTTAGAATTCGGAATATGTTATGTCATTGACTATCCTTTCGTGACATATACAACAAAAACTGGTGATAAAGCGTTCAACCCAGGGAGTTGCATATGAAAGGGTTAACTGTGTCCCCTATGCCCTTGTTCTTTTAGCATTTGTCCTTACCTTTGAGGATATAACTCCATGTCATGTTCTATATACCGTATTCCGTTTGGGGATCACATTCGGCAGCATACCGAAATCGACTTTCAGAATGTCTATTATACTTTTAAAAAGCCATTATGCTTTTCTATGGTCTATAATCAACTTTTTAAAAGTCGAATGTACATAAGCAACTTTTTGAAAGTCGATTTTTGGTGTGGTACCGTGGTAGATGTCGTGTCACAATAGCTTGGGTATGGTGCCTTGAGAGGGTACCCTCCGTTTAAGATGGAAAATGTAGGAAGAAGGGAATCACAACCTCCATTTTATATGAGACACACGGATGCAAGGACTATAGATAATTTAACATTTCTACTATACATGGAAAAACATGTATTGTGCCCACCCTCGTAAATTTCCTCTAGCCCTTTTCCAATGATTAGATTATCGACTTGATTGGACTTGAGTACTTATCCTGACTTAGAGGTGATGTCTACTACTTTGCACCAAAAGACGATAAGTATGAGGGTTTTCCTTGACAAATTGACACATTTGAGGAAAATCCAAGTTCTTTGTCAACTTAAAATTTAATGAATAATATGTGTAGCAATAAAAACCATAGCGCATGAAGAATTCTGCTGCAACTCAACCAATCCATAGTACATTCTTATCTCAAATTGTCGTCACCGACTCACCGGAGTGATAAATACTGTGTTCAAAGAATTTCCTTTGGTCCTTAAGCTAATCACAGGTGAAAAAGGTTTAACAGTTTGCTTAGAGAGGCATATACTCCCAAATACTTCTCTGTGTGTCTATATATGTTTTTTTATTTTTTTATTTTTTATTTTTTATTTTTTTTTTGTGTAATCTGGAATATAATAACATCAAAATGCAATTAAAGAACAGATATTAAAGTTTATTCTTCTTAAATTATGCTGATCGGTATACTATGATCACAAAAATAGGTCAGATGTGTTGCAACAAATACGCAAGTGCCTAAACAGAAATGAAAAAAATATCGTTAGGTACAAAAATCATGAGTATTATGAATGTTCCTTCTCCTTTTGGTACTCCTAACACGATTGTCCTTAGGCATCAATTTCAAAACCCCATCCTACCCTGCCAATTCAAATTTGGACGGGATCTTCTCTAAATTTGTTAGAAGGATTATTGTATTCTAACATCTTTTGAATGCTTTTGGTGAAGCATATCTTGCTTCCTCACACTTCTTTGCTTTAAGCATTTCTAATGTTCCTTATAGTCACGCTGTTCGATTCGGACTCATCTGCCATTGCTCCTCTTGATAAATACGTCCAAAGCCTACTGATAAAGAATATTTTTATCCTACAACCGGTGTAAGTGTGTTATACCAGACGATCCACACATTCCTACTCTCTTTCACATAGTAAGGGTGTGTATGTTGAAAGCGAGTAGAAATATGTGGTCACAATGCTTACACTTGGTACAACGGTTGTACCATAAAATCCCTCACGGATAAATCATAGAAATCTATTGCCTCGGCAGTAGTTAATTTTCCTGTTATATAGAGTTTCTATGTCGAAGAAGGTTTTCCCACCTTAAAAGCTACTACCTCCGTCCCAAAATAACCGTCACTTAAAGGCATTTCACATTTCTCAAAAAAAAAAAAGGGCATTTCACACTGATTAAGAAACGAGCGCTGCTATCCCTATTTATACAAATTTCTTGTCAAGGAGTAAATCTGAGTCAAATAGCGGTGGATGTTTTTTCATTTCTTGCATGGAAAATCAGCATGAGTTAATGCTCACTATTAAAACTTCAAACCTCACTCTTCATAATTAAAAATGATTGGATATCTAATAGGGGTAGGATGGGAAAATATCATTAATTTTACTGCGTTGTTTTTTTTTTTTTGCTGAAGCGGCATATAATACGGGAAAAACATAAAGTGCTAAAGTGACAGATATTTCATGATGGAGGTAGTACATAAAATAAATTACTGGCTTTGTCTCAAATAAGTTGCTTCAACTTGTCAAATTATCTTGCACTGGAGAAAGCCCTGATCATGCTTATCGTTTTAAGGCTTTGGTCAGCTTTAATGGCGAGACCTTCATGTCCTAACTTTTTTCTCAACACCACGTCACCATGAGCATTCTGCTGCTGTGATTTCCATTGCTGCTTGTGGACTCCCAAACTCACTGGATACTATAGTTTTGGTGAGTATGTTGATCCTCTATCACGAGGTCATCGAGATTTTTGTTTATACCTTTAATGCATCACGTTTTTTGTTTTTTCATGTCTATGTTGTAAGCTAACAAATATATGCATGTGTCTATACATACATATGCACACTGACGTACTCATGAAGTAACTTACTGTTGGAAGTGCAGTTTCGGTTCGGTTATTGCCCTTTGCAAATGTCCTGCAGTGTTATTAGTTAGGTAGGTTAAAATTTATAGTCTTTTCATTCAATTGCCTCTTTGGCAGTTGAGTCATTGGGTGTTTAAATTTTGCCGTTTTTATACCCATTATATATTTTCTTTTGAAATAGAGATTTTTTTTCTTCTACATTTTATTCTCTGCACATACATACTGCCTTCTCCTAAATAATTGTAGTGTTAGCCAAAACAATCAATCCCTTAATGTTTGTCATTTTAATGCGAAGAAATCAGCATTATCTTTTCCCCTCACCACCCTAGTTTATTATCCATTCAATTACTTTCCAAACTTCACCATCATTGTGTTAGTCGAAGGGTATTTTAGAATCTATGAACTAAAATTGATGACATCATCAACTTCGTTAATTTGTGTGAAAACCTCAAAAGAGAGAATTATTTAGGGACGGAGGTAGTATAAATTTATGCTTATAGCTATGTACACAAATACGCGTGCGTGTGTGTGTGTGTGTGTGTGTGTGTGTGTGTGTGTGTGTGTGTGTATTCAGCCCTTTATGTATTTATGTCAAAGTGCTCAGTCTCAGATGTCAACTCAACAACTCTCGACACGTGGGCTTGTGTGGGTTGCAATTAATAACGGTGTTCATGTAAAGTTTATTTGATTTTCTAAAACACATCTTTGATGAGGCCAAAATATAGATCTTACTCTTTCATTTGAGTTTTCAAAGGTGGACATATATTTCTGTGCAGTAAAATATATACTACACATAATGTTAGCAGAGTATGGATTACAATGAGCTAGACCAAAAAAGTAGGTTAATGTTTTCAATTAATATTAAAAATTGTTAGTGTGACTGTCTGCATACAGAATATTTTGTGAGTTGGCGGCTAGTTCACTGTAAGTAGTATGTTTGTTATTGCATGTGTTTTAGTAATAGTTTCTAGTACCTGAATTGACATACCTACCAAGTGGTTTGTATTGTCATTGTAATTTACTATGATTCTCAATGATTATTACATACTTTTCCCATCGAGCTCTTCTGCGTCAGTATCATTAAACCACTTGAACTGAACGATGCCTTTTAGTGCTAGTGCTAGTCCACGTCCTCTGCAAGCGGCCCTCTTTTTGGTTCGTTAGTTTTGTTCTTTCTGACCCTTTACTGTTGGGACTAAGTAAAAACTGAAAAGTGCCCCCCGGAATTGCTTTATGTAATCGATGTTAAAATCTTATGTGTTGTTCGTTAGAATAAATACATGTTTAAAATACACTTTTACCTAACTTAAACTTTAAGGTGAGTTTGTAAGTTTGACAAAATGGCCATTTGAATTGTTTGTCTGTTTGTAGGCACCACATAAGCATTTTTGGTTTACCCTTAGCTCTGTAGCTTCTACTCTCGTAAAATGATTATCATTGGCTTTAGGCAGTGCAGATAGTAGACTTGTTAGTTTTCCTACCATTCCTTCCTTCCTTTCCTTTCCTTATTAACAGTTGTTTTAGTCTTTAGAGATTTTAACTAACTGTCATTTAAGATTAGCAATGCATCATTCGTTGCTCTTTTTCCCAAATTACCCCCACGTTGTTAGGTGGGAGGAAAAAAGTACGCAAAAGTCATTCTTTTTGTTAACCTCTGTGATTTGTTTGCCATAACATAAAAAACAGTTAAATATGAACTTGGGCGTACTCAAATTATCAACAATGAAATAGTGAATTGTATAATGGAGACCAAAAGTATGCGAGCTTATGCTTTAGGCATTGAACTTCTTATTCATTTCAGGTTGTTTTTGTTACTTGAAAATACAAAAAGTGATGAAAATTTTAAAATTGTATATATGTAGTGAAAAGGTAATTTGCAAGCCATAAAATCTTGTTTGCTTTGCCAGTAAATGTCAATCATTCAATGATCGCGTAATTGCTTATATTGATCCACAACGTCAAGTACATTTCATCGATAAGCGCTCCCACAATATATACTCCCTTTCATCAAATTTTGTATGTTCTACGATCATGGAAGATTTCGAAGAGTGAACAAAGATAAGAAATCTGCAGATTTCATTTATCTTTCCATTGGGATGTTAAGTTGGCATTTATCAGTTGGAGTATTAAAAGTCTTGTATTTATCTGTCAAACCAATTGTTCAAGTTTCTTTATGGGTATTCATGCTTTTTTGGTAGTTGATTTTTGATACTGTCAAACCTTGTGACTGACAGGATGAGACAGGGGTATATAAGAATCTCTTACAGGAGGTTTCGCAAAGGGTAGGATCATATTTGCCAGCATACTCAACCTTTAGATCAGGCATGGGACACCTTCCTGTATTTACCTGTACCGTAGAGTTGGCTGGAATTATATTCACTGGTGAACCTGCCAAGAACAAGAAGCAAGCTGAAAAAAATGCTGCCATGGCTGCATGGACATCTCTGAAACTACGTGAGTGCTAAATCCTCTAAAATTTTTAGAACTGTTCTTTTTTTTGCTTGTCTACAACTCTTTCAACTCTTTCAAATGGCGCCTAAACTTGGGGTGAGGCGAGAGAAATCGCAAGGTGACCTTGGCCGACTAAAGTCACTAAACGTTGCTTTTGTCTTGCATTTTGATCACCTAAGCGAGTGCCTTTCTAGACTTTTGTGTATTTGCAGTAGCATATAATACATCAAATGTTTAATAGTACATACAACATAATGACCAAATTTTGTACGGAATAATTCTGTGTTGAGAGATGATTTGAAATGTTCCACCTCCTTTCTGGGTTGAGAGATGTTCTGAATTTCACTACAGATTACCATCTCTCTGCTGGAATTTTTTTGTGAATATGCATGTGAATGTGCTCAGATTCATCACGATTTACTTCTGAAATTGTTCAAAATTTAGGTGTGCTCACAGTTTATCCGTATCACTACACTCAGTGTCCAATTAGAACAGACAAATGCCATAACTAGCAAGAACTAAATGGAAGCAGGAAATATGGATGCTCACTGAATTTGGCCGTTTGTTAGAACCACTTCATTTTTTCTCCTTGGTATTTCCTGGAGTGGCCAGGTGTCGACCAGGCAACCTTACGAGGCCTCTTTGCCTAGCCAACAAGGCTACCAGGGAAGCCTCTTCACCTTGTCATCGCCTTGCGCTTTAACAAGCGTGGTCACTTAACTGTGGTGATAAACACTTCAGGAAAAGTGTGCATCTAAATGAACATGGTGATAGATAATTTTATGTAATTGCTTGATTAAGACCATAAAAAAATTCAACTTCTATCGTACCTCTTCTACGTGACATCTTTGACCAGTCACATTACTGATCTTGTTAAAGTTGACAGAGCCACATGATGTTTAGATGGGAATTTGGGACCCTTCAAGAACCCATTATATTCTAAGATTTACTCCAACACCTGTCAATTTGTTTTTAATCAATCCCCCCACACACGCACACACACACCACCACCACCACCACTCCTTTCCCTTGTCAATAAGTTCCTTCATGTAAATAACATCACCACCTGCCCCTGCCAGATAGTTTCCTCCAAAATCCCCTCCCATTTATAGTCACCAATGCCATTTACCACTTTATCTGCCGGTATTGACCTAATGTTAAAAGCTAAGTAATATTGCCCCACCGCCAGTTTTTCGTTGTACTCTCTTTTCAATGAAGCCGCAGCAATTTGCGTGTCCACAATTATTAAAGTAAATAATTAAGTTACCATCTGGCTACCAATTCCACAGAAACTCCATTAACTAAGTCTGACTGTAGTTACTGCCACTAACCATGGGGTCTTTTCTCCACTGCTACAATATTCACCACATTTGTGTAATGGAATTCATCACTTTTTATTGTGCTCCTTGGTTTGTGCTCTTGTATGCTTCAGCTATTGCTTTTCCTAACACCGGCTTTTGGTTATGAGAGAATGATCCTATTAATCCCCCCCCATCCCTCTTTCGTTCTGAATACGCTCATTTAAACGAATGTAAGGTGCAATCCGGATCCGGATTTATAAAACAACAGACTCGAAAGGCCAGGCTTCTGTCATAGGAGTGTATAGTCATTTCTTTCTTTAGCTATAATTTTTACTACAATATGAGTTTATGTATGTGCATATTCCCGCTTGTCTTTTGTGATTCCTCCTTTTACCTCTTTGTCATAGCAACTTCTGCTTTCTTGGTTATTGTACTTTTTTTTTCCCCCGAGTACTAGCTACACAGATATTTGTGCTCAGCTTTGACATTTTTCCTGTGACATGTTCAGTCGTGCAACAATTTGAGACCGGAGCACCAGAAAAGGTTAAAAGCGATGAGCAGGAACATGTTACTGTTGCACGTGCCCTGCAGAAGTACCTTGTGCATGCTAGAATGGCTAAAGTACCTTTCCCAATTAGGTTTCAGACACAGAATCCTAGACCACCACCTACACAGCAACCTCAGCCTACATCTTCCAAAATTCTTCCTTTCATTCGTTCTAGACCTTATCACAGTAAACCTTTTATGATGTCTACTGGAAACAACGGTTCTATAAGCTCCCAGATTAGTCCTCAAAGCAGACCCAACATCGCAGCATCTGCAAATGAAACGATAATGAGTCCAAAAGCATCTCAAGGTCAGCAGTCAACTACTGCCTGGGATGATATCATTTTTCCAAGAACCGACAACACAAGGGTTAGACCTCAAAGGTTCCCTGCAGCTGGAGCCGCACCTTACATACCCATTCGACACTTTACTCCACACCATAGATTCGCTCCACCGGTGACGATACGTAATGCAATTCCTGTTTTCTCTACACCACCTCCTGCAGCGGCTCCAAGGATGACAAGACCTGCATCACCTGTCCTTGTAAGGCCACCTGTGCCGGTATTACCTCCACCAGTATGCTTGGTGAAGCTGTCATTGTCGGATTCAACCATTCAAGTGGAGGAGTCTCCACATTCTAAAGCTTCCTCAGTTAAATCCAAGGAGGAGGTAGTTTCTAAAGCTCTTGAATCTCCATTAGAGAACCCACCAAGTTCTGTATCAGTGTCGGGAAAAACTCCAACTGTTCTCCCCGAGGAGTCTTTGAACACTCCACCAGCTTCTGAAGTCCCGGGGAATCCCGTGGAGCCACCTATTACTAAGGTTTCTGTAATCTCTCCTTCCAGCTCAGCTGATACAGAAATCCTACCAAGGTTGCTGCATACAGAGAAGCATCCAGATGCTAAAAAGATGTGAAAGGTTTAGATGTGTTAAGTAGAGAAAGCTTTATTAATGGGGGGTTATACTGAAATTTTATATGCTGGCTGCAATGTTATGTTGCTTTTTTTTTTTTTTTTTTTTTTTTTTTTTTTTTTCGTAGTAGAGAAATATGGTTCGTCTTGATTATTAAGGCTGCTGCTGTGTATTTATTGAGGATTTTGACTGGTTAGTTTGGATGGAAATTCGGGTGAATTCGCAATGTATGGGCAGTTAAAACTACTATCGTATGTGTTTGAATCCGAGATGCATCGCCTTATTTTGTCCTATGGTGGATTTGAGCATACGATTTGATGTTTCATAGTAAGAGAAGTTTCAGAATGGGAGATTATTGTGTGGTGTCTCCACACGGTGCGGAGACACCGTGTGGCACGCCACACACCTTCATTATGTATTAAAACTGTGAGGTTCTGATCGTTTCACCCGTCACTTCACCACAAATTCCCTCACCACACAATAACTTTCCTTTCAATATTGGTTGCTAAGTACTGTATGCACAAAGTAGTATCTAAGTTTGTTTGTTGTTTGTTTTTTATTTTTTATTTTTATATTTTTGTTTGTTGGTTTTTTTTTTTATTTTTTTATTTTTTTTTATTTTTAAGGGTTGGTATCTAAGAATTAAGATTGAAACCTCCGCCTCCCTCCCTCCCTCCCTCCCCCCCCCCTGCTCTATATATGGACGTGGTCTATTTTATTATGTTGATAAGAAGCGAAAGCCCTATCTTTGATATTTTCTTGCTATCATGTCATGTTGAATTACAATTTATTAAGAGATTCGGGGAGAATGACAAAATAAGTATTTAAATTGGGAAAAGAGACGAGCTCAGTTTCAGATAAATGACAAAAATATCAAGCAAAAAATGTACTATATTTCCAAAATGTAAATTCGTTTAGTTTTTTGAATTTATCTCATGCTCTCTCCGTTCCGTAATATAAGTCTTTTTGCTCATTTCATACAGTTTAAAAAAACCTAATAAATGAGGTACTTTTTAATATTTCAATGTAAAATATTGTATTATTTTCTGGGACGGACTAATAATATTACATTGTTTAGTGTAAAAGTGAACACAATGCATTTAATTATGTATTATTTTATGAGAAAGACTTATATTTTAAGACCCCACTAAAAAACTAAAAGGACTTATATTACATGACGGAGGGAGTAATATAAAACAATTTAGAATACTAATGGAGTATTTATTACTATTTTCTTCCTTTTACCTCTAATTTATTGTACACACACCTGTTTTATAACTATTATATTAATGATAGTTAAAGGATATTCCAGAATTTTACTATTAAAATTAATAACACTTGACTAATTTTTTAATCCGTATAAAAAAGGTCTAAAAGCATTTGCAGTAGATACTGTAAATCATTTAAACACTCTATTGTAGAGATTTTAACAGGAAAAATAACACCGCAGCAGATACTATATTTTTTACTATAAACTATAGATTCTGTAAAATTTTCTTTACATCCACCGCATTCATCCAGGTTTTGAAAATTTTCCTTTATATCTTCTGCATTATGTAAAATAAAGAGTCTGATGCATTTCATCTTAAATAAAGATTCTGTAAACTAGAAAAACATGTATTTAAAATTGTATAATAGAGTATTTGTTAAGAGTATCCGATATGAGTGCTCTAAATGGATTGATATTTTGGGACGGAGTTGTATTTACCCTTAATTGAGCAACCTTGTGGGGTTAGGAGTAAAGCATCCCGAGGTTGGCGCATCTCGTTGAGCGTGGAGAAGCATTGGGAACCCCAATTTTTCTTCTTCAAGCCCTTTCTTTTCCCGTCCGGCATAGCGCTTAGCTTCCGTTTTTCGGAAGAATCCAAATGAGAAAACTACAAGCGCGCTCCGGCTTTCGAGCCTCCCTTCTTCGTTGATCTAGGGAAAGGAAGCGTCTACCACCGGGAAGCTAGACATCAAGTAAGTGGCTTGATGAGGATAACTAAGTCGACACGCCGGAGTTGGCTGCTGGCTAAAAAGAAAAACGAAACACAGCAGATTCCTTTCGGCACATGTGTCGTTGCTATACGGAAAATTGAGAAACAATGCATTTTCTCTCTCTTCTATAATTTTCAAATACTATATCTACCATTTTCCTTTTTTTAAACCAACAAGAGAAATTCCATTCAGAAACTAGAAAATAAAAAAAAGAAAAAAAACTTAGTACAAGAGTGCAACCGCTGTTCCAAAGGATTTACGCAAGGATCTAGCAAACTTAGATAATTATGAGTAATATGACTGAAAGAGAACAACAGAAAGCTACACTTGAGATGGTTGACATCTACAAAAATAACAACACAAACCGTTTTGGTAGATATTGTTACAGACTTACAGTATATGGTTAAAAAAGTGTTGGATGCAAGAGGATATGCACACATTCAGAATCCAAGACAGTTAGCTGAGATGATTCATACATGCTGTTGAGCTTACTTGAAGAGATCGGCTTAGTAGGTAGACTTCAACTGAGTTTATACGGTTTTCTGTTATAACTGTTTGTAACTTCTTAAATCGATTTGTGAGGAGTATCATCTATAAATATTCCATCACCAAAACACATGGTCATTTATCTTGTTCATTATTTTTTATTAATGAGAATTCGGATAATATTTTGGTTTGTGTTTTCAATTTCATCGATTTCAACATGATAAGTGCATTCTTTGCTCAATTTGTGCTGACTCTGGTGTTGAGTAAAAGAAACTTGAGAGTTTTTCTTCGAGATTCATGTTGTATTCATAGAAACTTGAGAGTTTTCTGTGAATTTTCCTTTGTTCATGAGTTAGAATCCAATTTTTGATCAAATCTTGATCATTTTCCTTTTAGTATTCTGCAAAATTTGTGTGGATACTGTTCTTGTCAACCATGGCAGTGAAGAAGCAAGAATTGAGTCCCTCTAGTCTCTTTTATGCACATCCCAATGAGAATCCTTCACTGTTACTAGTTCACCCATTGATGAATGGTAACAATTATCACCCATGGAAGATGTCCATGAAAATGGTGCTAATCACAAAAAACATGGGGTTTGTCGATGGTACAATCAAGAAACCAGAGGTAAATTCCGTTAATTTTCAAGTCTGGAGGCAATGTGACACAATGGTGAGGACTTGGATTTTAAACTCAGTAGATAATACAATTTCTCACAGTTTGATGTATTTCAAAAGTGCCCAAGATGTGTGAAAAAATCTTGTTGATAGGTTTGCAAGGGTTGATGCTTTTAGACCTTCTAATCTTTTTAAAGAGAAATGAATTCCTTGAAACAAGGATCTCATCTGTGAATCATTATTTCAGAAAATTGATGGTTCTTTAAGAGGAATTCAAGACTATAAGTCAGTTCCTACTTGCACATATGAGCCTCAATGACATTGTAATGCCATAAAGACTCTATTGAATCACATGAAAGCAGAACATGTGATAAGCTTTTTGAAAGGATTAAGGGATGAATTTGAGCCAATAGTATCTCAAGCCATGTTAATGGTGCATTTTCTTGGATTCAAGATGTTTTTGCAATGACTTTTAAGTTTGAGTAAAAAAACTTATATGGCTAACAAAGCAAAGAATCAAGATTCTATAATCTTGATGCTCATAAATCTGTACATGCTAGAAGTGAAAGAGATGACCAATTTGGGTAAGATCCATCCACTTTAGCATAGCATATCGATCAAGAACTTGCACATAAATGGTTCCAAGACTAAGAGCTTTAAGAAAGTTCGATTGCACTTTTGTGGCTTTAATGACCATACCGAAAATAATTGCTACAAGAAGCATGGCTATCCATCTGATTTCAAATCTAAGGGCGGAGCCAACATAGTTGATCAGACAAATTGAAATCAGTCTACTAGTGAGGAGAATCAAGAGGTTGGATAGGCTAGGACTGGACTTCAAGGTCTCACTTCACAACAGTTTGAGAAGTTGTTGAATCTTCTTAATTCAGATCTATCAAGCCATGATGTGCACCAGTTTCATGCCTTGAATACTCAGTTATCACCTGCTCAAGGATCATGTGACCCTAGTTTTGTAAAACCAACACAATGGATCTTGGATTTTGGAGGCACAAATCATATTGTGAATTCTCTTCCAAAATTAAGTAATCCTAAACCTCTTAACATGAAAGTAGAATTACCTAATGGCAGTAATGTACAAATGACTCATATGGGACAAGTCATGATCAGCACTTATCTGACTTTGCATAATGTTCTGTACATTCCTGGTTTCAGATTTAATTTGTTGTCCTTACCTGCACCAACTAATCACTCAGATTGCATTGTTGACAAGTGTGTTTTGCAGGACAACAAGAAAAAATAAGTGATTGGTTCGGTTGAGATGAAGAAAGGCATTTACACTCTTATTCAGAAGCCTGTTGGCACAACAACTGTTTCATATTCAGTTTGTAATTCAGTGGAGAATAATTTTTTGTCTCATACAGTACATGAGAAACTTATTTGGCATTGTAGATTAGGACATCTACCACACAAAAGACTACAAGTCATTAGTTATGCTTCATCTGATGTAAAATACTAAGAACGTGATTGTGTTTTGTTTGCCACATGAAAAAATTAAAGAAAAAACCATTTTCTTTAAGCACAAATGATGTTAATTCTGCTTTTGATCTTGATCATATAGATATTTGGGGGCCTATGAGGCATCCTATTGTGAATGGTAAACCTTATTTTTAAATGTTGTTGATGACTTCACTAGGAATACATAGGTGTTTGTGATGAGACAAAAATCTGAAATTTCGGATTTGGTCATATCTTTTTTTCAGAACTAATCTCACTCAGTTCAATAAAAATCAAGGTTATTGAATTGATACCGGAGTTGAGTTTAGAATGGAGTCTTTTTACCAGGAGAATGGCATTATCCATCAGACCAGTTGTGTAAGCACACCAGAGCATAATGGTATTGTTGAAAGAAAACATAAACATATGCTCAATGTGTCCAGAGGATTACAATTCCAAAGCAACTTGCCAATAGAATACGGGGGATACTGTTTTTTACATGCTATCAAACTGATCAATGCAACCCCAACACCTTTGGTGAATGAAATCAGCCCTCATCAAATGTTGTTTTGCTCCAAACCTGATCATATTGTATTTAAAGTGTTTGGATGCCTATTTTTCTCTTGCACACTTCAGTAGTTTCGAACTAAATTTGATTTTAGATGCATAACTTGTTTATATCTTGGCAATTCTACAACCTCCAAGAGAGCTATTTTGCTAGATATCACAAATAAAGATATTTTTGTTGCTAGAAATACTCAATTTTATGAGACATATTTTTCCTCTGTTTAAACAAGTTCTAGGTAAGGCTAGGTGTCCCACATACATGCCTTTACCATTTCCTATGTCAGAATGGATTCCAGACAAATATTTTGCAGACTCGCTTCTAAAATCGATTAGTCAAGAAAATTCAGTTGCCCAATAGTCCGTTAAGACCAGAGAAGAAGCAGTTGCAGTGGGATGCACTTGCTCCATTGAGGAGATCAACAAGGATTAGAAATCCACATAACTTTTATCAAGGAACTGTTAATGTTGTTCAGTCCCCTCATTTGCTGAGTCAAGTTACGAGTCTAGACATACAGTCAGCTAAGTATGTCAAACATGATTGGGCCATTGATGTAGTTTCTGAGCCAAAAATATACAATCAGGCCATCAATCATGGTGAATGGAAAAAGGCAATGCAAAAGGAAATAGAGGCATTGCAGAATACTCACACATAGGAAATTAAGACTTTGCCACTTGGAAAGAAACTCATTGGTGGATGCAAGTGGGTGTTTAAGATAAAGTACAATCTTGATGTATCAATAGAAAGACACAAAGCCATAGTGGTAGCAAAGGGCTACACTCAGGCTTATCGCAGATATTATCAACAAACTTTCTCTCCAGTTGCGAAAATCACCATAGTCAGAGCATTGTTGGCATTGGCAGCATGCAACAATTGGCATCTCAATCAGATGGGTATCAATACAACGTTTTAACATGGAGATCTACATGAAGAAGGCTACATGCAACTTACTTAAGGCTTCAAGACTGACAAACCAAATCAGGTTTACTGGTTGACTAAATCTTTGTATGGTTTAAAACAAGCTAGCGACAATGAAACTGCAAGTTAATAGAGTCCCTGGAAAACCAGGGTTTGTTCAATCCAAGAATGACCACAACTTATTCATTAAAGGGTCTGAAAATACATTTATTGCTCTATTGGTCTATGTAGATGACATCATAGCAGTCAGTCTTGATCTGAACCTCAAACAACAAGTTAAAGACATCTGATGACAAGATCAAGTGATAATAAAATACTTGACCACCATAAACCAATACTAGCAAGAGGACTAGGTCCATCGTAGTATAGCTATAGCGAATCAAGGTCGATCCCACAGGGAACCAATTGTGGGTCATTTAGATACAAATAATTAATCATTCATATCAAGGACATAAAGGCGGTCTACGACCAACGAAAGACAAGAAAAGATAAAGGACACGACTCGACATAACACATAACATAAAAGTAATTAACCTCCCCAATTACTATGTTATCGTTTGGATCTAGAGATTCTATATAACTAAGCTAGACTCGACAACTATTAATCCGATTCATATTTCTTTTATATTGGCTACGGGAGTCATCCCCTAAATTAGATCTAGCTCCGGTTAGGCCATCTATATCACTGTGCTACATTACGTGACTTCGCTTCGTAGGCCTCCATCTCATATAACTCGCACGCTTACAAAACTAAGGATGCCGATATTAACCGTATTCCTCACCCAGGCAACATTCCTGTGGCTAGGCATACTTCCTAGGTGATCACATCAGTCTCCGTCCCATTAACACTAACTTTGTAGGTATCATGTTAATCTACGATTTACGTATAACTAGGTGCATGCAATTCCCGAATACAGAACATATCTAGATCTCGCTGAAAGTCCCGGAAGATCAATTCATGAGCCGACCTAGGAATCCTATATTGGTATTTCCTAATAATACGCTAATTTAAAACAGACGAGCAACGTAGCCATGGCCATACTTACTAAGATAAGAAATTCTAAGTGGACAATCACACCATAAAGACGTGGCTAGATTGATGCGGCGAAAACCTAAATCTTAGCGTTTCTATATACTTAACGGATAAAATAGAGATTTATAAAGCAATTATATAGATCTACTAGAAACACGATTGTTGATCAAAGTAAAGTCATACATAGGTCACGAGACATAGGCATGGGCGTGTGGATCCTTATAGACGAGGAATCCCCACTGCCTCACGTCGTAATCCTATATCTACATCGTTTAACTAAGAACAAACAATCTCAAACGATAAACAATAATTGGGTGGATCTAATTACCACAAACAAAGAAGAAATAAATACAAATAACTCACATTATTGCTGCTGGAAATTTGTATAAAAACTGCTCTGAGAAACTGAGGATTTGTGTTATGAGTTGTTGTTTTTGATGATACAATGAAAGAGAGTTTATATAGGCTGTAAAACCGACTTAGAATAGCCGTCAGCCGACCTAATTCGTAAATCCTAAACCCTAACGAGATAGAAAACGTGTCTCCAAAGTGAGGGCAATTTGGTCAACTCATTGGCGCCAGAGGCGAGGCTCATTGGGGCGACAGAGCGAGGGCTCATTGCCGCCGAGCTCCGAGGATTATCTTTGGGCCTCTGCCTATTTCGCCTGGTCCGTTTCTGTGCATTTTTCTCCTCTGAAGTCCATTCCAATCACTTCCAAATCAAGCCCACTATAAATAAACCATAAAACAGGCTTGTAATATCAAATAATATAATAAAATGGCTAATTACATAATAACGAGTCGTAACTCGGTTCGGGTGTAATTTATGCACGAGACGGCTAATTATTAACCAGTTAAAGCCCATTTAAGCTAGAATCGGGGGTAATCAATAGGTAAATAAAGGTATAAAGTTGACCGTCATCAACTACCCCTCACTTAGCCTTTGATCATCCCAAGCAAACACAAAAGGCGAAAGAACCACCGAAACATAATTTACTAAATGATGGCAGGCTCATTCAAAATTCCAAAGTAAATAAAATAGCAAACACGTTTGTCAGTTAGGCATTAACCACTATTTCATCATTGAATCAACGTGTGTGTGATATAACCGTCATTAGGCCTATAAACGAGCCGAACCCTACCGAACCCAGGCAGGGTTTGGCTCGGCTCGGTATGTTCGAACCTTAGGCTCGGCTCGGCTCAAAATGGCCGAGCCTTATATTTTCATTATTCGCCTCGGGTTCGGCCTGGTATTTGGGGAAAAAGCTCGCTCGGTTCGCTCGAACATGTCGAACCGTTCGAACATGTTTGGCTCGAATCGGGTTTTAAAAAATCGAAACATGTTCGCCTCGGTTTTAAAAAACATGTTCGGCTCGAATCAGATATGAATTTATGATATCCGAGCCGAACATGTTCAACATGTTCGGCTCGACCACCGAATATCTAATTTGTAAGGTTCGCTCAAGTTCGAACCCACTAAACGAGCCCGAATCGAGCTTTTTCGAGCCGAATACTCCGGATCGAATCGAATACTTAGGTTCATTTACAGCCCTAACTGTTATGCAGAGTATTTGAAATAGAGAGATTAGAATTATAATGTCCTCTAGATGCAACTTTCACCACTCAAAACTTTGTGACGCCCTTATCGTTAACAAATAATACAGTGTAATACCGATTCAAGTGAAGCGAGCGATTTGGAAACCAAATCCGATTAGATATGAGTGGTCATACGGTCGAGTGATGACCTTAAACTCGTAACTACCTCTTAGATCCTTTTTTTCTCATAGTTAGATCGAGTCATCGTGTTCAGAAATCTTAGATTGAGTGTAGTTATTTTTTTAGATCGAGTCACGATTATTTTATCGTGTAGAGGTTTTTTATCTCCGTGTTCCAGAAGCTTTTGAGCAATGGATGTGCGAGTTTTTCACTCTATACGATAGTTTAATCGTTGTTGAGTTATTCTGATTTTCTTTTCTTTTATTTTTATTTAGAGTTTATATTTTTATTTTATTTATCGAGTCGGATTTTTCTGTCAAATTTTGGGGTGAATTGCAATTGAATTAGTATTGGATTAATCTTGTTCGGTGCACTTTAATTTTTCTTTCGATATTTTATTGTGTCACCTTACTGCCGGTATTTTGTCATTGTTTCTAGCACGGCGTTCAGTCCCGTGTTGCACTGATCATTTCTTGGAGTGTATTAGACTTGGTTTTTGGAAGTTGTTGGCTCGTTTTGGATTTTTGACGGATCTCTTGGTTTAGTATTATTGTTTCACGCTCGGATTTGCTTCGTGTTCGAGGATTTTCTCCCCCGGCTTTACAAATGCTAAGTGTCTTGACTTTCATTTTCTTTTTCTTTCACATTGAGAACATTGTGTGTTCTTAAGTGGGGGGTAGGGTACACTTGCTTCGGTAAAGTAGATATAATTTTTTATCGCTTGATTTTTGTGAATTCCGATGTATGCATCATGTTGAAATTGGAACCTTGATAGCTTTGACACCCGAGTTAGTACAATCAAAATGAAAAGATCGATCATGTCATGTGTTTTGATTCTTGAATTAGCCCTTTATTAAGTGTTTTCCGTGTCATGAAATCGATTATGTACAAGTATGAAGCACGTATGACTTTGAATGTAGTTATTTCATAATTAGATGAAGGATTATGCGAGTTTAATGTCAACCATACGTGTCGATCTTTGACTCATTTTATTCTCTTATTACTCGGTGACCTAAAGTCGACGCATGTTTTTGCATTGGCTAAGGGAAAAAAAAAAAAGGATTCGGAAAAAAAAAAAACAAAACAAGAGTTGTGTGGCGTTTCCATGAGAGAGGTTGCTAGGCACCCACCATTTCATGATCCTCGCGTCGTCACATCCTTAAAAAAAATAACAAATAAATAAATTGGGAATGCGCTCGGTTTCCGAATCCTTCTGACCAACAACGAACAGTGCTCAATTTCCTGTAACCTTGAGTTTCCGAGAAGAAGACCGAGTTCTCTAGGAGATAAGTTGAGACACGAGGCTTGTATAATAAGAATCTTGTTATGAATCACGATGATATGACGAGTTATGCACACACGCACATCGGTTTCTTGATATAAGGATGCTTAATGATTTGCTTATGGTTGAAGTTGATTCACATCTTATATTTGTATCTCGATTTTAGTAGGTACTATTCGATATGTAGGACTTTTCGAGAAGAACGTTTCAATGTGATGTTTGCTCGGGGCGATCAAAGATGAAGTTGGGGGAGGGGGGGGGGGGGGGAAGTTGATGCGAATCAACTTTATGACATTTTCTATATCAATTTACCGTCAAAATTGGGCAAAAACAGGATTAATTCACGATAAACCATATGTAGAAGTGCTAAATTTTATTGTTAGTTATGTATGAGTTTTTATCGTGATTGTTTTTTTTTATAGAAAGATAGTGATTATTTCATATTTATATATTATTTCAATATCGAAGTATATTACTACATGTTTTATGATTCTTTGTAGGAATTATTGGTGGACTAATTTAAGACGAAGTGGATTTGGGCCGAGACATGTTGAGAGACCAAGATTGAACTGGAGAAGAACTAAGCTGAGCTGATGGACAGCCCAAAAATTAGTCCAGGGTGCCCCAGACATGTCCAAGATCAGTCCAGGATCATTCTTGGACAAGTCCGAGACATGTCCAAGATCATACCAGGCTCAGATCTGGACAAGCCCTAGACATGTCCAAGATCAGTCCAGGAGAAGTCCTGGACAAGCCCATTCAAAGCCTGGCTCGGTTAACCAGGTGAACGCCTGCGAAAGCGCACCAGCCCAGTATCAGTCTAGGACATGTCCTAGACATGTCTAGAAGCAAGCCAAGTCCAGACCTAACACTTGGGCCGGTTTCCCAAGTGAAGGCCCAGGAAAGCATGCCAGTGCTTTGCCAAAAAATCGAGATTCTTGCCCCAGGACGCGTCCTGGACATGTCCAAAGTTGTCCATTGGGCAGGGAGCCCTAGCAACCGGAAGGGGAACCACACCTAATTTTCCCCAAAACTTCCAAATTTACCCTTTTAGGTTTTTGGTCGGATATTTTACTATAAATAAGTTGTATTTCAGCAGTTTATGTACAATTTCAAAGCAGCAAACTATGTAGCAAGTTTATCAATAAAAGTATTATTTTCTTCATTGTTTGAGAGTAGTTTGGATTATGCATGTTCGTTTGATTGGTGATTTATCGCGGAGGAAGTAGCTAGAAGATTTGTCTCGTGTTTTTAAGTAATCATGTTGACTTTTTCTTCTATGTTTTATGAATTCGTGATCGTTATCGTTTGTACAAGCATGTTAGGTTAAATTACTTGTAGATCGGATTGAATTATGTAAATTTGCACTTAAACGTGATTTATATAAATTCATACATGAGAAACATCTGGTCTCGGGGAAAAGAATTTGTTTTGGAAGACTACCCAACGGTCTATATTGGGGAAAAGCCTTAACGATTTAGTTTCCCCGAGCGAATTGTTTCGATTACATCTATTGTTTCGTTTTAATTAATACATGTTTAGAACTTGATCAACTCTTTGCATGTTTTAAATTATTCTTGAAGGAACTAAGGCTGAAAGAGTAATTGGATAAGAAACAATTGGATCGTTATTAGTTAACTAGCCCGTGCATGGTGGTTTTGTAGCGAGGTTTATGGTAATTATTATCGGTATTTCCTAG
This sequence comes from Gentiana macrophylla, assembly GCA_026214975.1. Lineage (NCBI taxonomy): Eukaryota > Viridiplantae > Streptophyta > Magnoliopsida > Gentianales > Gentianaceae > Gentiana > Gentiana macrophylla. Next base: position 79,018,712 of record CM047816.1, read on the forward strand.
TTCTCAATTATATTTAATTAATATTGTTCTAACCCGTGCACGGTAGAAGTTTAGTTATTCATAGGGTTCCAGAGTCCGTGCATGATCTATGAACTACTTTAGGAATAAACACCAGTAATTGACTCGATTCTTGGAACTTTAATGACAAAAGTGTATAAATCAATGTAGAAAACGATAAGTGAATAATTAACTAGTTCAGTTCGATCTATAGACTCTAGCTCTGAGCCACACAAACTACATATAAGATCAACATAAATCATCATGCTAACAAGATTAGCTTTTAACTGGTAAGCAGACACTTGGACATTTCCAGACAAAGAATTTGATTTTATTAGGAAGATTTAGAGACTAAAGCCTTTTCCATTCCTTATTGTTGGAATCGTCATTAGACAAATTACCTTCAACAATATGATTATTCTGCCCATTTAGCAGCAAAAACAAATTATAAGCTACTTTAGAATTAAATTTACCATCAGAAGAGGGGTCCCAAACAACATTATTACTTCTACCAGTCACACTAATAGGGACATTTATGATTTGTTGAATGTCTACTTCCCAATAATACGTCCTCAACTTAGATTTGCATCAAGCCACATCCTGACTAAAATCATAAGGTCATCAACTCCTTCAGGCTAAAGGTGTAATGGGAAGAAAATGAGGGGAGCCACAAAGCCATGGGTCTATCCAATTTCTGACAGATGAACCATTGGAAATGTTTAAACGAACACTTTCTTTAAGAAAATCTAAAGCAGAAAAAAAAGACTTTTCCAGACATAAGAGGCACCATTAGGACAATAACTATCTAAAACAGAGGAATTGGGGAAGTACTTACCCTTAAGGACTTTAGATTCCAACACATCAAGGTTCCTTAAAATCCTCCAAAGGTATTTTGCTAAAGAACCACATTAACAGTTTCTATGTGTCTACAGCCCAGACCACCCTTACCGTTTACCTGAAACAAATCAATCCACTTGAGCCAAGCCAACGAATACCTTTATCGTCCTTATTAGAGTTCCCCCACCAGAATTTATCCATAACAGAAGAGAGATCTTAAAGATACATTTTAGAAGATTCATACATGACATAATATATATTGAAACGGGCGGCAAAGAAGAGGATAACAAGATTTCCTTCCCACACTCGCAAAGATGATTATATTTCCAACTATCTAATTTTGAAGTAAATTTTTGTTTAACAAACGCAAAAACATCTCTTTTATATCTTCCAATAATGAGGGACATGCTTAAGTATATAGCACAAAGTACCTCATTGATATTACCAAATTTCCGAAGGATGGCCTCGTTGAGAGACTAATTCACATTTTTGTTGAAGAAAGCCACAAATTTATCAAGATTGATGGATTGACCCGAGCATTTTTTTGTAGATTTCAAAAACTCTTTCAGAACAAGAACCTGTGCCATAGCATCTTTAATCATAATTAAAGAGTCATCAGCGAAAAAAACCGACTAACAGAAGGATTGACTTTAGAAATTGATGGAGGTCAGACCTATGCTCGCCACGTGTCATCTCCTGATGGACTGAACATTAAAGATGATAGAAGGTTGAGGGCCAGGAGGCCACTTCATGCCTAGTGACATATCTAAGCCCCAGGTGGGAGATCTGTCATGTTCTCTTCTTAGATCACCGCAGGTCGGATCGGTCCTTGCGGAGCTTGGGCCAACGCAGTTTGAGATGGACTGGCCTAGGGGGGTTCGACGCAGGTCGGCCAGAGCCTCCCTTATCCGAAACATGAACATGTTTAAAATATAAGATAAACATGATAGGATCCTTTATCTCATGAGACTCTTATCCTAATTTAAAATGTTTCTAATTATCTCCTTAATCCCAAAGGGATTAACATAAAGAAATCTATAATAACTGTGGCCCAAGTAATCTGGACAAAAGGACCTCTATATAAATGATCCCAAGGTACTACGAGAGACTCGATTCCTGACAGAAGCACAAGATACGTAGGCAACTTAGGATACACTTATTCCAGACTCAGTCTAAAATAATCAAACACTACTTCCACTTTTAGGGGTTTTTCTAGGGTTTTATTCTTGTTCATTGTCACTAGGGTTAATTTGGCCCATTTTTCCTTCTTGACGAGATCCAGCATCGTCAGAAGTTTTAACTCCATCTAAGACCTTCGAGATCTCAAGTTGTTTCAGAAGAAAACAAAGGCCTTTAACACAAAGAAGGAAAAGGTAGGTGAAAGAGGATCGCCTTGCCTTATCCTAAAGGGCTTAATAAACCCATTTTATTACCATTAATGATGAAGGAATAAGAAACTGAAGAGATACACTCCATTATGAGCAAAATCCACTTGTCACAGAAACCCATTTTCTTCATGATAAGAGTCAAGAAATACCATTCTAGTATGTCGAAAGCTTTAAGAACTTCAAGTTTCAATGCCATAAATCCATCTCCTCCCTTCATAATAATCATCATAAAATTCAAAGATTCATGAGCCAAAATGAAGTTGTCCATGATTTGGATGACCATGTATGAACGCATTTCGATTCATGCTAATACAATGAAGGATTTTCTGAAGCCTATTAGCCAAAATTTTAGAGACAATCTTATTTGCAACATTACATTAACTAATAGGTCTGAAGCCAGAAACATGAGTAGGCTTAGGCTTTTTAAGGATAAGTTTGATCAAGTTCTTTTAACATCTTTGCATAGTGTAAAACACTATTCACCATCAGAAGCAAGTCATTTTTTATTAGATGGAAGAAAGAACGATAGAAACCTAGAGACATTCCATGCGGACCATGAGGACTATTTGGATGCATAGAGATGACCACCTACCTAAGTTCTGCTTCATTAGCCATTTTTGTTGGGAAAATAATATCATTCGAAGTCACACACGGGGTCATGTTTTCAAACTTGCTAAAGAGTGAGGACAAAGGAACAACAAAAGCAACTACGAAGAATAATAACCGATAAATTTTTTGTCTATATAAGAATCAATAGTGCACCATTCACCAAAAGATCGAGAGAAAAAATCTTTAGTTAAGGACAACGACTATTAAATAGGGTAGTGTATACATTTTTTTTTCATCCTACCCTTAATTAATGTTCATACAATCACTTATTACTCTATGATTATTGAATTAATAAAAGTTCGATTATGTATTAGGAAATACTCCATAATCTAAAATTATTGGCGTTTTACAATTTTATTCTAAGAGGAAGAATATGTTAGAATGTTTTTATGCCAATTGGTAGGGGTACATTTTTCAGTTTTTCAGTTTTTACCATTTTGAAACTAAACTATTACTGTTTCAAAATTTACAAATTGAAATCGAATCATAACTGATTAAAACCGTTTTACCCGGTCTGGTTTGGCATGGTTCTCTTATTTTCCGGTTTTTTATGATCTCAAAATCCAAAATCCGTTTCGGTACCCGATCATCCCAGAAAGAGGCTGATCTTCAAGATCCGAGCCAAGCTCCCGAGCTTCGCAGGACGAACTCAACAAAAATTTCATAAGTCAGCAGCACTGACGAACAAAGCTTCGCAGGACGAACTCGGCAAAAATTTCCTAAGTCAATCGGACTGACAAACTGAACTTCGCAGGACTCACTTGGCAACAATTTCCTAAGTCAGCATGACTGACGAGCTGAGTTTCGCAGGATGAACTCTACAAAAATTTCCCAAGTCAGCAAGACTGACGAACAGAGCTTCACAGGATGAACTCAGAAAAAATTTCATAAGTCAGCAGGACTGACGAACAGAGCTTCGTAGGACGAACTCGGCAAAAATTTCCTAAGCCAGCTGGACTGACGAGCAGAGCTTCGCAGGGCGAACTCAGCGAAAATTTCCTAAGTCAGCAGGACTGACGAACTGAGCTTCGCAGGACGAACTCGGCAAAAATTTCCAAAGTCAGCAGGACTGACGAGCAAAGTTTCGCAGGACGAACTCAGCGAAAATTTCCTAAGTCAGCAGGACTGACGAACAGAGCTAAAATTTCCTCCGTCAGCAGGGCTGACGAACAGAGCTTCGCAGCTCAAATTCAACAAAATTACAAGTCTGCGGGTCAGGCCACCCGAGGTCCCCAGCACACCCCTATAAAGCTGTTAAAGTGCAATGCAATTGTGCATACCAACCGGCACATTCAAATGGCGAGACCATTCCACAAAGCTGGCATGCAAACAATCCCTGCAAGCTTTACGTCCGGAACAGGTTCTAGAGTTCAATAAATTATTTCAATTTAGTGTTATTTGAATATTTTAATTCCTTTCTTTATTGTAGATAATACACAAGACAGACAACTAAGGTCCGCATGACGGACTTAGCAAAATTATCAAGTCTGCAGGTCAGACGCACTATCCGACCTTTGCAGGTCGGGCTCAATAAAAAATTATACAAAGAGCCAAGTATGCCATCCTAATTCTGTTAGTTAATGCATGGCATACTGAGGGGCAAGATACCCCCATCAAGAAGAACAAAAATATAAGGTCCATAATGACCTGTGAGTGCATATGAGACATAAATCATAAAGTCCGAATAATGCACCCAAAAATATAAGGTCCGCATAATGACCTACAGTTTGCATATGACCTACAATCATAATGGACTAAATCATAAAGTCTGAATAACAGACCGAAAAATATAAGGTCTGCATATCAGCCCTAAAGTCTGCATAACAGACCTAAAGTCTGAATAACAGACCCAAATATATAAGGTCTGCATAACATACCAAAAAAAATTCAAAATAAAGTCTGCATAACAGACCTAAAGTCTGAATAACAGACCTAAATCATAAAGTCTGAATGACAGACCCAAAAGAAATATAAGGTCTGCATAATGACCTCTACAATGCATACATAATGCACCTAAATCATAAAGTCTAAATAATGAGACCCAAAAATATAAGGTCCAGATAATAATTCTAAAGTCCATATGATACCAAAAAAAAATTTAATAAAGTCTGCATAACAGACCTAAAGTCTGAATAACAGACCTAAATCATAAATTCTGCATAACAGACCCAAATCATAACGTCTGCATAATAGACCAAAAAATATAAGGTCCGCGATAATGACCACTAAAGTCTGCATAATGACACTAAATCATAAAATCTCATATAATGACCCAAAAATATAAGGTATTCATAACAACCCTAGAGTCTTCATAACAGACCTAAATCATAAAGTCTGAATAACAGACCTAAAAATATAAGGTCTGCATAACATCCGTACAGTCTGCATAACAGACCTAAATCATAAAGTCTGAATAACAGACCCAAAAATATAAGAGTCTGCATAATAGCCCTAAAGTCTGCATAACAGACCAAAAAATAATAATAATCAAGTCTGCATAAATTACCAACTCGCCCTATCCGCAGGTCGGACATACCGAACTGAGTATTGCAGGTCAGACTCGGAAAAGTTTGCAAAGGACAAACTCATTAAAGTTCGCAGGACAAACTAGTTGAGATCCGCAGGTCGGACTTAGTCAATTTAAAATAAAATTTGCAAATGACAAACTCATAAAAGTTCGCAGGACGAACTGGCTGAGATCCATAGGTCGGACTCGATCGATTTAAAATAAAGTTTGCAGATGACAAACTCATAAAAGTTCGCAGAGACGAATCGGCCGAGATCGGCGAGTCGGACTCGGTCGATTTAAAATAAAGTTTGCAAAGGACAAGCTCATTAGAGTTCGCAGGATGAACTAGCTGAGATCCGCAGGTCGGACTGTCGATTTAAAATAAAGTTTGCAAAGGGTAAACTCATTAAAGTTCGCAGGACGAACTAGCTGAGATCCACAGGTCGGACTCAGTCGATTTAAAATAAATTTTGCAACAAAAACATTAAAGTTCGCAGGACGAACTAGTTGAGATCCACAGGATGGACTCAGTCGATTTAAAATAAAGTTTGCAACGGACAAACTCATTAAAGTTCGCAGGACGAACTAGCTGAGCTCCGCAGGTTGGACTCACTCAAAATTATTACGCTTGCCGAAGCGAGACCAACCGAACTCCGCTTGAACTAAGCTCGCAAGTTAGATTCAATAAGCTTGCAACAAGAAAACTTCCTAAGTCTGCGGGGATGCACAACGAATGCGAGAGCCCTCCGTAAAGTCGAGGCAAAAATCTCACGACGCTACCAAGTATGCCACCAAAAAAACTATGAGTTAATGCATGGCATCTCTGGGGCAAAACCCCACTAGGGATCGAGTAATTCGGTAAGTCTTGAAGATAAAATCAAGGCAAGAGAACTTGCAAAAATTTGCATATATTCAAACATTATACAGGAAAAATTTGAAAGCTTTTCTCTAAAGTCTATAGGACAGACTCCAAAATTTGAGCTCCGCAGGCCGGACCCGAAAAGTTTGTTTAAGTCTGCTGGACAGACTACAACTTTCAGAACTCCGCAGGTCAGACTCAACAAAGTTTGCAGGTCAAACTCATCGAATTGAGCTCCGCAGATCGGACTCACCAAGTTTGCAGACACAAACTCGCCTGATCCAACAGACGGACAAAAGTATGAGCTCTCTAGCTCAGCCTCCGTAAAGTTTGTAGACCAAACTTCCTTAGTTCGTAGATGACTCAAAGCAAAGCTCCACATGTCGGACTCGTCATAAAATTAATCCGCAGGATGGACTCGAGAAATAATCCGCAGGACGGACCCAAATTTCAGAGCTTTGCCGGCCAGACTCATTAAGTTTGTGAGACAAAGTTAGTTCACAGATGAAATCACACCGAGCTCCGCAGGTCGGCCTCCTCAGAAAGCAAGTCTACAGGACGGACAGAAATTCAGAGCACTGGATGTAAGGCTCAATACGTTTGCACAACTGATCTCCGCAGGTCGGACTAACTCTCAAAAACCATTCCATCTCAGAAGACGTGGGCAAGAATGACAGCGTCATAACAATAACTCTGCCACCTGGCAGAGTAGGTCATTGTAAAATTCTACAAGTCCAGATGACAGTGGCCGAACAACACCTCTAACAGATCCGACCTCACAACAAATAGTACAGTCAGATCTGAGGGACTTATGGCGAGGGTCGGACTAGCCCTCACCACGTGTCATCTTTATATTGGCTAACCATTAAGGGAAGACAGAGAGTTAATACATAATAAGGGCCAGGAGCCTTAAAGACATACCCAATAGTAGGTCCTGAACCCTAGGTGGGAGATCGGCAGAAACTCCTCCTCCAGCCGCCGCAGCTCGGCCAAGGCTTGGTGAAGAGGAGCTGCCCAGTTCGGCCATCGTGGCCTTGGGGGCTCGGCGCAGGACGCACAGAGCGACCCCAGCTGTTATTCCACGTGCTGGATAACTAAAGATAAATAAGGAAAGAATCCTAAGTCATAAAGACTCAAATCCTAACATTTAAATATGTCCATAATTATCCCTAAATCATAGGGATTTACATGTATTAATCCTTAGGGCAATAATAATAATATTAATAATTTAATTCCTTGCAGGACAAGGAAATGGATGAGACGTCCCCTATATAAATAACCCTATGGAACTACGAAAGACTTGATTCCAATTCAACTATTGGATATGTAGGCAACTTGAGAGAAATAACTCTCAAGCTCAGTCTAAAAATCACCAAAAAACATCACTGCTCATCTTACCTAGGTTAAACGATTTGGATAACTATTAGACGAAATCCAAAGATAGTCACAAAGTTTTTAGCATCAAATACCAAATACTCGCTTCGTTCTTATTTAATTGTCGAAATTTGGAAGTTGTACTGACCGGATATTTTCATTAGGGTATTTGCTAAGGATACTTACATCATATAGGAGGATCTTGTCTCCTTTACCAAACTACTGACTACCTCACTAGAATGATGACAAGTGTTCAAACTAAGGTAACTTAATCAAAAGGGTAAAGATGGCAAAACATATAACATAATAAACATGCATTTCAGCTGTATTGCCATTCATGTCTCGAATGCCATCTCAACTGAGACAACTTCAGCTTACTTGACTTTTATCTTATCTGCATCGTCATTTCACTTAACATCATCCCCCCTCAAATTAAAGATGGTGTCAACCACATTGAGTTCGTCTCTGAATAATGCAAATTTGGTGTGAGACAGTGTTTTAGTAAGACAGTCAACAGATTGATCATTGGTGGAAATATAGTAGACTTGAAGAACCTTCCTAGCCACAAGATCTCAAATGTAATGAACATCAAGTTCAATGTGCTTGGTCCTAGAGTGAAACACAAGATTATCCGCCAAGAAACTTGCTCTAATATTATCACACCAAGCAATGTGAGTGGATACCACAGGTTGATGTAGTTCAGATAAAAGAGACCTTATCCATAAAATACCAAACCCTACATTTGCAAGAGCCTTGTATTAAGACTATGAGCTAGATCTGGAAACTGCTTGCCGTTTTTTGGAACTCCGGGATAATAAAGAACCAGCAAGATACACACAATGACTAGCAATGGATATCATGTCAATGTTATTGCAGCTCTAATCAGCATCAGAGTATGTTGATACGTGAAGACCAGGGCTAGACTTGAAATGAAGACCATGATGAATAATGCCTTTAACATACTTGAGTGTCCATTTGAGACACTGTAAATGAATCTCAGTGGGTGCCTTTAAGAATTGACTAAGTGTGTTAACAACGAAGGAAAGACCAGGTCTGGTGTGAGTGAGGTACTACAGTGCTCCAAGAATGCTTCTGTATAAAGATGGATTAGCCATGAAGGGAGATTTTTTGGAGAACAAATCAGAGGTAGTTGATAGAGGAGTGGGCATGGTTTGAGATTGTTGAGATTAACTTTTTCCAGGAGCTAGGTGGCATACATAGTTTGGTGTAAGTAAAAGCATGTGGCATCTTGATGTATAACATTTATATGATAAAAATTACGATGTTTTATATACATTATCGACTCTTTTTATATAAAATATAAGTAATTATAACGATAATCTTATAAAATATTAATAGCTATGAATAAATCTAAATACTATAAAAATCTAGTAAAAATGATAAAAAGTTATAAATTTTGTACCGGGTTATTAACCGGAGTATCGTGTCAGATTCACGTGGGTATTTTTGGTATTTTATTTACAGATCTTAGGTAAACCAAGACCCCGAGTGACGACAATTTTTGGAGTAAAATCATATCTTTTGAAGGAATTAAGGAAGTGCCACGAGTTTTAAAGTTCAAGTGGATCAATGGTTCGTGACACCGTATCAAGTTATGTTTTCAACGAACAAATGGCCCATCAAAAAGGCATTTTCTGAAGAAAAGTCTTTCATGGAAGTTGTAGATCTTCTCAAGAGCTTTCCAACGCATCTTGAATTATGTCATTTGGAGATCCAGAGCTCAAGTTATGATTTTATCAAGTTTCAGATCAAGTTTGGAAAAAAATCTATCCGGATCGATCCGGATTTACCTCGGATCGATCCGAGGAAACATCATGATTTAACCAAAGATGTGGCCCTGCAGAGAATATCCTGGGATAATATTTTTTATTCCCGGATCGATCCGGCCCTTTCTCGGATCGATCCGGCTTGGGAAAAACAGCCTATAAATAGAGCAGCATTGCAGGCACATAGGGGGTGCCAAATATATTTTCTTCACCTTTTTTATTAGAAGTAGTAGGTATGTATATAGGCCTTATGCCATAAATAAAGTAGTATCGTTATAATGCTCGAGAAATTATCAGAAGATCAATGTTGTTGAAGTCGTTGTAGCATCCGGAAGAATACAGCTTCTGATTCAATTGTTGTAATCGGGTAAAATTTCTAAAGTATTTATTTTTGTTATGTTTGTTTTTATTTCGTATAATGTTAGTAGGCTAAATCTAATAACTAGCCAAAGTTATGTAATCGTTTTATTTCGATCTTTTCGGTAAAAGAATGTTGTCTAAGTAAAATTGACTAAAATTGAGTTAATTGAATCTTTTTCTATTGATAAAGTTTGATTCGAAAGAATTCATAATCTAATTATGAATTGACGCCGATAGTTAGGTTATGAACTCGTTAATAGAAAAACCGGAGGGTAAAATTGGCGAGTGAATAACGTGACAACGGAACCCGATTTCTTACCCGGGGCGATTTGTCCTAAAAGATGAATCTTATTGAAATTTGTACTCGAGATCGTAATAATGTTAAATCATCAGTTTAATTGAAACTTAAACCGAAAGTTGAATCGCCCGCCCTTGACAACGGAGCCTTTAAATAAAATTGACCGTTTGACGAACGGAATGACTCCTTTTATTCAAAGGTAGAATCGTACTCGGGACCTGTTCGGAAAAACCGTAATGATTGTGGATCTTGGGTGATGACAATGGACATATGACAATTTAAATGCGCTTATGTGAGGAGGAATTGTTAACCTCGAGGAGTGCACCGTTTCATTTACTCAATTGAACCTAATATAAAAGATCGAGCACATTCCATTCAATGAAAAGATCGTATAAATCAATTATATAAACTTTTGCTAGTTCTCTAAATAATATATTTGGTATCTCAGATATTTATATCTATATATATATTCTCGCAACTTATGCATATCTATATATATTTATATATCTATACCTATTATATTAGAATAAATTTTAAATTATGCATTTATTTTATGTTAAGTAAAATAGTAGTGATCTGTGTTATAAAGCGAGATTTAGATCGAGTTAATAATGACTCTTTGGTGTTTAACCACACTTAGAAGAATTATTAAGTTCCTGAGGATACGATACTCGACTCACCATACTAGCACTACAGATTTGACCCGATACACTTTGTCGTTGGGGACTAGTATTAGCACTAGAAAAGGCCACGTCGACTTTTACGGCGCCGTTGCCGGGAACGACGCTAACTTCTTTTTTGTGTTTATGGTTACTACTTGTATTAGCTCAAAATTCTAGAGAATAAGTCAACACTTTTCTTATCTCATTTCTATTTTTATTTTAGCCGGTACTTACCTTATAGGTAAGTTACCATTTTACTACTATTAATTTAGTGTTATTTTCTATTTTCGTTAGTTGATGACCGAGAAGTGGTAAGGCCCCACTCACTCCTTATAAGCCCCACATAAACACTTACGAAAGGCGATTAAGAGTAGAGAGAAAACGTGGTCATACTAGTCGGAAATCCTGACGAATCATCTTCAAACAAAATACGAGAATGGTTTGAAATCGGTGATGAAACACACGAACAAGAATTTGGAACATGCTCAGGGCATGGACAAAACCTGTTAACCTTAATAATCAAAATAATAATAATAATAGAAATAATCAAAATCGGAACCGAATAATCGTAACAACCCGAAGAAACCCAAGGCCTATCTCGTGACCAAACCATAAGAAGAAATCGGACTAATAATCCCATACTTTTACCTAATGAAGGAGCGAATAATTTGAGATTAAATCTCATCTTTTGGTTTAATTGACGCAAGAGCCCAATTCTAAGAGAGAAGATGATGAAGATCCGCATCATCATCTCTATCTTTTGAAGAAGCTGTGCAATCTGACCAAAAGTCAAGGTGCTCACAAGGAATTAACAAAGATGACTATGTTTCCTTTTTCTACAAAAGGGCGAGGCCGAGATTGGTTTATGTCTCTTCCACATCATTCACTTACAAGTTGGGAGGAGATTCAAACTGAATTTCTGAAACAATATTTCACTCCTGGACGGAATTTGGAATTAAAAGTCGAGGTTGCTAACTTTAGACAAGGATCTGAAGAAACGCTCGGGAATGCATGGGAAAGATTTAAAAAATTGTTAAGAGCTTGTCCCGACCATGGTTATTCCTTAGATATGCAAATTCAACTTTTTTGTCGTAAATTAAGAAAAGATTCACGTGCTGATGTAGATCATGCATGTGGTGGTTCTTTAATGATGAGTGAAGCTCAATTAGTTTACGATGCTATAGAAAAGATTTCCAAAAATAACAGAATGTGGAAACCGGTTCTAGCACCGGAAAAGTAGCTTTGCGGGAATGTACGTCTAATACGGAAGTTCTAGCACATTTAGAAAATTTAAGTAGGAAATTTGATGACCTACAATCGAGCAAAAACCAAAGTTCGGAAAATAGTGCATGCCAACCGAATACTCAATTCGAGGATAAAATGCCACTAGGGATCGAAGAACCAACAGGATACTCAAGAGAGGAGGTGAGTTTTCTTCAGCAGCATAGGAATTTAAACAATGCTTACTCAAACTCGTTTAATGCTATTAGAAGAGATCACCCTACTTATCGATGGTCTGAAAACCCTAGTAAGCAAGGACAACCGCCGTATCCAGTTCCATATAGGAACATGAATAATAATCAAGTTTATCAAGAAAACACGTCTAATCAGAATTTACAATCATTACCTAGATCCTATCCTCAACATACCACTCAAAGTATACCAAGAACTCAAAGTTCAACTCGGCTGCGAAGGAGTTGAAAAATGGGAAAAACTAATGGAAAATATGATGGGTGTAGTATCTACTCAAGCTAAAAATATAGAAGCGATGGTGACTTCTATTGAGTACAGTCACTAAGGACATGAGTTCAATGAAAACATCTATGAGTGGACATGATACCAGGATGAGAACGATAGAAGCCTCATTAAGGAATATGGAAGATCATTTGAGTAGGGAAGGTGAGCGTAATAACAAAGAGACCCAGGAGGATTACCAAGTAACACCGAAAGGAACCCAAGAGAGGTAAATGTTGTAGATACTTAGAAGTAGGAAGCTCGATTAAGTAATGGAGTTGAAAACTTTGGGAATAATGAAGTAGAAGATGACTTAGATGGTAAGAATGATAAAACTAAAGATGAACTTGAATTTACTGAGATGAGGAAGAAGAAATTATAGAAAATTTCTTGAAAAGAAATAAAAGTTCGAACACGAAAGTGAAAGGAAAATTGGGTAAAAATCCCTAGGATTACGAAAGATCCCGTGGATAAAGATTTAAGGACTTTATTTAAGGAACATGTTAGAATGGAAGATAATGAAAACAAGGAAGAACTGAAGGAATCTAAAGTAGAGATTGATTCAGGAAACAATTTAAAAGAAAAAATTCAAGAACCTGAAACATGGCAACTGAGTAATACTCGAAGGTTTAAGGAAAAAGGAAAAGAGAAATCGACAAAGGAGCCAAAGGTCATAGATTTAGAATCTTTACCTTACCTCCTAAAGATCAAATCAAAAGGCAAAAGCGATAAGAAGTATGCTCGTTTCCTTGACACTTTTCGTCATATTCAAGTTAATATCCCTGTTATTGAAGCTCTGATTAATATACCTGCCTATGGAAAATTTTTGAAAGAAATTCTGTCAAACAAGAAAAAATTAGAGGAATATGAGAATATATGCCTAAATGAAGAATGTTCCGCAGTTTTGCAGCATAAGTTACCACCTAAACTGAAAGATCCAGGTAGTTTTACCATTCCGTGTGAAATTGGAGGATTTCTGTTTAAGAAGGTCTTATGTGATCTAGGAGCGAGTATAAATCTAATGTCTTATGAGGATTATAAAAAGCTAGGCATAGGAAAGCTTATTAAGACTGAAATGACTCTGCAAATGGCAGATAGATCGATTAAGTACCCTAAAGGAATTATTAAGGACGTATTGGTTAAAGTAGACAAATTCTATTTTCCAAAGAGACTTTGTAGTTATGGAAATGGAAGATGGTTATTCAAAGACCTCTTATTCTAGGTCGACCATTTCTAGCTACTGGGAAGAACTTTAATCGATGTTCGAAAAGGAGAATTAATTTTGAGAGTCAATGAAGATGAAGTTGCTTTCAATATTTTCAAAGCTATGAATCATCCATCATCAGAATCGTGTTCTTTTATAGAAGATATTCATTCTGTCTATGATAATCAGTCACCAACTTTTGAAGACAGATTAGAAGAATGCTTGACTCTGTCTATCTATAAAGAAGATGAGGAAGACATTGAAATGAAAGAGATAATTCTTTCTTTAGATACAGAAAGTTTTACCTTTAAGCCACCATGGCATAAATATTTGGAATTAGAACTAGAAGGACCAATTCTTAAATCGTCAATAGAAGATCCGCCAAAGAACCTGGAATTGAAACCGTTACCTTTAAATCTGAAATATGCTTTTCTTGAAACTGATAATCTATTACCGATTATTATTTCATCAGCTTTAATCGAGCAACAAGAAGATCAATCGCTTAGAATGTTGAAAAAGCATAAGAAAGCTTTTGGATGGACAGTTGCCGATATTCGAGGTATTAGCCCTGAGATTTGCGTTCATAAGATAATTCTGAAGGAAGATGCTAAGCCTTGTATTCAACCGCAACGCCGCCTCAACCCAAATTTGCAGTTAATTGTTAAGAAAGAGGTTATTAAGCTATTAGAAATGGGAATAATTTTCCCCATATCAGATAGTGAATGGGTAAGTCCAACTCAAGTGGTACCAAAGAAAGGAGGTTTCACAGTGAAAGAGAATGATAGGAATGAATGGATTCCAACAAGAGAAATTACAGGTTATCGAATGTGCATTGATTTTAGGAAACTGAATGATCATACTAAGAAAGATCATCATCCACTTCCATTCATAGTTCAAATGTTGGAACGTTTAAGTGGTCATAAATATTACTGTTTCTTAGATGGTTATTCAGGTTATTTACAGATTTTCATTGCAGCAGGAGATAGGGAAAAGACTACTTTCACTTGTCCTTATGGAACTTTTGCGTATAAAAGAATGCCGTTTGGTTTATGTAATGCTCCTGCTACGTTTCAAAGATGCATGATGGCTATATTTTCCGATATGGTTGAGAAATTCTTAGAAATGTTTATGGACGACTTTAGTGTTTACGGAGATTCTTTTGGTAAATGTTTGTCGCACTTAGAAAAAGTGTTACAACGATGTGAGGATACCAATTTAGTTTTAAATTGGGAAAAATGTCATTTAATGGTATCAGAAGGAATTGTCCTAGGCCATAGAATCTCTGAAATAGGAATTGAAGTTGATAAAGCCAAGGTGGAAGTGATTGAAAAATTACCACCACCAGTTAATCTAAGGACTCTAAGAGGATTTCTTGGACATGCAGGATTTTATAGGAGATTTATTGCCGATTTTTCAAAGATAGCAAAGCCTCTAAGTCATTTGCTTGAAAAGAAAGTACCTTTTAACTTTGATGGTAAATGTAAGGAAGCTTTTTCGGACCTTAAAAGCGAGATTGACTCTTGCACGAGTGCTAGTAGCACCAGTTGAATTTGCCATTTGAGATTATGTGTGATGCAAGCGATTTAGGCTGTAGAGTATTTTAGGTCAAAGGTATAACAAAATTCTCAAAGCTATTTACTATGCATCTCATACATTAAACGCACTCAAGCTGAACTATACAACTACAGAAAAAGAACTGTTGGCTGTAATTTTTGCCTTAGATAAGTTCAGATCGTATATTGTTGGTTCTAAGGTAATAATTTATACAGACCATTCAGCTTTGAAGTATTTACTAAGTAAGAAGGATCTGAAACCACGTCTTCTTAGATGGATTCTCTTACTTCAAGAATTTGATATTGAAATTAAAGATAAAAGGGAAGTGAGAATGTAATGTAGCGATCATCTAAGTAGAATGGAAAATGATGTTGAGAAAGGAATAGAAATTAAAGATTCATTTCACGATGAACAAGCTGTTTAGAATAGATACTCCTTCCGACCATGCAGGTTGTTAAAGAATAGAATTCCTTCTAAGGAAATGTCACCCTGGTTTGGAGATATCATTAATTACTTAACTTTGTGATTATATTCCGTCTCATTGGACTTAGCGTGAAGAAGAAGAAATTCTTTTATGACTTAAAATTTTATTCTTGGGAGGAACCGGACCTTTTCCGTAAATGTTCGGATGGGATAATCGAAAGTGTGTGCTGATAATGAAATTTTAAGTATTTTATCATTTTGTCATGATCGTGAGGCGAGGAGGTCATCATGGAGGTTGGAAAGCTGCTTTTAAAGTTTTACAATGTGGTTTTTATTAGCCTACACTATATAGAGATGCTTATAAGTATGTTAAATCTTGTGAGTCTTGTCAAAAATGGGGAAATGTATCTAAAAAACATGAAATGCCTATGCAACCTATTTTAGAATGTGAGTTATTTGATGTTTGGGGTATAGATTTCATGGGACCATTCCTATATCTTTTGGAAAAAGATTTATTCTAGTAATGGTAGATTATGTTTGAAATGGGTAGAAAGTGAAGCTCTTCCCACTAATGATACCAAAGTTGTCATACGATTCCTTAAAAGAATATATTTACACGTTATGGCATTCCAGAGGCTATCATTAGTGATAGAGGTTCACACTTTTGTAATAGACCATTTACCAAGATAATTGAAAAATATGGTGTAACGCATAAGTTAGGAGCATACATCATCCATAAACCGGTGGTCGGTAGAGGTGTCTAATAGAGATCAAAAGAATTGTAGAAAAGACAAATGGATTCAAATCGTAAAAGCTGGGCGATTAAGCTGACGATGCATTATGGGCATATAGAAACGACTTTTAAAACACCAATTGGTTGTTCTCCTATAAGTTAGTTTTTGGTAAGTCTTGTCATCTCCCAGTTGAGTTAGAACACCGAGCCTTCAGGCTATTAAATTTACAATTTCGATCCTAAAATTTGTCGGTGATCATAGATTGCTTCAATTGTGAACTAGAAGAATTCCGTCTCGATTCTTATGAAAGCGCTTCGAATCTACAAGGCATACGAAATCTTTTCACGATAAGAGAATCTATAGGCGTGAGTTCCATGTAGGTGATCGAGTACTCTTGTACAATTCACGTTTAAAGTTATTTCGGAAAGCTTAAATCAAGATGGGCGAGTCCATTTAAAGTAACAAGGGTTTACAAATGCTGAGTACATTGAACTAAGCGATGGAAATACAACTTTTATAGCCAATGGCCATAGAGTAAACTTATTTGTGGAAGGAGAAGGAACCGCCTTGAAAGAAGAAATAATGCTACTAAGCGATCCTCCGACAAAGTAAAAGCAAAGAAATCAAGAAACCGAAAAGTAGAGGAACTAAATTCACCAAATACCAGGTGCTATCTATCTTTACTCTACTTTTACGTGTTTTTATTTATGTTTAAATTAGTTTAAATCTTTTACGGATAGAGCGTAAAAAAGAAGCTGGATGTCTTTTTTAGATAGAATAGGAATTTTTATGTTGCTTTTGAAATTAGGCTTGGATAAAGATGTCGCGTTTAAAATAGAAGCTTCGGTTTTGAAAAAAGCGAGCAATTGTTGAGAGAGATCAGTTGAGAGAAGTATGTAATGGAAAGTCGAGAAGTTCGATAAAGAGAAGGGCAAAGTTTTTAAGGAGATCACGAATCTGTGGAAAAAGTGAGCATGAAGGAAATGTAGGAAAGCACAACCAAATCCCGGATGAGTGTTTGAATGTTGTTAAGAAGGAGCGATTAGGTGGTTATCCGAAAATCCCGATGGAGATCAAAGAGAAAATTCGAACGCCTCATTTCTTAAGGTTAGGTTGATAGAACGTTACGTCAGAACCCTGGAAGATTTAGAAGTATTGGAATTAGGACCCTAGTGAATTTTGTAATATTTATAAAATTTTTATATAACTTTTGGAAATTTTATAAATAGGATCTTTATGAAATTACTTAAAAGTTTTATAAAGTTTTTATAAAAAGTTTTTTTAAAATTTTGTAGAAGTTTTATTAAGGTTTAAAATAAAAAAAAATAAAAAAAAATAAAAAAAAAGTGGTCGGATCGATCCGACCTAACCCCGATCGATCCGAACTGAAAAACCTAAAAAAATGGGCGGGGTCCTCTTCTTCTTCTTCTTCTTTTCTTTTCTCAAAACAGCCCTTCTCCCTCTTCCCCCAATTCGAATTTTTTCTTCAAATCATCACACAACATCACCATTAACTACCCCAATCTTTAAACTTTTCTCATTTTCCACTCTTCTCTTCAAATTTTCATTTAAATTGAAGAATTTTTCAAGGTAGCTTCAACTTTTATTCAGTGAAATTTTCATCTTTTCGGCCAAATTTCAACCGTTTAAGCTTTGGAAGGTAACATTGTATTCCCTTATTTTGTTAATTTCGTTTTTTTTAGCAACTTTTAATTTAATTTCACTATTTTGTGTAACTTATTTGTGTTGTTTTATGTTGTTTTGTTATTGTGTCACTATCGTAGAATGGCCGAATCATCAAAAACTAGTAAAAAACGTAAACCTAATATCCCTACCCAAATTCCAGTCATAGAAACTAGGCCTTTAACAGAAGAAGAATTGGCAGTTAGTTTTGAAAGAACCGCGTCTGCTGCAGCTAAGAAAGCATTGAAAAATAAATTTGGGAAGTGTTTAGTTGCAATAGAGAGGGGCTTAGATTTCAAAGATTTGGGAAGGGAAGTAAAAGAAATTTTTGAAAGACGACAGTGGTTGGAGTTAGCTAGTTTAAGGTCGGGTGAAATTAACACAACCTTAGTAGCTGAATTTTATTCTCTGGTAGCAACTCACAATGCTACGAAGGGTGGTGAGTTAACCACGTCAACCTAAGAACTAGGACAATACCGTTTAATCCTCAGGTTATAAATGCTATTTATGGTATCCCTGATATACCAGAAAGTGAGGATTATTATCTTGTATGGAATTTGGATGAGCTGCAGACTTTGATTATATTGTTTCACTAGCCCGAATGAGTTAGATCCCATTGCCGTCTGGCATGAAAGCGAGTTTTCTTATGGAAAATGTATCACGGGATATGAGAGCCATTAAGCGTTTTATTAGTCACACTCTTTTACCTACTCGACATTTTACATCTTTTGGTAAAGAGGATTTGTGTATTTCTTGGGCTATGGTCAATGATATACTGTGGATGTAGGCGAGTAGTAATGTGTAGAAGGGCCAAGGAATTTGCCCTGAATGCTGAACCAGCGATCCACATGCCTTTTCCATGTTTTATTTCTTCCCTGTGTCGTCGAGATAGGTGTCCGTGAGCTCCCAAGTGATAATTTGATGATGGTGGATGACACACTTATAGGTCTAGTTTACCACTTAGGCGGCGGGAAGAATAGATTTTTGGACCACAACCGTGAGCGACCTCGGCCTACCCCATCCACTTCTTTGTCCCTCCTTCATCCAGTCAAACTCAAACTCAACTTCCGAATACCATCACTTACGACATGTTTCAATCCATGGCCTATGATGTTCATCGTGCTAATGCCAATATGGTTTTTTTGCGGAAAGGAATAAATTATGGTGCGAAGATTTACGTCAAGGCATGCGAGGTATATATCAAATGAATATCTTTGCAAAACCCTACCTATGCCGAGATGGATATTCCGCAATGCCAAACCCAGCCTTATACCTTGCCCGATTTCATTCCACCGATGCCACCTCGCTCAGACTTCCAACAAATGCCACATTCTTTTGAATTTCAAACTAGTGGTGTAGGGGATTTTTCGACAGGTACTATGGCAGCTGCAACATCTGAATGGGCTGGATCTGGATCATTTGGCCATACCACGACGGGATGGGGAAGCACTTTTTCTGATATTACGAGAGAAATGAGCTCGGTGGGACTAGATAGCTCGGTACGGATGTCAACTTATTTTCAAGATCCATCCCAAGAATCGACCCGTTATCAAGCTATGCCAAGTTCAAGCCACATCGAGATGAGTGATGAAGAGGAGTAATTTTAAACATTCTATGATTTTTGACATTGAAACATTTTATTTTTAAGTACAATTTCGTTTTAAGTAAAATTTTAGGTTATTTTGATTTTGGTTGGATTTTATTTTAATACGATCTTCATGTTTTCGTTACATATTATGGTATTACACATCGTGTAGTAAAATTTATGGTTATAACACAATGAAAATGAACCAAAGATAGGGAGAAAACGTGTCATCTAGAAAAATCTAGACATTTTACAAGCAAAATCAACTCTGTCCGTGAGCGATGAGTGTTCGGATCGATCCGACCTTTGCCGGATCGATCCGACTGAGTGTACCGACCTGGCGGCATTACTAGTTCGAGGCCGGATCGATCCGGCCCTTTCTCGGATCGATCCGGCAAAGTACAAAAGCGCGAGAAAGAGATCTTTTCTACTTTTGCTTGATAGATATATTTCTATAAAAGGAAAGAGCAAATGACCTTGAACTTTGCTCATTCTTTCTTTCCTTCTATCTAGCTTAGTTTAAATCTACGTATCGAAATGTCTAACCGCTCCTCTCCTCGGTTAATAATTCTGAACCACATACGCTGATGGTGTGGTTCCCGAAGAACATGCCTCTTGTTTTCATAATAACGTCCGAGACATCTAAATTTAGTCCGTTCTCTGATTCCGATGGAGAAAGGCTTAAACACTGAAAAAAATTGATCGATGGGGACGAAATCTAATCCGAGGTTGCGGATGGAAAAAGTTGATTAGGACTCCCGGAGGTAGAATAAACATTTCGATTGTCGAGAGATTTTTATCGTCTCTCACCGAGATAACGTCGGTAGCCTCGTCTCAACTTATTACGATTAGGGAATCGTTATTTCATTTTCACGATCATCATAAATCAAATCTATCAAATCCCACCATGTACTTTTGATCGAAACCCACACTTGAGTTTCTTTGGGAACTTGGAGATCGTATAATGTTGTAAATCGTCTGCGAAGCCTTTGATTCGTATTTCCGTTGTTTGATCATAACTATGATTCTTCAACTCTGGCCTTACCCCTCATTTAAGGCGTGGAACGCTTCATTAATTCTCGGATCTATCCAACTAGAGATTTTTATGGGGTTACGGATGATGAAATCTTTGCTTGTTGTATGCACTAACCATCGGAGCATACATTGATTGGGAGTTTTGATGTTTAAAAGCGCAATTAATTTTGCGGTAGAGAGGCGTAATAGGGAAGACCGTTACCGTTTGCACAGGTTATCTCTAATCTTTGTGTCCAAGCCCGAATCACGTGCCTGAGTTTATCTTGGCGAGATTTTTCCATCTCGTGATTCTCAGTTAGGATTACTTCCGGTGGATACTCCCGGATGTTCATCTACGGTTTGAGCTGTTGTTGGAAATCAGTTAAAAGTTGTTGTTGTTAAATTAGTACTCGATTAAGTTAGACGGTTAATCGCTTTTTAATTTAGTTTCTTTAAAGTTTGTAATAGTTTCATTAATGTTTAATATATATGTCATTTTCTTTAATCAGAATAATATATGTTGCGAAAAATAATAAAAATCAAAATCATGTAAAATTTTAATTTTATTTTCGAACTACTTTTATTTACTCACTGAACATCGGGACGATGCCATTTCGTAAGTGGGGAGTAGAGGTAAGTTAGTAAATAAAAATTAAAATTTTCTTATATAAAGTTATACTTAATTGCTTAATACTTAGTTTAATTTGTCTTGGATCAAAATAATTAGATAATATATAATTAATATGAATAAAAATAATATAATTTGGTAAGAATAGATTTTAATTAAGTAAAGTAAATTTGATATATTATAATTATATTATATATGTCAATTTTAGATTTTTATAAGATTTTAAGTATATGTAACTATACGTAAATATTATCAAGTAAATTTCATATGAAATTTAACGAAAATACTTATATTTATAATGAATTTTTTTAGAATAATTTTCTTTGCAAAACGAAATATGAATATGGAATCGGATTAGGAATGATGAGATTTTTGACACCACAAATTACCTCAGCCTTGATTAGAGTGATCAAGACCTCACTCGAAATAGCCATTTTTGATTATAACCGACCCTTGGCTTATTTTGGTCTACATTTCCTAAAAATCCCACGAGTTTTTACGTACTTATGAAAGGAGATGATGGAACAGAAGCTAAGAATGGTGTATGCTGAGGTGAAAAAAAAAAAGAAAAAAAAAAAAAAGAGATATATATAAGAACGAAGCACCGTATTTACACAGAAATAATCAAATACCAGGTATCTTCCTTATCTTTGATCGACAAATATCGGTAGTAGCTTCCAATGATTTGAGTGCAGTAGGGTGTTATCTAAAGCGTCTATATCACTATGAGGTATAAAGCTCCCGATAAAAATTCGAATCATAAGATCTCAAGAATGATTACGAGTTTAAGAAACCGGACTCGTAATTTTAGATCGAAAAGTATTACTCCGATCAATCTTGATGAAGCAATGCTTGTAAATTTGATTTTTCTACACACACTCACGCTTTTAGTTCTTAATATTGAAAAAGAGAGAAAATCTGAAAAATAGTTGGAATAAGAGGATATTATTAATCGAGATTGTTTTTGATCAAACGTGAAGGTGTAAAGTGCGTACGACTTGCCTCTTTTTCTTTTTGATTTCCTTTTCTATCTTTTCGATTAACCAATGTCCCATCCTAAAAAGTATAAGCCATTTTGTCAATTACTTGACTTAGTCTTTGATTCCAAATATTTCATACAAGTTGAGATAGGAAAATAATTCTAGAATATTAATTATATTTATTGAGTAGATTTTGTGAAATTTCATTTGAATAATAGTTGATAAATAATTTATCAAAGTTATCTACACTTTTATCTTGTTAATTTCTAAGAAAGATATAATTAATATGATTATAATATTGAAATGATATTTTACTAATTTGAAATATAATCTACCACGTATATTATTTTTATCGTCATTTTATATATATTACCGCTTATTTTACTCGAGGGCGATCAAAGAGCTAAAGTGGGGAGTAGTTGATGTATAACATTTATATGATAAAAATTACGATGTTTTATATACATTATCGACTCTTTTATATAAAAATATAAGTAATTATAACGATAATCTTATAAAATATTAATAGCTATGAATAAATCTAAATACTATAAAAATCTAGTAAAAATGATAAAAAGTTATAAATTTTGTACCGGGTTAATAACCGGAGTATCGTGTCGATTCACGTGGGTATTTTGGTATTTTATTTACTGAGATCTTAGGTAAACCAAGACCCAGTGGCGACACTTTTTGGAGTAAAATCATATCTTTTGAAGGAATTAAGGAAGTGCCACGAGTTTTAAAGTTCAAGTGGATCAATGGTTCGTGACACCGTATCAAGTTATATTTTCGACGAACAAATGGCCCATCAAAAGGCATTTTCTGAAGAAAAGTCCTTCATGGAAGTTGTAGATCTTCTCAAGAGCTTTCCAACGCATCTTGAATTATGTCATTTGGAGATCCGAGCTCAAGTTATGATTTTATCAAGTTTGAGATCAAGTTTGGAAAAAATCTATCCGGATCGATCCGGATTTACCTCGGATCGATCCGAGGAAACATCATGATTTAACCAGCATGTGGCCTGCGAGAGAATATCCTGGGATAATATTTTTATTCCCGGATCGATCCGGCCCTTTCTCGGATCGATCCGGCAGGGAAAAACCGCCTATAAATAGAAGCGACATTGCGGGCACATAGGGGGTGCCAAATATATTTTCTTCACCTTTTTATTAGTAGTAGTAGGTATGTATATAGGCCTTATGCCATAAATAAAGTAGTATCGTTATAATGCTCGAAATTATCATAAGATCAATGTTGTTGAAGTCGTTGTAGCATCCGGAAGAATACGACTTACGATTCAATTGTTGTAATCGGGTAAAATTTCTAAAGTATTTATGTTTGTTATGTTTGTTTTTATTTTAGTATAATGTTAGTAGGCTAAATCTAATAACTAGCCAAAGTTATGTAATCGTTTTATTTGATCTTTTAGGTAAAGGAATGTTGTCTAAGTAAAATTGACTAAAATTGAGTTAATTGAATCTTTTCTATTGATAAAGTTTGATTCGAAAGAATTCATAATCTAATTATGAATTGGCGCTCGATAGTTAGGTTATGAACTCGTTAATAGAAAAACCGGAGGGTAAAATTGGCGAGTGAATAACGTGACAACGGAACCAGATTTCTTACCGAGGCGATTTGTCCTAAAAGATGAATCTTATTGAAATTTGTACTCGAGATCGTAATAATGTTAAATCATCGATTTAATTGAAACTTAAACCGGAAAGTTGAATTGCCCGGCCTTGACAACGGAGCCTTTAAATAAAATTGACCGTTTGTGAGCGGAATGACTCCTTTTTATTCAAAGGTAGAATCGTACTTTCGGGACTGTTCGGAAAAACCGTAATAGATTGTGGATCTTGGACTAATGACAATGGACATATGACAATTTAAATGCGCTTATGTGAGGAGGAATTGTTAACCTCGAGAGTGCACCGTTTCATTTACTCAATTGAACCTAATATAAAAGATCGAGCACATTCCATTCACTTTGAAAAGATCGTATAAATCAATTATATAAACTTTGGCTAGTTCTCTAAATAATATATTTGGTATCTGTATATTTATATATATATATATATATTACACAACTTATGCATATCATATATATTTATATATCTATACCTATTATATTAGAATAAATTTTAAATTATGCATTTATTTTATGTTAAGTAAAATAGTAGTGATACATGTTATAAAGCGAGATTTAGATCGAGTTAATAACGACTCTTTGGTGTTTAACCACACTTAGAAGAATTATTAAGTTCCTGAGGATACGATACTCGACTCACCATACTAGCACTCTGATTTGACCCGATACAACTTTGTCGGTTAAGGGTGGTATTAGCACTAGAAAGGCCACGTCAATATTGCACTGTATTATCACATATAATTGGAATTGTCTTCTCATCTATTCCATAGACTCTCGGTTGTTATGCGATCCATAATACTTGTGCCTGGCCATTCTTTGCTATATATTTTAACTTATTTGTTGAAGTTGATATGGATTTTTTCTTTTTACTAAGCCATGATACTAGTCTGCGGCCTAGCATCTGACAAGTGAAAGAAGTAGGATCTTAGATCTAAACGAATTAGATCTATGCGCAGAGGATGGATCACGATTCATATATTATAACACATAAACAATGGATTTAATTACTACAAGGGGGTTAAGAAAAACGTACCAATAGTAAGGAAGAAAAGCTTTAATCTTAGGATGATTAGCCTTGATCTTCCAATATGTTCTCCAAACGGTGGTTGGTGGACACCGATTCTTGGAATTGGAACCTCCTTGATATGCAACCGAGAAAAACCCTAAGTTTTTCTCCAACCGGGTGGAGCTAAGGATCGAACTCCTTAGCCTTTTTTTCTTTATGAATTTTGTGGCTTTCTCATCCTTAGGGCTTGGGGAGAACTCTCTTTTTATAGGCAAAATCCAAGAGAGAAAACCTATACTCAATCGGTTTAACAAAATAAAAGAAATAATTCTAATTGTTATTATCCAATAAAAATAAGAGATACTCCCTCCGTCCCAAATCGTTTGGGACTTATTCCTTTTCTGGATGTCCCAAAACAAGTCCCATAACTAATATTTAAACTAAAAAGTTCTTCTTAAATTCCTAAAAAGCCCACATAACTACACTTCAGTGCCGCCTTAGGGTAGGTCAAAGAGGTTTCGATTAATATTGAAGATCAAATTAAGAATCGAACATCTCATTTGTGATCGTCAATCACCTTTCCTTTTTTAGCCAAGGTATTACCAAAATACTCTTTATGAGTGTGACCTGCTGTTTCAGATTTTTAGGTAGACCCCGAGTGTGCCGCCTTAGGGTCGGTCAGTGACTCGGCGAGTACCCAAAATCCTATCCTTTCGGAGACCAAGCCTTGAATTTTGATAGCGGTGAAGACCTTCCATAGGGGGCCGAAATCAAAGCCGGCACGAGGCGTCACCATTCTCTCAAGGTGCTTGAGTCAACAGTAGAGGCTGTGGGGTCGGCTGTCGCCTCTCCCGCTCCCACTCAATATTTTGAAAAAGTGGTGGGTTTACTGATTTCGTTTTTGGACTCACTACTAAAAAAAATACCTTTTTGCTACACTTTTGTTTGCCACGCTCTAAAGAAACAGCGCCGCAAAAAGTTACCTTTGCGTCACTTTTTACGAGCGACGCAAAAAGGTACCTTTACTGGATTTTTTGATAAAAAGTGACGCGAAAACTACTTTTTTGCGACGCTCATAAAAAGTGACGCTAAAGGTTCCTTTTTGCGGTGCTTATTTGTGGTGTGGCAAGCTATAGTGTAGCAAAAATGTATTTTTTTTGTAGTGACTTGATGTATCTTTAAGGAACAATAAGTCATGGGCCCGAATGGTGTCGGTTATGTGGGCTAGCCCACCCGACCTTTTCGTTGGAACATATGTGGCCGTCGGACGGGTCAAGCCTAGGGGAGTTCCGTTGAGCCGTAGTGGCTCGTCGGATAGCTCGACCTTGCCGGACCCGTGCAAACACCAAGCGGGGAGGGTGAAGTCGATCGAGCCGTAGCTTCCGCGCTGACCACCCAACCGTGGTTAAACCATTTTCGAACCATGCTTGCCCATGATTATCAATCCTTAACATCAAACTTTCACGTGAGACACTACGGATCAAAAGCGTAATCTCGTCTAGGTAAGGTGGAATTCACGAGAATCGATCACCTTAACCACGAGGTTTGAGATTTTACTCCTATGCTTTCGCAGAGTGGGATTCACCGAGAATCCATCACCCAACCTCGACGATTGACAAAACCCGTGTTCCTCGGTTTTACCTAATTAGTTTCTAATTAATATCATACAATTAATTAAAACTAATTGCGTGTTGTATACATGCCTAACTAATTCCTCGAATTAATTTCTACATGTATGCATATGGAGTGGAATTCATGATATAATGCATGTCATGGCAATTTTCCGGTTCTACACATACAATCTAAACATGTATTCTAGTGCGGAAAATAAACACCGAGATGGACCGTTGGCACCCCCGTATCTAACCTATTAGAAAATAAATAACCAAACCCTAACTAGGGTTTACTACTTTCCAACATAATCTGCAGCTGTTCAAATTCTTCGAAGATCGTGAAACCAAACGAACTCGGATCGTGACGAAACTTTCCAGATCTGTTCTTCACTCCTCGGGCTTGAATATGGACGGTTGGATTGGAGTTTTGAATTGTCAATTTTCTCCAGTGAGCCGCCTAACTTGCTGCTGAATCTGTCTCTTACAGCAGCGCATCAGTGATTTCCCGAGGCTGATCGGGAATCAATATGAAACCCGATCGACCTGAAATTTTTATGGCATGTCAATAACTCCATTTTTATTAATATGAAAGGTCGGATTTGTGTTTCAACGGTCCAAACCCTTCCAGAAATTCGAGGAAGTCACAGCTAGGGTTTCTGTGAATCCTGCGTTTTTCTGTTACAGCAGCCACTTTATTGCAACGAAAGGATATTGAGACGGACTCCGATCGGCTCCAAATTTGGATGGCTTGTTCTTAAAATTTTAATCTTAATTCTGACCGGAGGGATTGTCGTTTCAACGGCTCAACCAACGGCAAAAACGAAAATACCAAACAGCGAGAAAACAGATCTACTTCTAGGAAATTAAAATTACAACATGGAATAAATTACATAATTTCCTACACTCATATGAACGAATTTTCTTCGTTTATATGAGTTTACAATAGATCTAACGGGTAAACAGTGCCAACCCCAATCCATCTCTTCAACCACAACAACCAATCATTATCTATGCATATAAAAAGTTAAAATTTATCTACATGCAATTCCACTCTTTTAAATCGTTTATTTATGATTATAACTATACATAAATCGTGGAACATCTCTCTGATACCACATGAAAGAAGTAGGATCTTAGATCTAAACGAATTAGATCTATGCGCAGCGGATGGATCACGATTCATATATTATAACACATAAACAAAGGATTTAATTACTACAAGGGGGTTAAGAAAAACGTACCAATAGTAAGGAAGAAAAGTTTTAACCTTAGGATGAGAAACCTTGATCTTCCAATGTGTTCTCCAAACGGTAGTTGGTGGACACCGATTCTTGGAATTGGAACCTCCTTGATATGCAACCGAGAAAAACCCTAAGTTTTTCTCCAACCGGGTGGAGCTAAAGATCGAACTCCTTAGCCTTTTTTTTCTTTATGAATTTCATGGCTTTCTCATCCCTTAGGGCTCGGGGAGAACTCTCTTTTTATAGGAAAAATCCAAGAGAGAAAACCTATACTCAATCGGTTTAACAAAATAAAAGAGATAATTCTAATTATTATTATCCAAAAAAAATAAGAGATAATTATAATCTTATAATAAGAAAATACAATTATCCTTATACTTAAGGGATAAATTATAAATAAATTATTTTCTTTTATTTATCCAATTAATTGTTTAACAAATAAATAACTAATTACACAATATGTCATTATCCTAGAAAACTAATTTATTGGAAAATCCAAGACATATTGGCGCCACACTAAGCCCACCAGGCCCACAGAAAATGTTTTTTACATGTATTATATTATTTAAATTTCAACTAAATAATATTCATGCATATCAATTAATTGGCACAACCAATTAATTATTATTGAGGCCCAAACAAACAAGAATATTAGCCCGAATTATAGAATCCACATTGGGGACCATGGACCTATAACCGGTACCTCTAATAATTAAATATAATATTCATCGAACAGAATAAATATATATAATTATTAATTCCGTGATTACGCCACCATAAACCCGAAACTGAACTCTACCAATTATAGATATATACTTATACTCAACCCATAGAGTAGATAAGCGTCCATTGATATAATCACTACATACGGACTGACCCTCATGCAGGATCGTCCACTCTGTGTGGGATGTCTCCGTAAACCCAACACGAATATCTTATCCTTATTTATCATTAACCCCCTGATGATCAATTAGTTCACATATCTGACTAGTGATCAATTAGTCTAATATGAACTCCCAGGATCAATCACTTTCTTAGGGCTAACAAATAAGGGGACTGTCTCTTTACTTCCTGCAGGAAGGAATGGATTCCATGTCTGTGAAAATCAGAACTACTCACTCATAGGAAATAGTGCCAATGAGAAGCGGCTAGGAACACATATTTAAGTGAACCATAACTAACACATCAAACACTACCCCGAGACAAGCAGCACCCTGTGATCACCTCAGGATTAAGGTTGATCCATATATGATCATCGAATGATTTAATAAGATTCCTCGATTACGGAATTATACCGAGAAATACAGATTAAATCGGTCCATCTATATGAATGCCATCATATATAAATGCCCCACGTAGGTACCTCTACCGGCAGTCCGGATAAGACTATCACACCCTAAGGTGTTACAGGCGCATTATTGGTGTTTTAATCAAGAGACCCTAAACTCGATTAAGTTCACCACGGACTAACAGTTTAAGCATATCTCCACTAACTCAATCCTAACGTGTAATCCATACACTGAGTTAAGTGGTTACATCTGAATATACTTAGGGGTTTGCGGCGATGTATTACTTTACAAGCACAAAGCAAGTAATAAGGTGAGATAAATTCATCATCCATTATTAAAAACAATTACACAAATTGTCTTTCGGCACTACACCTAACAATCTCCCACTTGCACGAAATGACAAGCAACGATTGTTTTAGAGCACACCACTTTCTCATCTTATTCACAACACTCTCCCACTTGCTCTAAAAGCATATGAGATATATCCTCAATGCCGTACCCTCCAAGCACTCGACTTGGTACACCGATTAGTTTGGTTGTCGGCTCGAGACGATTTTTAAGATCGAAACGTCGCCGGTCCATCTAATCAGGCGGTACTCCCACTTGCACCCGAATATACAAGCATATTATTCCTCATTCTTCAAAGATACTTGAGGACGTATTAAACTACTATTCAATGCTCAAATCCGAGATTCGACTACTATTGACTTGTTATAACCTGACTTGCCGTTATCCAAGAGAGACTCTATCCCATTTTCTCTTTATCTGAAGATTTGGAGAATCATTCCTGAGAGGTAGGGTAGGACTACTCTCGTTGAATGTTGCACCCGTATACGCAAGATCATCTTAACCAATAAGACGGGTGGGATAGCCAATGACTCATTCTTGTGAATTTGACTGAATCAAATTCTTAGAATATAGTCCAATTCTCTCATCCAGAGAATCTTGACGTGTCAGTTTCAGACTTCAGATAGAACACTCATGTTGTTTCCAATCATTTATAAACACTAATACTAATACTTTACCAATATTGATATTCAGTCTACGAAAGACTTATCAATATTCTGGTCAAGTCCACATATTTTAAAACATGTGACTTTAAATGACCGAGAGGTACTGATGCGATCCCTTCGGAGGTTCCCGACCCGTTGGTCCCGATGCCGCCGATTGATCATTTGGTTATTCGAGGCGGTCCGATGACACGGCTTCGAAAAGCGGATGCGTGATACTTTGGACACGTTGATCATTGATATATGTAACGAGCAAGCACAAGTGAAGCCGGACGACGAAGCGATCTATTTGTTGCGTTATTTATGCTACGGGCTCGGAGATCACGAGGACGGATTAGCTTGACGTCCGCGACGTCGTTTATTTTCTATTATATTATTAGGTTATTTTTAGGATTATTTTATTAATTCCTATTATATTTTTAGGCGCCCTTTTTAGGTATTACCAAACTACCCTTATGATTTTATTCTTGTAGCTTTATATAAAGGCAAACCTATTATTTCGTAAGACAGACTTTTGATATTATTTTACACACAAGAGTTTTCTCTTCTTCCTTGATGCATGATTGATCAAGAACATCGCTACTAAGCGAAAGTGATCTCTTTGTCGTAGAGATTGCACCTTTTCGAGAGCTTATCGGCGTTCTTGAGCAAAGCGTTGAGTTGTTCTTGGCCCTCTTCCTAGGTGCTACCCAGTTAGGTTAGGGTTTTCCGCTCGTATTGATCCTTTCGTCGATCTCGCTGGATCGTATCGCGCATCGATTGGTAGCGGAGAGATTCAAATGACGAAGGTATCAAATATCCCTAGTTTGTTTCCTGTTAATTAAAATCAAAAAAAAAAAAAAAAAAAAAAAAAAAAAAAAAAATTTCCTGCGTTCTTGTTCATCAAATTGCCTGTTTCTGTGTTTCATTGATTAAAAAAAAAAAAAAAAAAATTGATTCTTTGCTTCCAGATTTCTCTTTTCTTGCCTATTCCTCATTACAAAAAGAACATATATATATATATCCCAGCCTAGTTGACTTCGTACAGCAGCTTCAATCATCTAGTTGTTCTTTTTATTTTATTTTTAGTCAGCAGCGTTGCGTTTCCTTTACACAAAAAAAAAAAAAAAAAAAAAAAAAAAAAAAAAAAAATTTTGACCTAATTTCTGTGTTCGGCCAGATTTATATTATATATAAAAAAAAAAGGAGACCTAATTTCTTTGTGCTGAAGTCGTTTTATTTAATTTCAGCCCAAAAAAAAAAAAAAAAAAAAAAAAAAAAAAGTCAAAGCAGTCAAAAAAAAGCAGCCTCTATCACACCCGGATGTGATGACTTTCGATTTTTGACCAAAAAAAAAAAAATTCGACTAGTTTCTCTTGCATTGTCAAACTATTCTTGTACTAGTACTCCCTTCTATATCCATTTTCCTTCTTCCAAACACTCTTTTTCCATCCTTATCCTAGTGGTCATGTCTAGGTAGTAGGTCTTAGGTTCACTTTTCGGTTGCTCGTATTACGATTTGCTCAACAAAGGGTGCTCCTACTACTCGAGAACGAGGGGTGAGTGACAAACACGAGTGATTGTGAGATAAAATGGTGAGACATGGGGATGATGAGCCGATGACGGATGGTCGTTTTAAGATATTGTCCGACAACTTGACTAGGGAGATAACCGACCCGCGTAGATCGAAGAATGGCTAGAATTGAACATACCGTGAATGGCTTGGCGCACTACCACAAGCCCTGGCGAATTGACACCAGGATGAATGAAATGATGAGAGGTGATGGTGGTAACGGTGGCAATAGGAATGGTGGTACCGGTGTCAATGGGAATGGTGGTAACGGAGGTCATGTGAATGCCAACGACAACGTTGATCTTCTGGAGGATGACCACGTGGATAATAATATGAGGCAAGTTAAGATGAAGTTGCCGTCTTTTTTCGTTCGGTGGATGCGGATGCCTACCTCGAGTGGGAATCGAAGTTGGAGCAAAATTTTGAGTGTAATAACTACTCGGCGAGAAGAAGTTCAAGTTAGCTCAACTAGAATTCACCGGGTATGCTATGATATGGTTGAGGCAGTTGAACTTTGCTCGGCGTTGTAGCCATGAGAATGAAGTTAGTACGTGGGCGGAGGTGAAGAGGGAAATGAAAAGACGCTTTGTGCCTCCTTCATTATTATCTTGGCGATGATCGACAACCGCGCAAACCATTAAGCAAGGGGACCGTTCGGTGGCGGTGTATTATCGGGAGATGGTCACACCGATAGCTAAGGCTCGCGTTCGGAGAACGAAGAGATGACTATGACACGTTTCATGACCGGGTTCTGGACGGATATTGCGAATCGTGTCGAGGCACAAGCCTGCCCGTCATTACGAGATGTTACATGCCGCGAAAGCGCATGAGGGCGATTGAGGCGACAGAGGAGTGATTTTGCGAGATCTTCGGGTAGTGGCTTTTCGGGTGCGCGTCCCCTTCCATTTAGAGGGGACTCATCTAGATTACCCCAAACTACGCCGAGACAACCCCTTGTTCCACATAGAGAGGCTCCTAAGCCAAAGGAGAATGATAAAGGAAAGGTGTAGCAAGTACTTGAAGCCATCTCACGAGATACGATGCCATAAGTGCCAAGGGATGGGTCATATAGCTTCCCAATGTCCGTCAAGGCGTCGCATTATGCTTATTGAAGAGGCTAATGGTGAGAGTCGATATGCTTCGGCTTCGGAGGAGGAGGATGATGTTGTGGGCGGTGATGGTGAGTATGAGCTTGACGCAGCTTGATTGGTAGGTGTGTCTCGATCTACGCTTGTGATAAAGCGGGCGCTTAGTAGTGTGATGAAGGCAGAGGATAATTTGCAACGTGAGAACATTTTTCATACAAGGTGTTTGGTGACAGGACGGGTGTGTGTGATGATTATTGATCCGGGAAGTTGCACAAACGTTGTTAGTGCGGGTTTTGTATCGAGTTTGGATCTTCCTACAATTTCCCACCCACAACCATACAAGCTTCAATGGTTGAATGATGTCGGTGAGATCCGTGTCACCAAGCAGTGAAAGATTACTTTCAATATTGGGAAGTTTGAAGATGAAGTGTTGTGTGATGTGGTTCCGATGCATGTGGGACATCTGTTGTTGGGACGACCGTGGCAATTTGATAGGAAGGTGATCTATGACGGGTATTTAAACACATACACGTTGCGTCATAAGGGGAATAAGTTTACACTTCGAGCATTACCTCCGGATGAGGTACATAAAGATCAACTCAAATTGGCTGCGGGACGTGAGGAAAAAGAAAAAAAAAGAGGGAGCTCAGTCGAAAAAGGAAAAAGAAAAAGCAATGACAGGAGAGAAAGAAAAGGAGGGTGTGAAAAAACGAGCGGAGGGTAAAACAACAGTTTGAAAATAAAAAGGTGAGTGAGGGCGCTATAGTACCATATGAGGGAGTTTCTAAAGTTGAAAAGTCAAAGGTGAGTGAGGGTGCCATTAGTCTCGAGGGAGGAAAGAAAGAGATAAACAAAAAAGGTGAGCGAGTGTTAGGAACTTTCTACATTAAGGCTGGTGAGGTTATTCGTGCTATCGAAAGTGGCACTACCCCTTACCTCTTTATTTATAGAGAGGTGACCCCTTTCCTCCTCACCCTGCTTTTATGATTTCCACCGACGTAATGAGACTCTCTTCCTGAGTGTTGTGGTGTCGTTGTTGCAGGAGTTCCGGGACATCTTCCACGAGAGGAGCCGAGTGGTTTGCCGCCATTGCGTGGAGTGGAGCACCAAATAGATTTCATCCCGGGTCGGCGTTACCCAACCGTCCGAAGATATCGGGCCAACCCGGATGAAACCAAGGAGATTCAACGGCAGTGACAGAGTTGTTGGAGAAGGGCAAGATTCGATCCATGAGCCCTTGCGCGGTGCCGGTGATTGTGGTGCCAAAGAAAGATGGGTCGTGGCGTATGTGCGTGGATTGCAGGGCCATCAACCAAATTACAGTTAGGTATCGTCATCCTATCCCACGTTTAGATGATATGCTAGATGAGTTGTGTGGTGCGTCTGTATTTTCTAAAATTGATTTAAAGAGTGGCTATCATCAAGTGCGTATTCGTGAGGG
Source organism: Gentiana macrophylla (assembly GCA_026214975.1). Lineage (NCBI taxonomy): Eukaryota > Viridiplantae > Streptophyta > Magnoliopsida > Gentianales > Gentianaceae > Gentiana > Gentiana macrophylla. The sequence continues at coordinate 79,052,819 of CM047816.1, forward strand.
TGATGAGTGGAAAACTGCTTTTAAGACTAAGTTTGGGTTGTATGAGTGGCTTGTCATGCCTTTTGGTCTCACTAATGCACCTAGCACATTTATGAGATTAATGAATGAGGTACTTAGGGACTTTATTGGCAAATTCGTGGTTGTCTATTTTGATGATATTCTTATTTATAGCCATAACTTGAAGGAGCATGTTAGTCACCTGAAGGGTCATCTTAGAAACACTTCGGGATGCACAATTGTATGCTATCCTTAAGAAGTGCACTTTTGCATGGATAGGGTCGTGTTTCTTGGTTTTGTTGTGAGTGCACAGGTGTTGAAGTTGACCAGAGAAGATTAAGGCGGTCCAAGAGTGGCCCGAACCAACTTCACCACCGAGGTTCGTAGTTTCCATGGTTTGGCGAGCTTCTATAGCGCTTTGTGAGGATTTCAGTAGCATTGCAACCCCGCTAAACGAGTTGGTGAAAAAGAATGTCCAATTTCATTGGGGACCTAAACAAAGGAGTCTTTCAAACTCTTAAGTCTCGTTTAGTTTCGCACCCATACTTGCTTTGCTGATTTTACTAAAGCTTTTGAAATGGAATGTGATGCTTGGGTGTGGGTATTGGGGTGTGCTTATCCAAGAGGGTCGTCTGTGCATATTATAGTGAGAAATTAAAAGGCCCTCAGTTGAATTATGCTACTTATGATAAGGAGCTGTACGCCTTAGTCAGGTGTCTTCACACGTGGCAACACTATTTGCGACCTCGAGAGTTCATTATTCACACCGACCACGAGTCACTTAAATATCTTAAGGGTCAGGGTAAGTTGAGTAAGAGGCATGTGCGTTGGATGGAGTTTATTGAGTCTTTTCCTTACGTGATTAAGTATAAAAGGGTCAAGAAAACGTCGTGGTGATGCTTTGTCCCGTAGGCACACTTTGATCACTACTATGCAAACTAAGTTTCTTGGATTTGAGTTTATTAAGGAATTGTATGCACTTGATCATGACTTTTCGAAACCATTTGCGGATACTAGTGAGGCCCCTACTGCTAAGTTCTTTCGGAGTGATGGTTTCTTATACCGTGAGCATGCTTTATGTATACCTCGAGTGTTACATCGTGAATTACTTGTTAAGTGAAGCACATGGTGGTGGTTTAATGGGTCATTTTGGGGTTACTAAAGCGCTTGATATGCTTAAAGCTCATTTTATTGGCCTAATATGCGTAGTGATGTCGCTCGTTTTGTGATGCTTGTATTGTGTGTAAGCATGCTAAATCGAAAACCGCACCTCATGGTTTATACACGCCTTCGCCTATTCCCACGTCCCTTGGGTGATTTGTCTATGGATTTTGTTTTGGGTTTACCTCGTTAAGGGAGGTCATGATTCTATCTTTGTGGTTGTGGATAGGTTTTCTAAGATGGCACATTTCATTCCTTGTCATAAAACGAAATGATGCTACTTTTATTGTTGACTTGTTCTTTAAGGAGATTGTTCGTTTGCATGGTGTCCCGCGCACTATTGTGAGTGATAGGGATGTGAAATTCGTTAGTCATTTTTGGAAAGTTTTGTGGCAACGTTTGGGTACTAAGTTATTGTATTCTTCTGCATATCACCCCCAAACGGACGGTCAAACTGAGGTTGTTAATCGAGTATTGGGTCAATTGCTTCGTACTATGGTCCAAAAGAACTTGCGTAATTGGGAAAATTGTTTGCCATATGTGGAATTTGCGTATAATCGGTGTACTCATTCTGCGACTCGTTTTACCCCTTTTGAGGTAGTCTATGGGTTCAACCCCGATACTCCTTTTTCTTTGGCTCCTTTGCCCGCAGGCATGCAGGTTAGCTTGGATGGTGAAGCCAAGGCGGAAATGGTGAGAGAGTTGCATGCGCAAGCTCGTGCGAATGTAGAGAAAGCTACGGCTAGGTACGCGAAGCAAGCCAACAAGGGCGGAAGGAGGTGATCTTTGAGCCTGGTGATTGGAGTCCGGTTACACTATCGCAAGGATCGTTTTCGAGCGGCGGAAGTCAAGTTGCATCCACGAGGTGATGGTCCATTTGAAGTCTTGGAGCGGATAAACAACAATGTCTACAAGATCGCGATTCACGAAGATTGGGGCATTTCTAATTCCATCAATGTTCTTGATTTGATGCCGCTTTGACAACCCTACGATCGAGGGCGGATCCTTCGCAATCGGGAGGAATGATGCGATCCGCCGGAGGTTCCCGACCCGTTGGTCCCGATGCGCCGATTGATCATTTGGTTATTCGAGGCGGTCCGATGACACGGCGGAAGAAACGGATCGTGATACTTTGGACACGTTGATCATTGATATATGTAACGAGCAAGCACAAGTGAAGCCGGACGACGAGCGATCTATTTGTTGCGTTATTTATGCTACGGAGCTCGGAGATCACGAGGACGGATTAGCTTGACGTCCGCGGCGTCGTTTATTTTCTATTATATTATTAGGTTATTTTTGAGGATTATTTTATTAATTCCTATTATATTTTTAGCGCCCACTTTTTAGGTATTACCAAACTACCACTTATGATTTTATTCTTGTAGCCTATATAAAGGCAAACCTATTATTTGTAAGATTTACTTTTGATATTATTTTACACACAAGAGTTTTCTCTTCTTCCTTGGTCTCGTGATTGATCAAGAACATCGCTATGGCGAGTGATCTCTTTGTCGTAGAGATTGCACCCTTTTCGAGAGCTTATCGGCGTTCTTGAGCAAAGCGTTGAGTTGTTCTTGGCCTCTTCCTAGGTGCTTTGCCCGATTAGGTTAGGGTTTTCCGCTCGTATTGATCCTTTCGTCGATCTCCTGGGATCGTATCGCATCAGGTACTCTTAAATCCACAAAGGATATAAGCCCCGGCAGTCATGCTGCCATTTGTTCTAACCAAGACCCTTCTGTTCCAAATGAATCCAGACTCCGTTTTTCGGCAAGAAAGTCTCAGGGAATCACCCCTATTTTCTGCTTTCTAACGAAATCTAGCAAGACAGAGTGGTGAGAGAGTTCAAGGTCTGGTTAACTCTCTTCTTGTCATGGAATCACCTCTAGACCACTCAGCTTTGCGCTGAAAGTTTAAACTTTCCTATTCATTTGACTCTTTTCCGTGTAGATCCAATTGCTCCCACTGGGCCTAAGACACTCAGGTGGTTCTACAAGAGGCTGAACATAACTGGAGTACCAAAACTCCATTCACAGGGTTAAGGCTTTCAAACCAACCTCTATGATCAGAATCCTATACAGCCCACCAAGAGCCATAGGTTATCAGTCACCCTAGCAGACTCTAAAGTCCACAAAACCACAATGGCTCAACGGTTAAACCATACTCCCACTGCGTTTTGGGTGGATTGACATTCTGATCTAGTAGTATTTATCAATGTAGTCACCAACAACCGATGTTGGACGTGGCCTGACTAAATCAGATAGTAACTTCCTAGAGTAACCGTACTCTAAGGTTTAAGGTTGTTACTTATAGATTCTATCAGAAGGCTTGTGACAGTTTAACCGTCACTTTCTGATCTCAAGAATCTTATAACCAACCTTCACTCGTCTCATTAAGATATTTCACGAATAGGTATATTCTGTGCGTGTGTGCAAAATCTCTAGTCCTACCTTCAAGCACTAAGTGCTAAATGCCTACATTACGGAAGTGGTGTGAACCGAATTCACTCCTTATCCATAAATTCACAAGCATCTTCTCGGTTTACATATTAATGATAACCGTTATTTTGCAACAATATCTTAACCGAGTTAAGCAGTGTATTGTAGCACATAAATAACTATGCAAGGCGAGGCTACGGTTTCTTCCTCAGTGAAAATCACTCCACTTGAAGGAAGGCCGAGCATCAATCCAAAGACTATGCGATAGCCTATTTCTGAGCATGGAATACTCTTTTCTCTGCTAAAATCAGAGACTCCTCCTCGTATTCTTTCGATAAACTAACAAGCGTTTTGAGTAGTTATCAGACAAAATGTCACCATTCAAAATCTCCCACTAGCTTGTAACTCTCATTAGACCCCGAAGGTGAATATGAACAAGCTACGTTACTTCTTCAGATCTATTACCCTTTCCCAATTGAAAGGAAGCTTAGTCATTATTCCTTTAAGACAGTGTTCTGAGACTGGGAGATAGGAATCACCCTTAGCCAGTCATTAGGTCTTATCTCTAGGATATATGCACTAATTAATAGATTTTGAAGAATCGTTTATCTTAATACGGAAACCGTTTGCCTATAATAGTTTAAGATGTGTTACATATACCTTTTCAGCATTTTTTAGTGGTTCTGACTTTATCAAACAAAAGTCCGAGTCTCGGATTCGTACTGCAAATGTCATATTCACTTTCTATGAGGCAACAATATGTCGAGTTGAAGTGAATCCATTTGTTCCAACGAATCTGAAAACAGAAAGATAATTTTTTTTTTGTAATATTCAAGGATCGAATCCAAAATTCATTTCCTCATACCACTCTCACTATTCTGGCTGAAATTACTGCCCGTTGTTACTCTATTAATCGTTAATGCAAAGCTTCCTTGTTCTTCCAAAGAACTTAGCTCCCGAGTCGAGTTACTCGGTTAAGAAAGTCGCTAAGGATTCATTGGTTAAGTGATCCGAAATCTCTTTCCTTATCCTATACTTTCTTTAATTAATGTTTCGGTTTAGCCTCAAAACTTTAGATAAGATGATTAACACTTATAGACATTCTTTCCCATTCTTGACTTTCCTTAAAAGGAAATAGTCTTGAACTAGCAGTTTGTTTGAGTAGACACTACTCGTGAACTGTGGGATGTCTAATGAAAGCGTTACCCAGTGAGACTAATTTTCTAATAAATTAGAAAAACATAAGATTAAAGCTCCCACTAGTTTATCGGTTCCAAATACCGTCTAACTAGCAACACTTTAATTTATGATTCTCCAATTTTTCTATTAAAAAATTTCTCGTGCAGTCACTACACAATTAAAAATTCACTAGAAGAATTTTATCGTCCCAATCATCTTTCAAACTAACTACGGTTGTCTCTCGTTCAACCCGAGTGACAGCAGTGACATACTTATTTACGTCACTTAAGTCTTGAAGGCTCAAGATAAATATCTCTTCCGAAAAATTAATCGCATGTAAGATTAATAAGTACAACGTTCTAGTTACTTACCACTTTCAACGAAGTCGTTACTAGTCAATTTAAAACATACACTAGCAGTCTAGTACCCTAGAGAGATATATAAATAGTTGTAAATAAAATTGACAGAAAATAAATCCAAATTATACACTACTAATTGATTTTAGGAACTATAAACTAAATACTTATAGTCTATCCTACCGTTCCAAGGACTTAATCTCTTACCTCGATTGCCTTAGGGTAGGTCAAAGAGGTTTCGATTAATATTGAAGATCAAATTAAGAATCGAACATCTCATTTGTGATCGTCAATCACCTTTCCTTTTTAATGAGTATTACCAAAATACTCTTTATGAGTGTGACCTGCTTGTTTTGATTTTTAGGTAGACCCCGAGTGTGCCGCCTTAGGGTCGGTCAGTGACTCGGCGAGTACCCAAAATCCTATCCTTTCGGAGACCAAGCCTTGAATTTTGATAGCGGTGAAGACCTTCCATAGGGAGCCGAAATCAAAGCCGGCATGAGGCGTCACCATTCTCTCAAGGTGCTTGAGTCAACAGTAGAGGCTGTGGGGTCGGCTGTCGCCTCTCCCGCTCCCACTCAATATTTTGAAAAAGTGGTGGGTTTACTGATTTCGTTTTTGGACTCACTACTAAAAAAAATACCTTTTTGCTACACTTTTGTTTGCCACGCTCTAAAGAAACAGCGCCGCAAAAAGTTAGATTTGCGTCACTTTTTACGAGCGACGCAAAAAGGTACCTTTACTGGATTTTTTGATTAAAAAGTGACGCGAAAACTACTATTTTGCGACGCTCATAAAAAGTGACGCTAAAGTTTCCTTTTTGCTGTGCTTATTTGTGGTGTGGCAAGCTATAGTGTAGCAAAAATGTATTTTTTTTGTAGTGACTTGATGTATCTTTAAGGAACAATAAGTCATGGGCCCGAATGGTGTCGGTTATGTGGGCTAGCCCACCCGACCTATTCGTTGGAACATATGTGGCCGTCGGACGGGTCAAGCCTAGGGGAGTTCCGTTGAGCCGTAGTGGCTCGTCGGATAGCTCAGCCTTGCCGGACCCCCGTGCAAACACCAAACGGGGAGGGTGAAGTCGATCGAGCCGTAGCTTCTGTTGACCACCCAACCGTGGTTAAACCATTTTCGAACCATGCTTGCCCATGATTATCCAATCCTTAACATCAAACTTTCACGTAGACACTACGGATCAAAAACGTAATCTCGTCTAGGTAAGGTGGAATTCACCGAGAATCGATCACCTTAACCACGAGGTTTCAGGATTTTACTCCCTATGCTTTCGCAGAGTGGGATTCACCGAGAATCCATCACCCAACCTCGACGATTGACAAAACCCGTGTTCCTCGGTTTTTACCCTAATTAGTTTCTAATTAATATCATACAATTAATTAAAACTAATTGCGTGTTGTATACATGCCTAACTAATTCCTCGAATTAATTTCTACATGTATGCATATGGAGTGGAATTCATGATATAATGCATGTCATGGCAATTTTCCGGTTCTACACATACAATCTAAACATGTATTCTAGTGCGGAAAATAAACACCGAGATGGACCGTTGGCACCCCCGTATCTAACCTATTAGAAAATAAATAACCAAACCCTAACTAGGGTTTACTACTTTCCAACATAATCTGCAGTTGTTCAAATTCTTCGATGATCGTGAAACCAAACGAACTCGGATCGTGACGAAACTTTCCAGATCTGTTCTTCACTCCTCGGGCTTGAATATGGACGGTTGGATCGGAGTTTTGACTTGTCAATTTTCTCCAGTGAGCCGCCTAACTTGCTGCTGAATCTGTCTCTTACAGCAGCGCATCAGTGATTTCCCGAGGCTGATCGGGAATCAATATGAAACCCGATCGACCTGAAATTTTTATGGCATGTCAATAACTCCATGTTTATTAATATGAACGGTCGGATTTGTGTTTCAACGGTCCAAACTCTTCCAGAAATTCGAGGAAGTCACAGCTAGGGTTTCTGTGAATCCTGCGTTTTTCTGTTACAGCAGCCACTTTATTGCAACGAAAGGATATTGAGACGGACTCCGATCGTCTCCAAATTTGGATGGCTTGTTCTTCAAATGTTAATCTTAATTCTGACCGGAGGGATTGTCGTTTCAACGGCTCAACCAACGGCAAAAACGAAAATACCAAACAGCGAGAAAACAGATCTACTTCTAGGAAATTAAAATTACAACATGGGATAAATTACATAATTTCCTATACTCATATGAACGAATTTTCTTCGTTTATATGAGTTTACAATAGATCTAACGGGTAAACAGTGTCAACCCCAATCCATCTCTTCAACCACAACAACCAATCATTATCTATGCATATAAAAAGTTAAAATTTATCTACATGCAATTCCACTCTTTTAAATCATTTATTTATGATTATAACTATACATAAATCGTGGAACATCTCTCTGATACCACATGAAAGAAGTAGGATCTTAGATCTAAACGAATTAGATCTATGCGCAGCGGATGGATCACGATTCATATATTATAACACATAAACAAAGGATTTAATTACTACAAGGGGGTTAAGAAAAACGTACCAATAGTAAGGAAGAAAAGTTTTAATCTTAGGATGAGAAGCCTTGATCTTCCAATGTGTTCTCCAAACGGTAGTTGGTGGACACCGATTCTTGGAATTGGAACCTCCTTGATATGCAACCGAGAAAAACCCTAAGTTTTTCTCCAACCGGGTGGAGCTAAAGATCGAACTCCTTAGCCTTTTTTTCTTTATGAATTTCATGGCTTTCTCATCCCTTAGGGCTCGGGGAGAACTCTCTTTTTATAGGCAAAATCCAAGAGAGAAAACTTATACTCAATCGGTTTAACAAAATAAAAGAGATAATTCTAATTATTATTATCCAATAAAAATAAGAGATAATTATAATCTTATAATAAGAAAATACAATTATCTTTATACTTAAGAGATAAATAATAAATAAATTATTTTCTTTTATTTATCCAATTAATTATTTAACAAATAAATAACTAATTACACAATATATCATTATCCTAGAAAACTAATTTATTGGAAAATCCAAGACATATTGGCGCCACACTAAGCCCACCAGGCCCATAAAAAATGTTTTTTCTGTGTATTATATTATTTAGCTCAACTAAATAATATTCATGCATATCAATTAATTGGCACAACCAATTAATTATTATTGAGGCCCAAACAAACAAGAATATTAGCCCGAATTATAGAATCCACATTGGGGATAACACCTATAACTAAGTAAATTTCTAATAATTAAATATAATATTCATCGAATGTAATAAATATATATAATTATTAATTCCGGGATTACGCCACCATAAACCCGAACCGAACTCTACCAATTATAGATATATACTTATACTCAACCCATGTAGTAGATAAGCGCGTCCATTGATATAATCACTACATACGGACTAACCTCTCCATGATCGCCCACTCACTGTGGGATGTCTCCGTAAACCCAACACAAAAATATCTTATCCTTATTTATCATTAACCCCTCGATGATCAATTAGTTCACATATCCGACTAGTGATCAATTAGTCTAATATGAACTCCGGGATCAATCACTTTCTTAGGGCTAACAAATAAGGGGATCGTTTTTTTTACTTCTGCAGGAAGGAATGGATTCCATGTCTGTGAAAATCGTAACTACTCACTCATGGAAAATAGTGCCAATGAGAAGTGGCTAGGAACACATATTTAAGTGAACCATAACTAACACATCAAACACTACCCGAGACAAGCGACACCCACGTGATCACCTCGGGATTAAGGTTGATCCATATATGATCATCGAATGATTTAATAAGATTCCTCGATTACGGAATTATACCGAGAAATCTGATTAAATCGGTCCATCTATATGAATGCCATCATATATAAATGCCCCACGTAGGTACCTCTCTACCGACAAACCGGATAAGACTATCACACCCTAAGGTGTTAGGCGCGCGATTATTGGTGTTTTAATCAAGAGACCACTAAACTCGATTAAGTTCACCACGGACTAACAGATTTAAGCATATCTCCACTAACTCAATCCTCACGTGTAATCCATACACCGGAAGTTAAGTGAATACATCTGAGATATACTTAGGGTTTGCGGCGATGTATTACTTTACAAGCACAAAGCAAGTAATAAGGTGAGATAAATTCTGTCATCCATTATTAAAAACAATTACACAAATTATCTTTCGGGCACTACACCTAACAACAAGTTCCTGAAGTGCTTTTCCTGTCAATCTTACATCCAACATAGTCTGAGTCTGAATAGGATATCAGTTTGAATCCTCCATCTTTTGAATACCAAATTCCTACATTAATTGTTTGTTTCAAATATTTGATGATCCTCTTGGCTGCTAGTAAGTGAGATTCCTTAGGTTGAGCTTGAAATCTTGCACATACTCTTACTGCAAAAGCAATGTCAGGTCTACTTGCAGTTAAATATAGTAGAGATCCAATAATTCTTCTATATAACTTTTGATCAACATCCTTTCCACTTTCATCCTTCCCAAGAATGACTCTTGCACACATTGGTGTATCTGATGTGCCACTTGTATCCATACCATATTTATGTATCAACTCCTTTGTATACCTAGCTTGATTGATGAAAATGCCATCTTTCATTTGTTTCACTTGTAGAACAAGAAATTAGTTGAGTTCTCCCATCATACTCACTTGAAATTTACATTTCATCAGATTTGCAATTTTCTCATATTGCTTTTCATTATCTGATTTAAAGATGATATCATCAACATAGATCTGAACTAGCAGGGTGCTTGTTCATTCTTCTAGCTTGAAGAGTGTCTTGTCAATGGTTCCTTGTTCATCCATCTTGTTTCTGAATACCCATTTTGTTTCAATGATGTTTTCCATGTCAGGTCTATCAACAAGTTCCCAGACCCTATTTCTCTCAAATTCATTGAACTCTTCTTGCATGACTGTAATCCAGTCAGCATCTTGAATTGCATCATCTATTGTTTGGGTTCCACCTGTGATAGAAAACAAGTTAGCATGCTTTCTAGTCGTCTTCTGGTTCTAACTCCTGTATGAACATCTCCAATGACTTGTTCTTCAGAATGATCTCTTAGCCAGTTTAAATCAGGCTGGAGTTGCTCTTGATCTAGTTCTTTCACGGGTTTGTTCTTTGACAGACTGTTGATAGCCTTGAAGTTCAGATGATTGAGTTTTCTAAGCTATATCCATCATGTTGACTGCTTGTTCTTTGCAAGTAAGCATGTTTCTGCCTTTGTTGTCCTCCAATCTACCACATGCATGTTGTCTTCTATTTTACATTTTGAATCTTCAGATTTTTCTTTGTCAGTATGCCTTCCCTCCCTTAATCTTGCCGGGGTTTTCCAAATGTAACTTTGGGTCCATCAAAAGCTTTAAAGTTGGTAAGCCATCATTTATTTCCTGTCATGTGTCTGGAACATCCATTGTCTATGTACCAGACATCCTGCAAAACAAATTATGCAGTTTTAGGTACCCAACACTGGTTGGGTCCATACTTGTTAGCAGTCATGTCTCCTACTCTAAGTGTAAATCCAAAGGATCTTCTTCTTGGATATTGAAGTCATCAACCTCATAAGTGTAAGGCATGGCAGAATAGCTTCTAATAGATTTAAAAGTATTCTGATACAATTCTCTGCTTTTTGGCATATTTGCATCTTGTTTCACTCTCCAGTAGACAGGAGGTGACCTATTCTCAAACTGTTTTTTAAATCCAGGGCCATGTTTATGCTGGTTTTTCTTGAATCCAAATGGCTGAATGTGAACTGGTTTCCTTTTGTATACTGATGGTGGAACATTCCAATCATCTTCTGAAGGGTAAAGTCAGCCCTTACCTTTTAGTAACCCTTTGTCCTTAGTAGGCTGGTAAGATGATTTGCTCTGCTGTTTTACTGCACCGGGTTTTGACTTCACTGGTGCAGGATGAGTGGTTGAAACTATGGTCTGTCCTTTTCTGAACTTAGGTCCAATTTTGGTCCTTGATTCAGAATTTGTTGTCCATTGTTTCCTTTCTCATCTTGACTATTGTAGCCAAGACCAGATCAGGGTCCAAACCTTTTTGGGGGTTTGTAAGCTGGTGCATTAAGTGGTGCATTGGTGGTCTTAACTGGTAAGGAGGTTTTCTCAGCTGGTCTGTCAGCACCAGATGAGTGGTCATCTGCTTCTAGTTGATCAGTTGAGTGTATTTCCTTACTAGTTGTTATAGCTTTTAGTTTGTCCAATTCTTTCTTTAATCTTTTATTTTCCTTTCTCAGATTCTCGCCTTCTTGTTCCAGAATCTCATGATTTGATTGTATTTCTTCAAATTTACTCATGAGATTTTGAATTAGATTTGCAGAATCTAATGAGAGAGTAGAAGATTTTGCAGTGTCAGATGTGGATGCATTTGATAAGTATGAACTAGATATTACCTTTGTTTCATCAATTTCCTTAGCCACAAGACATATATATGCCTTTCCATTGTCTGAACTGTCATCTCCAGTTGTGTCATTGTCAGATGAATCAGCTGAACTATCATCATCACTGCTTGATTCAGCTTTTAGTGATTTTTTGCTTTTCCTTTTGTCTGTTGAATACTTCTTCTTATCTTTAGACTTTTGCTTTTTCCTTTTATTTTCCTTGTCTCTCTTTTCTTCAGGACAATCAGTTTTGAAGTGTCCCTTTTTGTTGCAGTTGAAGCATCTATAATCATCATCCTTTTTCTTCATGTCTTTGCTTGTGGATGATGTCTGGTTTGATGAAGAGTTTCCTCTAGTTTGTCTTCTCTTGAATTTATGGAACTTTTTTGTCAGTAATGCAATATGCTCTTTCAACTCTTTTGTCTCGTTGCTGGTTTAGTCAGTTGGCTGACTCTGCTGGGGCGCAATGAGTGCACTGTTCTTGTTCAAGTCCGCTGGTGCATCTTCTTCACTGTTTAACTCAAATTCATGAGCCTTCAACTGTGACATCAAGGTTAAAGTGTCTGTTTTCTCTAAATTTATGGTGCCTTTGATTACAGATGTGATGATTTTCCATCTGTCTGGTAGACTTCTTAGGATCTTCAAGCACACTTCTTTGTGTGGATATGAGTGACGTAGTTGTAGTGGTTCACTCAAGATGCCTGAAAATCTGATGTCCATTTGATCAATGGATTCTCCGGTCTTCATTTTGAAATTTCTGTTTTACAACAAATAATTTGTTTTCCTTGATTGTCTCTGATCCCTCATTGATTAGAGCCAATTTCTCCCACATCTCATTTGCTGTTTTGCAGTCTTTGATCCTCATAAACATGTTACTGTCCAGAGTCTTCAAGATCATTGTTGGATCGTAAACGCGCAAACAATACTCTAGAGGGGGGTGAATAGAGTATTGCTACTTTATCGATACTTTTAAAAACAGAGTTAATAACTTAATTTCCGGTAAATCCTATAGGCGGGAGTACTATAGAAATTTAGACAAAATTAAGTTAACTAGTTATCTAGTTGAAATCCTTAACACACAAAACATATTTTACTCCAACACAAATCATGTGAAGGAGATTCCAAAACAAATAATCAATTCAAGTAACACATACACAAGTGCAAGTCCTACTTGAATCAATATTAAGCGTTGATCCAAGCCAAGCTTAGATAACCACTTAAACCGTAGATTCAAATATAACTAAACCAAGCTATAAAAGAAACTACACAAAAGAACAAAGTTTAAATAGGGTTTACCAAACCAAAACGAGCTTAAGCTATGGCAAGAACCAACCAAAGGCAACCTTGCAATCTTTTGCATCCAACGCCCTAAGCCAAGCTCCACCAACACACGCACTTTGTGTGTTGAACCACCAAGCCCGAGGAAGCCCTATCCACTCCAAACTTGATGAACCCGATTGCAAAGACAAGCAAACAAATTCTTCAAGATCCTCTAACACTCACAACTCACTAAATCCCTAACTCATGAATGTAAATACAAGGCTTTCCTCACCAAATACAATCGTGCCTCACAAATGACACTCCGAACTCTCAAACACTCAACACTAACTAACTACACACTTCCTAATTCCTAAGTCTTCAAAGCTTCCAAATGCAGCCCTGCACTTTGGACAAATTTCTGCAAGCACTTACAAGACAAGAGAAAATTTAGTTTGAAAGGGGGTGTTTGACCAAGAGAATAGGAGTTCAATTGCTTGGTCTTTTAATGTATAGCTGGGTATTTATACCAAAACAACTAGTGTTAGGGTATGAGGGGTAAAGTAGTAAATTAGCAAAGAGGGGCTCAGCTATTATGCATGTGATGCATGAGACAAAATATGGCATACAAAGCAGCTGTGATTCAAGTAGTAAAGCAATGAGCTGCGTGTTATGCAATTTTATAAGTGATGTAATGAGACTACTAAAAGATATATATGAGGTGATATGCATTGCAGCCTTACAAAAGCACATAGAAAATAGGATGTTGCATGTGAGAAGGTGTGTGCAACATGTTATGTGTATGAAGTGTGACTACACTAATATTATAATGCAACTATGTGACATACAAAGATGATGAAATGAGTACTAATACAAGTCACTTAATTCAAAAATATATTTCTGAGATACTCTAATATAATCAAGCACTCAAAAAAAAAAATATCATTAAAACAACTTATACAAGCATGTAAACCAGTAAATGCAATTCATATATTTATATAATTATACAAATACACACATAAGCACATTAGTCACATTGATACATAGTATATATAATACATTACATAGATGCAGAGTAATATATGTATATAATGCAACAAGGGCTTATAGTGGATTAAAGCAGTGACAGATAAAATAAAATATGAGAACAAGACAAAAACCAACGGTTGTGAGCATATTAGGACAGATATATCAATTACATATCCATAGAAAAGATACTGTTTCAGACAAGAACATAAAAATGGGCTGTAGCATAGAAGATGCAACGGCTATAAGGCTTAAGACAAGAAAACAGTGCAGATTAGAGGGCAACGGCTAGAAGGCTTATCAGATCTTGAACAAAAACTATCAACAGAGACAAAAGAGGACAGCTAAAGATATGTCATATGTGTAGAAAGAGACTAGAGTAACACATTGACTGAAGATGACTTTCACAGGGTCATGAAAGATAGCCGATCTGGAAATAATTAGTGCAGCCACATTCACTGTGTAACAAATATTAATATTTCCAAAAATTGAGTAGCATATACAAAGGTTTAAGAAACAGACTACACAAATTTAGATTTTACCCACTATATCACATGACACACACGATAGGCAGACATATATATAAATCCAGATAAAACAAAAGGTTAGACTATTACACATATCAGGCTCGGTTTATATAAGGTGAATCTTATGACTCAGAAATCGCAGAAAGAGAAAGAAAATGCATCTTTAACCAAGACAATGCAGAAACCGATAAAAGACTTAAATTTTGACAAATACTGAGCATGCAAAGACTCCGACTAACAAGACATCAGAGAAAGGTTTAACCTTTGACCAAAATTAGAGCATGCAGTGAAGACAAGACCGATTGGAGAAGAAATCAGAGAAGAAGGTCGGACCTTTTACCATATGCAAACGAAAAAGGCATAAAGGGGAAGGATAATACCTGTACATAGCAGATTTGATTATGAAAGGACATCATTGACCTCGAATTTCTTCTCATCGGTCTCAGCATTCATCTTTCAGCATCAAGATCGATGCTTTTCTTCATAGCTCTGCCATCTAAGCACGACAAGCTTCCAAACACAGCAATAGTCACAGTGACACCACAGTTGCAGAGATAAAAGAGCATGGCTTTTCTGAAAATAGAAGAGAGACGAAATCATAGAGCAAAAGCTCTTCATAGTCTAACCGAAAGAGGAAGAGAGACTGAAAGATATCACATGTAGTAAGAGAAAGAGAGCCATTTGATTTTGCAGAGCATTAAGAGAAAGATGTTGAAAAGAGAACTTTGAAGAGAAGGAATTGAGAGAGACGTTTTGGAGAAAATCATTTAATGGAAAGCTGTTTGTGTGGGGAAAAGAAAAGGACGGGCGGCAACTTAAAAAGAAGGGAATAGGTTTTAAGAAATTATTAGGATTTTTTTTTGAGGTAAAATTATTAGGATTTTGGGGTGTATAAAATTATATGGATATTGGGCTCAGGACATTTTAAGTAAATAAAAGAGAAGGGCCGAGAAAGGCTTATATAGCATAGATTATGAGGTAGCAGGCCTTAATATATATATATATATATATATATATATATATATATATATATATATATATATATATATATATAACAAATGTAATACAAGATCTGGCATTTAAATATGTGACAAAATATTAAATAAATAGTTGATAATTTTCAAACCCATGTCACATAACACATAAAAATAGTATAACTAATTGTAGAGTAATTATGTCATATATCCCAAAATAAATATATTTTAAAATACATCAACACAAAATACCCAACAATTCTCCCCCTTTGATTATTTTCAAAATATCACTTTTAAAACTTTATTATGGGGTTTAACTCCCCCTACAAACGAGCTATCATTAGAGAGATAAACTCCCCCTTAATAAAAGCTTTAGTACTTAGCAAAATGAAAGTTTTACACATTTCTCTCCCCCTTAGTTTGAAAATTAATCAATGGGTTAAGAAACTAAGTTTTAAAAAATTATTATAAAGTATTAACTCACAAAATACTTGACAATTAGTATATAACAAGGATACTAAAAGAGGGTAAAGATTGATCAAAAATCATATAGATATCAAAGAAGAATATGATGGTAAGAGATAATGTAGATACCAGAAGGAGATCGAAAGAATAAATAGATTGTGACAATGGTGGAAATGAAAGAAGATATCAAGGGTGATATCATGAAGTTTGTAAGCATGTCAGGTTGATCAAAGATTATACAATTCGAGCCAATTCACTGATTTTGGATTATTTGGGAGATCTGCAAAATTAAAAACAAATAAGCTTGGTACCCTTTAGATCATTGGGTCTGAAAGGTTAGTCTTATTAACTAAAGTACTTTTAGGTACCCAAACCTTCTTAATTTTAGGCTTCTTAGGAATACTTCTTGGACCAAAATTGGAACCATAAGATGTACTGGTAATCTTTGGAGCGGGTCCAAGCAAGCCAAAATAAAACGGATGGGGATAAGGAGCACCTTGACCAAAACGATTGTTCTCATGAAACCATGTATGAATGGGTGCCATGCGAGGACGCATGTGAGTGTAGGGTGGTGGTGTGTGTAGTCTAGCATCATAAAGTCTACATGAGTGCTGAAATACTTGAGGTGGTGTAGGATAAAATGGTGGATGTGTATGATGAAAAGCTTGAGCTAGATGTCAAAATGTTGATGTGCATGTTTGAAAATGTTGTGTTGAATGGGGAGAACTGTCGTCCATTATCTTTGAAATCTTTGGAAGTGATGGTGCAAAGATCCAGATTAAAAGTCGAACTACTAGGAGTGGTGTTCCTAAAAGCTCTTCTATCATACTGAAATGCATGATGTTTGGGAGGTGATGAATAACTAAACTTAGCTTTTGTGTAATCAGAATGCTGTGAAGTGTGTGGGTGTGTGGATGAAGCATGCTTGGGTGATTTCATAGAAGAGTATGATGTAGAAGCTTTAGATGCTTTCTCAACATGAATGGGTCTAGATTCAAAGACTTTTTCTTTACCTTTTGAGACAAAAACTGGAGGCTTAGCTACAACTTCTTCCAAAGAAGGTTTGAAGCCAAGACCGGTTTTGTCTTCTGGGTCTTTAAGTGAAGAGAGTTGCTCATTAAGCTGTTTAGAGCTATTTTCAAACCTTTGAATGGTTTGTGTGAGCTTAGACATCTCAACCTTTAAAGACTCATTTTCATTGATTAAGTCTTCGGATTTAGATTCCAACTCAAGAAATGAGTTTCTAAGAGTGCATGCAATTTTATCTTTTTCTTCCATTTCTAGCTTTAACTCGTTAATTTCATTACGCAAATGATGTTGTCTAGTAGCTAGAATGCTGGAAAGAAAATGCGAGAATATTTTAGACTTAGAAGGGTTTCACCTCAGAATCGATTCATAATCGAATTGACCACCTGAGATGTTGGCCTTTTCATTTTTCAATGAAGTTGTATCGATTCAGAGTCATTATCCCAAGCAGCAAAACCTTTATACTTACGGTGTTTAAAATGCGAGGCTTAGCCGCTTTACCATGCTTAAGATAAGGACAATCATTTATAATGACCCGGTTTATCACAGCTTAAAACATATAACTTCGAGATTTTCAGATTTGTTAACTTGAGGAGTGAATGATGACTAGACTGTTTTTTATACTTCAGAAATTTTCTGAATTTTCGAACCAACACAGCAATGTCTTCATCATCATCACTATCACTCAAGTAAGTCTCGGGTACACGTTTAGGAACTGCAGCTTGAAAGGCTACATTCCGTGACTCACCATAAACTTGTTTACGAGCATTCATTTGGGACTCATAGACAAGTAAGGATCCAATAAGTTCATCTTTTCGGAGAATAGAAAGATCTTTTGCCTCAGAAATAGCTGTGGATTTAGGATCCCACTCTGGAGGCAAACATCTCAATATTCTTTGACATAGTTTAAGATTTGTGAAGTGTTCACCTAGTGACTTTAGTTGATTTATAATAGAGGTGAATCTCGAGTCCATGTCACTAATTGATTCATTAGGCTTCATCTGAAATGTTTCATATTCATGCATAAGCCTATCGATTTTACAATGCTGAACTTGATTAGTACCTTCATATCTCATACGCAGACTTTCCCATATTTCCTTAGCGTTTGAGCATGAGGACACATAATCACATTCAGCTGGGCTGAGTGAGCCAAGAAGGGTAGACTCGGCTCTGGAGTGCAATGCCATGATTCGATAATCATCAGGCCCAAAGTCTTTTCTATCCTTAATGACTTCAACCTCAGCACCATCTTTTAAAATGACTTTCTTTGGAATATATGGACCATCTTCTATGGCAAACCACAGTTGAAGGTCTATAGACTCCAAATGCAGTCTCATAGCACGTTTCCAACGGCCATAATTTGTACCATCGAAGAAAGGGGGTCTAAGACTAGACATTCCCTCTCGTTGAGGCAAATTCTGGCTGGAAGAAGCCATGCTAAAAAGGATTAAATGAGTTTCTAATAGATGATGAATGAAGATGCAAGAATGATCCTAAAAACTGATGTTGTGATACAATGCAGTTTTTTTTTTTAAATGAATGATTTCAATGCAGGATCAGATGAAGACCAAAGAATTGTGAAATGGAAACAAGAAGTGCGTGACTGAGACACAAAAAGTGTAAGGTGAGTGCAATGTATGCAACTAAAGCAGATTGCAGGCAGAATAAGTTCAGATTATAAAGTTCTGCAAATAGATGCTACTAAAAGGCGTGGGGCACAATTATACTAAACGAGGGTTCGGTTTTACCAGATTCAGTTTTTTTACAGATTGTAACAAAAACAGAATCAGCAAAAACAAAAACAAACAACTAAGCAAGAACAGATTGCAAGCAGATACATCAAATAAGATAGCGAATACTACACAAATACTGCAGTTCTAAAACAGATAACGCAGAATATTCAGCAACAGCGCAGAAACAGGTTTTTCAGGTTTAGCAAGGAAATTTCCATAAGTTTAAGGTGCAGTAAAAGCAAGACAAAATGCAAATTTCAAGACTTAGAAAGTCTCAGGATGCAGATTCTAAACCAAACAGAAACAGCAAGCAAGTTTTCAAGAAATGCAGATTTTTCAGGATTATCAGACAAGTAAAAAAAAGCTAGACAACTAGAGACCTATGCTCCGATACCAATTGTTGGATCGTAAACGCGCAAACAATACTCTAGAGGGGGGTGAATAGAGTATTGCTACTTTATCGATACTTTTAAAAACAGAGTTAATAACTTAATTTCCGGTAAATCCTATAGGCGGGAGTACTATAGAAATTTAGACAAAATTAAGTTAACTAGTTATCTAGTTGAAATCCTTAACACACAAAACATATTTTACTCCAACACAAATCATGTGAAGGAGATTCCAAAACAAATAATCAATTCAAGTAATACATACAAAAGTGCAAGTCCTACTTGAATCAATATTAAGCGTTGATCCAAGCCAAGCTTAGATAACCACTTAAACCGTAGATTCAAATATAACTAAACCAAGCTATAAAAGAAACTACACAAAAGAACAAAGTTTAAATAGGGTTTACCAAACCAAAACGAGCTTAAGCTATGGCAAGAACCAACCAGTGCAGCCTTGCAATCTTTTGCATCCAACGTCCTAAGCCAAGCTCCACCAACACACGCACCTTGTGTGTTGAACCACCAAGCCTGAGGGAAGCCCTATCCACTCCAAACTTGATGAACCCGATTGCAAAGACAAGCAAACAGCCCTCTTCAGTATCCTCTAACACTCACAGCTCACTAAATCCCTAACTCATGAATGTAAATACAAGGCTTTCCTCACCAAATACAATCGTGCCTCACAAATGACACTCCGAACTCTCAAACACTCAACACTAACTAACTACACACTTCCTAATTCCTAAGTCTTCAAGCTTCCAAATGCAGCCCTGCACTTTGGACAGCCCTGCAAGCACTTACAAGACAAGAGAAAATTTAGTTTGAAAGGGGGGTGTTTGACCAAGAGAATAGGAGTTCAATTGCTTGGTCTTTTTTAATGTATAGCTGGGTATTTATACCAAAACAACTAGTGTTAGGGTATGAGGGGTAAAGTAGTAAATTAGCAAAGAGGGGCCCAGCTATTATGCATGTGATGCATGAGACAAAATATGGCATACAAAGCAGCTGTGATTCAAGTAGTAAAGCAATGAGCTGCGTGTTATGCAATTTTATAAGTGATGTAATGAGACTACAAAAAGATATATATGAGGTGATATGCATTGCAGCCTTACAAAAAGCACATAGAAAATAGGATGTTGCATGTGAGAAGGTGTGTGCAACATGTTATGTGTATGAAGTGTGACTACACTAATATTATAATGCAACTATGTGACATACAAAGATGATGAAATGAGTACTAATACAAGTCACTTAATTCAAAAATATATTTCTGAGATACTCTAATATAATCAAGCACTCAAAAAAAAATTATCATTAAAACAACTTATACAAGCATGTAAACCAGTAAATGCAATTCATATATTTATATAATTATACAAATACACACATAAGCACATTAGTCACATTGATACATAGTATATATAATACATTACATAGATGCAGAGTAATATATGTATATAATGCAACAAGGGCTTATAGTGGATTAAAGCAGTGACAGATAAAATAAAATATGAGAACAAGACAAAAACCAACGGTTGTGAGCATATTAGGACAGATATATCAATTACATATCCATAGAAAAGATACTGTTTCAGACAAGAACATAAAAATGGGCTGTAGCATAGAAGATGCAACGGCTATAAGGCTTAAGACAAGAAAACAGTGCAGATTAGAGGGCAACGGCTAGAAGGCTTATCAGATCTTGAACAAAAACTATCAATAGAGACAAAAGAGGACAGCTAAAGATATGTCATATGTGTAGAAAGAGACTAGAGTAACACATTGACTGAAGATGACTTTCACAGGGTCATGAAAGATAGCCGATCTGGAAATAATTAGTGCAGCCACATTCACTGTGTAACAAATATTAATATTTCCAAAAATTGAGTAGCATATACAAAGGTTTAAGAAACAGACTACACAAATTTAGATTTTACCCACTATATCACATGACACACACGATAGGCAGACATATATATAAATCCAGATAAAACAAAAAGGTTAGACTATTACACATATCAGGCTCGGTTTATAAAAGGTGAATCTTATGACTCAGAAATCGCAGAAAGAGAAAGAAAATGCATCTTTAACCAAGACAATGCAGAAACCGATAAAAGACTTAAATTTTGACAAATACTGAGCATGCAAAGACTCCGACTAACAAGACATCAGAGAAAGGTTTAACCTTTGACCAAAATTAGAGCATGCAGTGAAGACAAGACCGATTGGAGAAGAAATCAGAGAAGAAGGTCGGACCTTTTACCATATGCAAACGAAAAAGGCATAAAGGGGGAAGGATAATACCTGTACATAGCAGATTTGATTATGAAAGGACATCATTGACCTCGAATTTCTTCTCATCGGTCTCAGCATTCATCTTTCAGCATCAAGATCGATGCTTTTCTTCATAGCTCTGCCATCTAAGCACGACAAGCTTCCAAACACAGCAATAGTCACAGTGACACCACAGTTGCAGAGATAAAAGAGCATGGCTTTTCTGAAAATAGAAGAGAGACGAAATCATAGAGCAAAAGCTCTTCATAGTCTAACCGAAAGAGGAAGAGAGACTGAAAGATATCACATGTAGTAAGAGAAAGAGAGCCATTTGATTTTGCAGAGCATTAAGAGAAAGATGTTGAAAAGAGAACTTTGAAGAGAAGGAATTGAGAGAGACGTTTTGGAGAAAATCATTTAATGGAAAGCTGTTTGTGTGGGGAAAAGAAAAGGACGGGCGGCAACTTAAAAAGAAGGGAATAGGTTTTAAGAAATTATTAGGATTTTTTTTTGAGGTAAAATTATTAGGATTTTGGGGTGTATAAAATTATATGGATATTGGGCTCAGGACATTTTAAGTAAATAAAAGAGAAGGGCCGAGAAAGGCTTATATAGCATAGATTATGAGGTAGCAGGCCTTAATATATATATATATATATATATATATAACAAATGTAATACAAGATCTGGCATTTAAATATGTGACAAAATATTAAATAAATAGTTGATAATTTTCAAACCCATGTCACATAACACATAAAAATAGTATAACTAATTGTAGAGTAATTATGTCATATATCCCAAAATAAATATATTTTAAAATACATCAACACAAAATACCCAACAATCATGTCTTTTGCAATAAAGTCAATATTTGCTCTTCTTCTGTCATCTTTGGTCCAGTCTTTCTTAAGTTTCTCTATTTCCTTTCCTTGATCTGCTCATGTGGCTATCATAGTCATGATCTTGATTGGGCCATCATTGATAACATCCAACATCTCCTCAAAAGTTGCTGCCAGATGAGATATCATTCACATTTTATATTCATCAAAATTATTAACATTGAATATGGGCACTTTAAACATGAAATTTGAGGAATCCATAATCGCAGATAAAAGATATATTTAGAAAGCACATATTTGAAAACTACTTTGAAAATATGTGATCTCATTGTTACCAGAAATCAGATCTGAACAGGTTCTGATACTAGGAACCCTGCTCTGATACCAATTGTTGGTCCCAGAAAAGGGTAAAAGTATAGTTAGAGGGGGTGAATGACTATACTGGAGTTTCAAAAACTTTTCTTGTTTTAAAAGCTTTTGGGCAACGGATAAGTCCCATCTTCAAATACCGTTTCAAAGTAGGTTATGCAAACACAGATATAAGATGCAATAAATAAAGTGCTGTAAAGTAAATTGCTGAAAGTAAATAGACATAAAGGTTTATAGTGGTTCAGGGTGGTGTAATCCCTTAATCCACTCTTCTCCTGTGATGATTGGAGGAATTCACTATTGTCTTTCAATAATACAATAGTTAGATTGTCCTTGGCTACACAAGCTTCACAATCTCCAAAACTATCACTCCCTGGCTACAAAAGCTTCAGTGACTCAGTCTTCAACACTGCTCATTGAGAACAAATCCTTCAGCAACTATCACAAACACAACTCTTTCTCAGATGGCTCTGATTCAGTTGCTTGTCTGGTGTGAATTGGATTCACAGATTCTGTTGATCAATTTTAGTGCTTGATGTGGAATTTGAGCTCTGATAACTGAGTTGATCTCTAGATGTGTCCTTTAAGTGCAAAGAGAAGGCTTTTCAAATTGACAGAGTTTCTGCTTGGCTTTCAATGTTGCAATTGTTATTTTTCCTGTCTGTCAATGGCTTCTATTTATAGCCTTGATAATCCTTGATTTGAATTTCTGTCCATTGGCTATTTAATGTAGGGAATAATCATTGATTTAGTTCTTGATTCCTTCTTGATTATATCCTCCTTGATTTCAGTGATCCAGATTTTATTCATACGTCCATCATAAAATCCGTCATTGATTGATTATGCATTTAATGCTTGATCCTATGAATCTTCCTTATTTTTCACGTTTTGAATAAGTTTGAATTGCTTAGCTGTTATTTCACTTGTCTGTTACTTGAACGGTTGAGTGTTCCTGCTGACTTGCTGATTAGTTCGTCCTTCACTGTTTTTTCTTTACTCAGCCGGCTGACAGTTCACTTTGCCGGTTCACTGCTTTCTTGATTTCTTTGATCTTTCAAGAGTACTTGTACTTCACTGATCCTTGATTTGTGTGAGATCAGTATACACCATATTAAAACAATGAATTTCATCACCTGTAATATAACTTAGACTTATCCAAGGTCATCACAGACTTCCCTGGTTATAAGTCGGTCCATATGTCTTCATTTGCACTTCTTGGTACTTGGTCGCTTTACTCTGCCCGATCTTCGATCTTTCACTTGGCCATCCTACCGATCTAATACAAAGGCTTGTCCGACTTAACTAATTATACAACATGTCGACTTACAATTAAAGCCTATACAAGTATTTAAACTTATTTCAGGCTTGCTATTACAATTTAATATGGCCATCATCAAAACAAATAAAATGTTCCTAACAATTTCCCCACTTTTGATGATGCCAAAACCTCATAAGCTTTGAACATAAGTAAGCATTTTTCCATATGATAAAAGAAATAAAAATCTCCAAAATGAATAAAACATTTTCATCCTCTTAGAAGTTTCATGCATACCTCTTCTTTCCCACTTTTTTGCAGCATCAACTTGCCGTTGTAATAGAATGCTGTTGGTAGTTTCAGTTGTGCTAATCAGATTGTCCAACATGGATTCAACAGATGTACTCCTTCGTGTGTAATGGTGATTTCAGCTCTGGTATTGTCCCTCATTCCCCATTGCTCTGTGATGGGGATTGTCTCTTGAAGTGCCTATATTAGATGTGTGCGGTTGGTGAAGTAGTCTGATTACTGAGATGCTTCATCAAATATGTTCTTCCACGATTGTAAATTGATCTCCACGTGGGTAATCTTCCAGAAAATAATTCTCCATAAATCTTCTGATTTTCCACATGTATAAAACTGATTTTGTTCACACTTTAGTTTTCTGTTTTCTCCAAAGTATTCAGTGGTGGAGTAACTTGGCTGGTCACTAGGCCGGTTGAGTGGCTTCTTTACTGAGCTGCTTCGTAAAACTGTTCCTAACAATCAAAGAAGTGAACTTCGCTGGTTACTAGTGCCTTACCTGCCAAGTGAGTGCACCCAAAGTGGCAAAGGTTCAGTCAGCTGGTGAAGTCACTCTGCTGATTACTCCAGTTAGCTGCTCCTTCTTACTTAATCAATCTCAATCATTCCCAACTCAGTTCTCAACATACAAAATCTCTCATGACTGAATGGTTTTGTGAAAATATCAACCAAATGATTCTCAGTAGATATGTGTCTTAAGATAACATCTACTTTCTCCACATGATCTCTTATGAAGTGATGTCTCACATCTATGTGCTTTGTTCTTGAATTAAGCACTGGATTCTCAGTAATGGATATTGCACCTGTATTATCACATATAATTGGAATTGTCTTCTTCTCTATTCCAAAATATAAGTCATTTTACATTATCAATTAAACATTTATTACTCTTTTCTCTATCTCATCCCTAATTTATTAACAATCCAATTAGGCTTTTTTTAGAAGACAATTAATTATTCAATAACAATTTCACTAATGATAGTTAAAAGATATTTTGGACAGTTCTTCTTTAAATTTATGGCATTCAATCATTTTATTAATTTGTGTGAAAATATCAAAATAACTTATATTTTGAGACGGATGAAGTATATTTTATTGTACAACTAATATTTGTGGACGTGTTATTTAAAATAAAATAAAAAGTGTCATTGTCATGTAATTTTTGCTTCAATGCTAATAATAAAACTTTTAAAAAAATAAAAATAGAGGTTTTTGCTAATTTAATTTAATTTTGAGAACATAACTACCTTCTATTTACTCGGTGCAAACAGCACGTAAGAGGAGCCATTTGTTTGAGTTCCCCGCGAAAAAAAGCGATTGGTGTTGACCTTTCCCTCACACCACGCCTTTCTCTCATTTTACATGATTTGCAACTTTTATATATACTACTATAAGGCATATGCTGATATGCACACAGAGAAAAACAAGGATTTACATCAATCTTAACGCATTAAACGGCCACTTTCTGTATTCCTCTGTGGTGGTAGAGTTTGGTTAAGAGGGCCTTTTTTTTTTTTTTGTTGAATGAAAAAGTCAGTTCAACAAAGACAGCTATCTTAACCAATTTTAGGCTCTACCACCACCACAATCATAAGAAACTGCATCTCAGATTAAAAGAAAAGATATCAATTTTATT
Source organism: Gentiana macrophylla (assembly GCA_026214975.1). Taxonomy (NCBI): domain Eukaryota; kingdom Viridiplantae; phylum Streptophyta; class Magnoliopsida; order Gentianales; family Gentianaceae; genus Gentiana; species Gentiana macrophylla. The sequence continues at coordinate 79,078,474 of CM047816.1, forward strand.
CAACAAAATAAAAAAACTGGGACGTTTACTTTTTGGGGCCTGACTTTGGAATTGTCTTTGGAATTAGCTGTCTAGAAGAAGAAGAAGAAAAAAAAAAAAAAGGAGCTGGATTTGAGGGGCCTTTTTTCTTGTTTATACGAAATTTGATCTGCTGCTCAGCTCATTGGCTTCTCTTTTTTTTTTTTCTTGATTCATTTTAAGGAAAAGGGTCCATATTGTTTGATTGCTTAGCCGTTTTTGTTATTATTAACGGTTGATATATATATATATTAAAATGTGGAGGGACCCTGGTGCTCCAGCTGATTCCTTCTATGAGGTTCGTCCTGAATGCACTGATGTACCTAAGTCCAAGTTTCGCATCAGGGTATGTACCCCTCTAGCTTTATTTCTTGCCCCCCTGTTTTTAAGAAGGGAATTTGTGATAATACCTTCCTTGGCACTAATGGAAAGATTGATTTCGTTTCCAAATTCTGTGTGTAATAGGGATTGCAATGTTCTAATATCGGCTTCTTTGATGGCTGATACTTAGAGAATCATTTATGTAAAATGTGCATCCACAACATTTATTTCAAACAACTGTGTACGTTGGTTTTCATAGCTCTTAAGAATTTACTCGAAGGTTATATCAGATCCCGAGTAATTGGCAGATTTCAATGTCTGGCTATCAAATGAGGATGTAGTATAATCAGTTTAAAAATCAGATTGCAGGAGGTCAATAGGGAGTTATTGTTGAGTTATACCGACTTCTGTAGGAAATGTTAGGAATTTTTTGTAATTCTCAAATTTAGGCATGTTCTATTTGATCTTATCATTTATGTTCTAGCTGAAATAAGTCAATTTATGTATACAGGCTGGAAAAACGTTAAGTGCACGGAAATGGCAAGCTGCATTTACTCCTGAAGGTTATCTTGATATAAGCAAAACACTCGGTCGCATCCATCGTGGTGTAAGTCTCTTGCCCTATCAAAAACATCATTGGATTACCGGACATTTTTGTGGCTCGTTGTGCGTTATCATTATTGTTACTTTGATTCCTTTCCTTGTATCCTGAAGCCGATGTTAAAGATCACCATCATGTAATTGTCCCTAAAACAGGGAATCCATCCTTCAATTAGAGGTGAAGTATGGGAATTCCTGCTGGGCTGTTATGATCCCGAGAGCACATATGAAGAACGAGAGCAATTAAGGCAAAGAAGGAGGTATAGATTGTTTTTTTCTACTGCTCTTTTAACACGATTTAGACCTAAGCGTGTAAATGTAACACTGATGCAGATAACCATTGATCATTCTTAACATGTTACTTATGATTTACGGTACCAGGCTAAAATATACGGCACTGAAGGAACATTGCCGCCATATGTTTCCTTTGATTGGAAGTGGTAAATTCATTACAGCTCCTGTAGTCACTGAAGATGGTGAACCGATTCGTGATCCTATAGTACTCCAACAGATGGACATTGATCCAGATATACTGAATCACGATAGCGGTAAAAAGAGAAGTCCTCAACTTGCTCTAAAATCATAAATGGAAACTATAATAATCTGACCAAATCTTTATCTTGTATTTATAGATGCTCTTGGTCACAATGCCGGCGACAAGAAAGTCATTCAATGGAAACTTACACTACATCAAATAGGTTTGTTCCTCCTTCTCAAATCTCAACTACATATTCTCTCTCTGTCTCTGTCCTGCACGAGTGTTTTATCGGTTACATACATTCATCCAGGTCTGGATGTTGTTCGGACGGATAGAACCTTAGTCTTTTACGAGAAGAAAGAAAATTTATCCAAGCTTTGGGACATCCTTTCTGTATATGCTTGGTTTGATTTGGACGTCGGCTATTGTCAAGGTTAGGAGCCAAAAACATACAATTTAAGGTTTTACTTCTAATTCCAATTTTGTATATCCTCTCTGCCTTCTCCTATGGTAGAAATTTGCTTCTTTTTGATTGCAAGCCTTCATAATTTTTATGTCTACGAGTCACCGAGGTTCTGTTTCTAAATGTTTGAAGTTGTCAAAACTGTTGGAACAGGAATGAGTGATCTTTGCTCTCCCATGATAATTCTTCTGGATGATGAAGCAGATGCATTTTGGTGTTTTGAACGTCTAATGCGTCGATTGGTAAATCCCTTTTTTTTCTACTATGTTTTCAGTATCAAAGACCACTTGCTTATCAAATAGATAACATATTCTGTTGAAAAGAGCACTTGCTTATCAATATACCTTGTCCTTGTACTTTTAAAAAGCGAGGAAATTTCAGATGCACAGAGAGTTCTGTTGGAGTTGAGACACAGCTTAGTCATCTTGCTGCGGTTACTCAAATTATTGATCCTAAGCTTCATCAACATATCGGTATTCTTTTACTCTTTTAACTTTTCTGATTACGCGTTTTCTTATTGTATAAGAAAGTTCAAACACCTGACTATATATTTATTATATCTGGCCTTTGATACAGAAACCTTGGGTGGAGGCGATTATCTATTTGCTTTCCGCATGCTCATGGTTTTGTTTCGTAGAGAATTCTCCTTTTGTGATTCATTGTACTTGTGGGAGGTATGTAGAATGTAGAAGTTATGCCTTTTTGTGATTCCTTTTATGCCCTTTTGGGTAAAACATGCTATTTTCATGTCTTCTTCTGTCAACAACTCTGAATTGCTAGTGTTTTTGTAGATGATGTGGGCCCTAGAGTATCATCCGGACTTATATTCGATGCACGAGGACCCTGCAACCCTTGGTGATAAATCTGAGGGATCCAGAGGTAAACCAAAGTCAACAAGGCATTTCGGAAAGTTTGAGAGAGATAACAAGAAAAATGCGGGTAAACATGCCGATGAACCCCTCCCGATATCAGTATTCCTTGTAGCCAGTGTTCTGAAAGAAAAAAGCACAAAGTTGTTGACAGAAGCACGAGGATTAGACGACGTTGTGAAAGTAAGCTTCATCCCTTTGATGCTATGAATTTCAGACATTCTTATGGAGTTTTTGCATGAATTTCTGTCTCTGAATATGCAGATATTAAATGATATGACTGGAAATTTAGATGCCAAGAAAGCATGCAGTGGAGCAATGAAACTTCACAAGAAATATTTGAAAAAGGTATGCAGCTACATCCTGACGGGAAAATTCTGATGTAGGAGACTCAGATTTTAGAGCGACACGTGTAGGATAGCTACGCGTGTAGAAAAAAACAAAATCTGCTTGTTTGTCTGTATATGTGGCAGTCCTCTGATGGTCTGTCCTAATACAGCAGAATCAACCCATGATTATTACTTTTCATACAATTCTGAGCTGTTTTTTTTTTTTTTGGGGTATGTTACAGGCTAAGAAGATTTGACAGCAGAGAGAGTGCTGGCATCAGGATGTTGATTGTGTAAATGTAATAAGAGAAGAAAGTTATACATTTTTCTTGTAAATTTTGTCTGAAACAAGGGTAAGGCAGTCAATTTGCACTGTTAGCACCTGATATTCTTCTTTAAAAGATTATTATTGTATCCACTACCACCCCCACATTGTTGTACATAGAAACCTGAGATTATTGTAATATATTGCGCGAAATAATCTTCAAAAGTAAACATTTTTGGAAAATGACACTATGCTTAACAGTTCAACTTATGCAATTATCTTAATCTCTGTTGTGCATATGCTTTATTTAGTCCAAGTGACATTTATTTAATCTTTAAATACAGAAAAGAGCAAATGGTTGTTAAAGATACACTTGCATTTTGGTGAAATCTCCAGATATGTAAAAACACATAATCACCACAATTTGTACTAATTGTAATGCACAAAATACTGATTCTCTATTCAAATTCTGTTTTATCCAATTTTACTCAGAAGCAAATTGTTAGGTCCCAACATTTTCCTCTTCTGCTATATTTTCGGTATTTCCATTGTCAGTGGCTTCACCAGATTCAGGTTTTGGGGCCGGTGGCAATACCTGACCAACCTTTTCCACCAACTCTTCCATCTTTTCTTCCGAATCTAACCCAGGCCGATCTTCCCATTGCTCTATGATCTATGTATCACAGAAAAAAAAGAGAGGCATATTTAGCATACTTTTAACTACAAAGTTTACCACTTCTAGGGAAAAAAAAAACAAGGTAATTCAGTCTAAACAAAGGATTGCCAAGAAAAAGGATCACCAGTAAATAGTTACCATGAAAATAATTAAGTATACACACATAAGCATGAAAGGAATAAGATCTACACATGAATCTACGGTATTGACAGGTAAGAATTCATCTGGGCAACCTAGAGTATAGACAGGGCAGCTACTGGAAAGGAACTCCACACATTGGTATATAGCATGCAGTGTGATTTACTAGCTAGCAAAAAGTTTTAACATAGCATTTTGGGTTGAAGGCGTACCGAACCCATTTCAGGAGAACTTGATGGCCTGATATTGATGATGTTGAGAATCTCGGATTTTGCAAGATCGTATTCTTTGCATTTTTCTACGCATTCATTGATGATTTCTCTTGTTTGGCTACAAGCAGGAGTCTGCTCCAGGTAATCATAAACCTAAGGCAAACCGAAAAAGACAAAAAATTAAAAAAAAATTAGAAAAGAATCATGTCTAATTATAAAAAGGCAAGAGAGGGATAATCCACATAATTTGCAGGGAAAAACATCCCACCTTGTACTCAGATGTAGCTACAGAAGCAATAAGGCGCGTAGGATCTTTTCCAGCACCTTTACATCTTAGAAAACTGAGGACCTCATAATTAGTAAGCGCACCGGCATTAGGTTCAATTCTGCAACACACCCAATCTAAAAAAAATTGAGTAAATAATTACAACTACAATAACGATGGACGAAAAAAAAGGCAAACAAATGTGATCTTTGCATACATCTTCATTGTTTAATTGAAATTTTCTGCCACAAAACTTCCTGGTCTTCAGTGCTTGGATAATGAAATATCTGCGAAACATCGTTCAGTAAAATACAAAATAAGACCGCCTATCAAATTAACAGCTAAGAAGTAGTGTAATTTAATCAAATCAACATTGATGTGATCATCTAATTACACAAAAACACAGCTATCAAATCCACTTTTTCAGAGCATTGGTATGAACCATAAACCGGGACAAGAGACAAGGGTGATCAATGCAAAATATCTGCCTGCAAGTACTCACCACACACTATAAAATTGAGATGCAATAACTTTTAAAACAAATGTGTGTGTATTATCTGTACACTTCACATGCTATTTCTTTAAACTACCAAAAGAAAATCAGTATCAATAATCACTAAACCTGGACCTAATTGAATTTAGGAACAAACAGACGGCCAAAAAAAAAAAATTGTTCTATAATACTATAACAAACACAACTTTGTCAATAACCATTCAACAATTAATTTTAGTTCAAGAAAAGTTGGAAGGAAATCGAGCAAAAATGATGCTGCTTTTCAAAGAAATTTAAAAAGGAAATTCAACCAATGATGTAAATTACTTACAAAGATGTAGGTACAATCGAGATTGGATGACTTCGTCTATTTGTGGCAGCTTCCGGCTGTCTGCGGCCCGACGGCGTTAATACCGGGAAGATGAAGAAGCGTGATTTTGCCAAATAGGTGCGTACTCTGGCTGCCCTGCGTCCGTTGTTCGTTTATTTTTTAATTTGATATATAAATGAACACTAATTTTACTATGGTCCAAAACCTAATCCTATTTAGTATGTCCAACCAATAGGATTTAAGATTTTTTTTTTTTTGTGGATCCTTGTGTTAAAAAATGAATAACCAATCATGTTTCTTTTTAAGTGATGACATGGTGATCCAAAAATTTAGTCCAGGACCACCATAATATAAATGATAAAGGTGTAGAAATAAAAATAAATAAATAAATAACAAGCACTTAAAATCACGAATTTTTTTTAGGGGTCATACTGAAATAGCTCTTGATGAGGCCTTATCCCTGAGTAAAAATCAGACTTTGCAGGCACGAACCGGCTCGAACTCCGGATTAGTCGGACCAGTTAGATTCGGATACCGGAGGCTTTATTTTTTTCCGTCAAAATAACACTGACAACACTACTTTTAGGAAAATAACGACGATAACATTGATGTTATAGTTACAGACAATGATACTTCTCGAAAAATAACGATGTCAACTTCACTGACAACATTACTTTTCGAAAAATAACGACGGTGAAATTAACGTTATATACAGAATTGTCTCTGGTGTGTAACGTTAGATCCACTGACCTTGTTTTCGAAAAGTAACGTTGATGACTTTGACGTGCATAGCGTATTGCCGGAAGTAAAAAAGAAAAGTTACACAAGTGATGTTGGAAGTAAAAAATAATAATAATAATATATGTGTCAATAGTAAAAGTGTGATGTCGATAGAAGGCGTCGTTAAAAATATAGGGTTTATTGGACACTTAGAGTTATGGGCCAACTCCTCGAACAGGGCTGAAGATGTGATGTTTCGGAAAACACCATAATGTATTGTTAGGGATAAAAAGATGATTTACGCGGCAGAATTAGCGGTGGATATCTGGTAATTGCGGTGGTGATTATGAAAAATATGAAGATTAAGAAAGCTGTAAAATGAGAGCAAGTCTGTCAGCAATTTGGCAGAGGTTGTTTGTGTTGTATTAACATGTATGTCTTTTCTTTACAGGGTAAAATGCCGTTATTTATAGGCACGGGAGACAACAGTTACCAGACAATTAAATGTATATTGTAAATGTGGATGACATGGCATGCTCTGATTGGACAGACATACGGACAACCGTCACAGATTGTCAGCTTTGTAACCGTCGAGATTTAACTCTTGTCGCCTGATGTAGCGGGCTTGGTCGGAGTCTGGTCGGACTGTTGAGCTGAAGGGCGAGTAGGTTGGCCCCTAGTGCTTCTCGCCGTCCTGTGAAGGGCGGGTTGAAGGCTTCGTTGATCGACGCTCGTTGCCTTGCCATGATAAGTATCGCTGCAGCATACAACGAGCTGAAAGCCCGGCCTAGTCCGGCTTATAAATGTGCGAACTATGTGGGCTGAGGACCCTATGTTCCTTGGCCTACATACAAGCCCAATTAGACATCCACATGCTCTTTTTTGGGCTTGGTGTATCAATGACCCCTAATGCTTTACATATTCATGGTACACATGAAAAGTCATGGAGTAAAGTTGTAAGGCAACTTGATTTACCGTGTGCCGAGGTGACTGCTGTAGAGCGACCTGCTTAATAGCATAAGGCTCGTTAGCTTTGTCGATGACTGCTGTAGAGCGACATGCTCAATAGCGTAAGGATCGGTAGCATTGTCGAGTAGTGACATGCTTTGCAACGAATATGCTTAGGGGTGCTCTGCTTAATAGCGACAAGCTTGAAGGAGTTAGGCTCTGCTTATTATGCTTAGGGGCGCTCGTGAAACTCTTTATATAAATAAACCAATGTACCACATAATTCTAACACATAAGATGATAAATCATCTAATTTTATAAAATAGTTCGGGTTTTTCTAATACTTTTTGTAGCACGATATTGAATATTGTTTTATAATTGTTATTTATGCATTTGAACTTGATTTTTTTCCTACCTTAATAAGACACACTCGAGCTAGAAGGCGAAAATACATTTAATGATCCAACTCAAATACGAGTGCAAACAAATTGTTTCTAAAACGAGCCGAGCTTGAACATAATTTTTATTCATTTATTAAAAAAAATCACGAAAAAACTCATGGCCAAAACGAACCTAGTTTGAAAATATTTTTTTTGTTCTTTTATAAACGAACAATCATGAAAAATCTCGTAACCTACGCGTAGGGGTTAGCAAAAAAACCGAAAAATCAATCCGAACCGAGAACCAGCCCGAATCAAACCAAAAATAACAAAACCAGTAACAAACTAAATGAATCGGTTTGGTTAGAAACCAAACCGAATAATACTGGTTTGGGATTGATTATTTTTATTTACCAAACCCAACCCGAACTCAAACCGAAGTCCATAATCAAAATAACATCATTTTATTATTGATATATAAGCTTATAACCTAACTCTAAACCCAACCCATCCAATTCTTCATAGTTCAAACATGTTGGCACCTCTCCTTCGTACAACAAAATTCTCTGCTCCATGTCAGCTTCGATTATAATCGCTCGCCTCATATGCAACGTTACAGACCATTCCAATCTGCTCTCATCGTCAGTTATTGTGTTACCTTCCATCTTCTTAGCAATTTTATTATAGTTTTACTTTAATGGATTCCGAGTCATAATTTTTTTATTCTTTGCTTGATATATCGAGTCTTTGTATAAAACATATGGTATGATTATAACAGTAAAGTTATAAGTTTCTTCTTTTAGTTATTGTGTATTATTTTTCTCTCCCGATGTTGCGGCTTATTGATTTAATTGATTGTTCATAAAGTATAATTTTGTTCAATTGTCTTTGGATGAATGTTTTGCGAATTGAGCTTCTAAATTCCGAATGATCAAATATTGTCTTAATTTTTTTAAACCATTACATTTTTTTTACTATTTTTTCTTTTTTAAGACATCTTTATACTCTTTAAAAAACAAGGCATCTTATAACTGAATCCAAACCGAAACCGGTTCGAACCAAATTGATTTCATTTTGGTTTGATTTGAGTACAAAGTATAGCCTCGAACCGACCCCGAACTTTTTAAACCGGACCAAACCAACCTAAACCAACCCACGATCAGCCCGACAAACACAAAATTGAGCAATTAATACTCGATTCAGCTTGACCGGTTAAGTAGTCTACTCCCATATCAATCGGAACCGTTGTTTCCAATGCTCTCTCAACACAAGTTTTGGGGGGAATGAGTTAAAAAGGGTGTTTTGGAAAAAGAGTTGGGAAAAACGGTTTGACCAGAATTTCCCATATTTTTTATTTTTTAAAAAAAAAGAAAATTGTTTAAATATCCCTAAATCAACTCTTATCATTAATTCTTCAATACTTTTCCTTAAACCATTCTCCCCTTCATTAATTCTGGTTCTTATTTCCAAAACAAACAAACTCAACTTGACGCCTTCTCATTTGGGACCGTGGATGTGAACATATTTTTCCGGCAAAATTACCCAATTTCCGGCAAGAGCCATTCGTAAACCCCTTTCTTCTTACGCATTTTCCCTTCTCCCTTTCTTCTTAGACCCACCACCTGACCGTTCATTACCTTCAAATCACAGGGAATCACAGCAAATCACAGCAAACCATCGCATGGAATCACAACAAATCACAGAGAAGAAGTGCATCATAAATTAAGCAGTAGTGCATTGCAAATTGTGCAATTATAGAAGGTATGCCATCGAAATTATAGAAGTTTGAAGCTTTTGATATTTTTCTGTGAAAATCATCATTTGAAGTTTCAGTAGTGAAAATCATCATTGCAAGTTTCATGCTTTTTATAAGGAAATTGCATTCCAATTGTTGGGTTTGTCATCAATGGATTGCAATCCAATCCTTTCATACTCGAATGTAATGCTTTTCTAGATTTGACTAGCTTTCGATTTCAATTGGTTGAGATCTTTTGTTTTTGAAGAAGAAAGAAAAGCAAATCAAGGGCGTAAATTAGTATAAATCATCGAAAATTTTGAAAATTTTGTATAATGTCAAAATCTTGATGGCATCCTTTGGTTTGCTTTCTTCAATGAGTAAATCGCATTGAAGAGAGACATATTTCGGATGCATGTTGTAGATTGTTTATTGGATTGTAGATGCATCTTTGAATTTTTATTGTTAAATGTGTGTTTATTATTATTGCAATTCATTTATGAGTTTCACCATTTTGATTGTTGTAGTTTATCGGCTGAATAATATATATAATGGAGCTTGCTTATAAACTCACCCCAAAAGCCCGATACAAGAAAATGTGAAATTTGCAACCATGAGTGTCATGAAAATTGTTTCAACGGTCTACAAAAATTAGATGACACTCATAAAGAATTATTTGAACAGTGCTTTCGGTAGCTTATTAGATGTGAGAGAGATTCAAGCAAAACAATTAGTTCATCATTTGTTGATGAGAGTGTTGATTTACAAAGATAATGAAAAGGAGAGGGAAAAGGAAAAGAAAAAAGGGAAGGGGGAAAGGAAAGGTAATTGAAACGGAAAATGATGAATTAATTGATGATGTTGTTTGGTTTAAGGTCGGTGGTAAGGCGTTGAGATTTGGGATCGAAGAATTTGCTCTAGTTACCGGATTTATGATCGGTAGTGATAGTCATTACGACAAGACGAAAGGTAAAGAGAGTCGTCTTGTGACTCGATATTTTGCAAATATGAAGGCGATAAATAGGAAGGAGTTGATGAATGTATTTGTTGGTAGAGTAGACAACGAAGCGGATCGTTATAAGTTAGGTTTGATAGTTATTTTAGCATATGTTTTGTTGGGGCGGAGGAGTGCGAAACAATGGAATGGTGGTGGTTCGAGTTGGTGGATGATTTGAAATCATTCAACCGATATCCTTGGGGAGTTTGGCTTATCATAGCACAAAAAGATTTAATCTTCAAACGGGACATGTCGGCATGGTTTAGTGAGGACGTGGAGAAAATACAATATGTATTGTATGGGTTTCCTTAGGCTATAATGGTATGCATTCGTTTGTTCTAATTTGTATTTGAGATAATTGTATTTGTCCTTAGATGTTTATAGTTTATGTGAAATATATATATAAAAAACTATGTTTTATTTGCTTTAGGTATGGGCTTTTGAAGCCATTCCATGCGTGGGCAAGCTTTGTAAGTAATAAACAAAAAAGCTATCCCTCGTATGCAAAAATGGGAATTGAAAAAGAGTCTTTCATCGTCCAACTTGGAATTTACATTGCAAGGAAGAAAGGTTTAGTGGTTTTTGTTTTATTTATCTCATTATATTTTTTTGAAATTGTAGGTTGACGTTTAAAATTAATTAAGCCGATGTCAATGCGCTTGGAGATACATCCGGTCAAGCTGCGTCCACCGAACTTGAAAGACAACGATTATCGTGCACTCGAATTTCATGAAGAAAGAGGACGATTCACTTGATTTCATTGTGGATGATGACTCGGAGTTTGATGAGCCAAACAACTCCGACCAAGTTGGAATTGATTATGAAAAGATCAAAGAAATGATAAGAGTTGTGGTGAAAGAAGAGAACCGAGAAATTTACGCTGCTATTGAAAAACTTCATAGTAAATTGGATTTCTTGGTGGCTCAATCTAGTAATCCAAGAAATGATGAAAATGAAGAGAATGTACAATCTGATGGAGGCAATGATGTGACGATGGAGGAGTGTGATGAAGAGACGATTGTTTCAAAAAAGAAATTAGATGAGGTGGATGGCAAGAAAGAAGAACCGAGTGAGGTATAAATATTGTTGAAAAATTCAATATTTTCGTTTTTACTTTAAAGTTAATTATTATTAATTATATACATTGTCAATTTGTTGTGTAGGGAGGCCGATGAAGGATAAAGGAAAGATGTGATCATGGATGGAGATGAAAAATCGGTGACGGTGAAAATCGAAAAGTGAACGGGAAGAAGTTGTTGTTTACATTCCCGATCGTTACCTCTTAAAATTGGAGAGGAGAAAAAGAAATCACCGAAAAGGAAGTCGTGAGAGGAAGCCATCTGCTTTGAAAGGCGAAAAATTAGAAAATGTGGATTGTTTTGATCCTTACGAGAAGCGAGATCCGTTGTGATGGATTACGTGGAAAATGTTCTAAAATCGGTTGATGACAGTGTGTGAAATTCAGTATGGTTCAAGTATTTTTGTATATATTTTATTTTTGCGTAATAACTATAAGTTTTACAATCTCATTTTGGATTTAGTGTTGATGTGAGGCTGCTTGATGAAGAAGTAAAAGCTTTTGAACTGAAAAAAGTTGTTGAAGGTGGATGGTTGCAATCAAGTGTAAGTCCACTTTGATTTTACTTACGTGGTTTATGAATGTGTAGTTATTCAATGCTTCAAACAATTTGTTTGCATGTTAATGCAGGTAATGAATACGTCATTGTGTCAAATCCGGCGTCGTATGATAGTGTATCCGCATTTATTTGAGGAAGGTGCTGGTGTACTTGATACGTATTTCACAAAGTTTATACATCTTTGAGTCACGAAAAAAGGAATCTCAAAGAAGTTGAAGGATCATAAGTTTTCAAAAGCGTTGATGAAGTATTTGAATGGTGATAATCCTAGTTATGGGAAACCGTGGTCTGTGCTTAAAACTTTATATGTGCCTGCAATTGAGAGTGATCATTTCATTTTGTTGCGAATTGATTTCGAAAAAGGACAAATTTTGGTGTATGATAGCATGCCATCACATGTGCGAAAGGGAGTGCTAAATAAGTTCTTGACACCGTTTCAAGTTGTTATTCCGAGTATGTTAAAGAGATTTGTAGCTGGGTCGAGAACCTACAATTTAAAGAAGCTTATTGTTGAGAAGGTGGAAGGTTTGCCTATTCAAGACAACGGGTATGTTGTTACCAAATACTAAGCATCGGTTATTATTATGTTTGAGTATTTTGTTAAATTGTTTGATATAATTACTAACTCTCTTTTTGATACTTTTGGTAGGAATGACTGTGGAATGTTTGTCCTAAAATACGTGGAGTTCTTGACGGGCAAATTGGATGTATGTTCCATGCAAGTTAACAAGATGAAATATTGGAGGAAGAAGTTGGTCGGTGAACTCCTTGCTTGGGATTTCGATCCATGATCATTTTTAAACTTGAATTTGATTGTACTTGAATTTGATTGTACTTGAATTTGATTGGTGTTAAACTTGAATTTGATGGATGTTAAAGCTAATTAACATGGTACCATACGTATCAATAGAATGTTACAATCCTACAAATTGTTCTCTGTAAAAACAAGTAGTAGTGTGTTTTAAGTGTGAAACTAACTTCAACTTGTTTTTGTTACAGAAAGTTATAAATTAGGTGAATGATTAGCTTAAAAAACAAAAAGTAACCATATCCATGGTTTACGTACAAACACAAACAAATCAACCATTACAAGTTTACAACAAAACCCATGGATAATAAGTTTACGGAATACGGACCATAACTCAAATTCATGTCTACATTACACATTAGCAAATAATTACACCTTCGGAGTCCGAAGAGTCGACTTCATTTCCACACGAATCATAGTAATACCTATATTGTGCGGGCCTTTGCCTTTCATCTTCTTCTTCCTCTTCCAGTTCAATTGCAATTTTTCTCATCAGTTCCTCAAAATCCTCCATTTCCTTAATCCTCTTTTCGTATTCTTTACGAAGAATATCTTCAAGTTCCTTAATCTCTTTCATCATCTCTTCATATTCTTGTCGTTGAAGATCTTCAATCTCCTCAATACTCAAATACACCATTCTCATCATTCTTAGCCACCTAAGATTTTGCAGGAATAGATGAAAAATGACATCAATACCCCCCATAACAATTGAGGTTCATAAATAGGATAATAATTTACAAATTACAACAATGCCTTTGTTCAAATCATGATAATATATGCACTAAAGAGGAAAATTCCCTTTGTAGAAAAGTACTTCATGAAGCTTGAAAATAAATAAAACAGAGGAGGAAGAGGGAATGTAGCCCAAGAATAGAGAACCTCATATTGAATGTAACCCGAAAAAATAGAACCACATGAATAATGCAACTGAAAAGGGGGAACAATTAAAAAATAATGCAATCTCGACAAGGAAAAGTGGGCACATGATGTATATATCTCTGATGCTAACTACATGCCTCCATCATAGACTCATGGTGCTCTTCTTTTTTTGTTTAGATAGTTTCAAACACATGACCAATGGTAGTAGAAAACAAACACATGACCTTGAAGAATGCGAATCGTTCTTACTAACTGAGCCAATTTGTGATGGCATAAACACACAGTACTCAAATATGCTGCCAGTTTTCATGCCATGAGTGAAGGGCATGAGTTATTGAGTTCCATAAAAACAAAATTACCATAAAAAAAAACGGTTTTTGATTCCAACAACATATTTCCCCACAAGAACAAACACCCAGACATACCGTTAAAAACAATGAAGAGAAAAAACGCAAAGAACAAAGAAACGCAGAAAAATCGCACCAAGAAAGAGAACAAACACCCAGACATACCCGAATATCAATTAAGAGCTGCAGAATCACCTAGGGGGCGCTGGTGTTGGGAGGGGAGGAGAGGCTGATTTTGGCGCTGGTTTGGGAGGGCAGGAGAGGCTGATTTTGGCGCGCTGAAGAAGGAGAACGACAAAATTAGGGTTTTGGTTTTTTTGGGTGTGTGATGCTTTATATAGGGTGCCAAGAACGAGCTCAATTATCAGACGAATCGAGTTCAGTCTTGTCATAACGTCTCGAAATGAATGAATCATATCACGTTCGATCGACTCGGATTACCGTAATCGCCTTAATCGAGCACCGATTTAACGTGGAGATGAAGTGTAATTGCCTTAATCAATCAAGATCACGATGCGACCTCGATCGAACCTCGATCTATCGTCTTATTAGTGTGATCCGAGTTGATCAATCATAATAAGATGATACAACGAGGTTCGATCAAGGCGATTACTGTGATTAGGGTTGATTACACACAATAAGATGTTAGATCGAGGTCCGATCAAGGCGATTACTGTGATCAAGGTTGATTACGCATAATAAGATGTTAGATCGAGGTTCGATCAAGGCGATTACTGTGATTAGGGTTGATTACACACAATAAGATGTTAGATCGAGGTTCGATCAAGGCGATTACTGTGATTAGGGTTGATTACACATAATAAGATGTTAGATCGAGGTTCGATCAAGGCGATTACTGTGATCAGGGTTGATTACACATAATAAGATGTTAGATTGAGGTTCGATCAAGGCGATTACTGTGATCAAGGTTGATTACGCATAACAAGATGTTAGATCGAGGTCCGATCAAGGCGATTACTGTGATCCGAGTTGATTACGCATAATAAGATGTTAGATCGAGGTTCGATCAAGGCGATTACTGTGATTAGGGTTGATTACACACAATAAGATGTTAGATCGAGGTCCGATCAAGCGCGATTCATCGTGATCAAGGTTGATTACGCATAATAAGATGTTAGATCGAGGTTCGATCAAGGCGATTACTGTGATTAGGGTTGATTACGCACAATAAGATGTTAGATCGAGGTTCGATCAAGGCGATTATTGTGATGAGGTTGATTACACATAATAAGATGTTAGATCGAGGTTCGATCAAGGCGATTACTGTGATCAGGGTTGATTACACATAATAAGATGTTAGATCGAGGTTCGATCAAGGCGATTACTGTGATCAAGGTTGATTACGCATAATAAGATGTTAGATCGAGGTTCGATCAAGGCGATTATCGTGATCGTGGTTGATTACGCATAATAAGATGTTAGATCGAGGTTCGATCAAGGCGATTCTTGTGATCGGGGTTGATTACACATAATAAGATGTTAGATCGAGGTTCGATCAAGGCGATTCATGTGATTAGGGTTGATTACACACAATAAGATGTTAGATCGAGGTTCGATCAAGGCGATTCTCGTGATCGGGTTGATTACACATAATAAGATGTTAGATCGAGGTTCGATCAAGGCGATTCTTGTGATCGTGGTTGATTACACATAATAAGATGTTAGATCGAGGTTCGATCAAGGCGATTATTGTGATCGGGGTTGATTACACATAATAAGATGTTAGATCGAGGTTCGATCAAGGCGATTCTTGTGATCGTGGTTGATTACGCATAATAAGATGTTAGATCGAGGTTCGATCAAGGCGATTCTTGTGATCGTGGTTGATTACGCATAATAAGATGTTAGATCGAGGTTCGATCAAGGCGATTCTTGTGATCGTGGTTGATTACGCATAATAAGATGTTAGATCGAGGTTCGATCAAGGCGATTCTTGTGATTAGGGTTGATTACACACAATAAGATGTTAGATCGAGGTCCGATCAAGGCGATTCTCGTGATCAAGGTTGATTACGCATAATAAGATGTTAGATCGTGGTTCGATCAAGGCGATTCTCGTGATTAGGGTTGATTACACACAATAAGATGTTAGATCGAGGTTCGATCAAGTCGATTCTTCGTGATCGTGGTTGGTTACACATAATAAGATGTTAGATCGAGGTTCGATCAAGGCGACATCGTGATCGGGGTTGATTACGCATAATAAGATGTTAGATCGAGGTTCGATCAAGGCGATTACTGTGATCAGGGTTGATTACACATAATAAGATGTTAGATCGAGGTTCGATCAAGGTGATTACTGTGATCAAGGTTGATTACGCATAATAAGATGTTAGATCGAGGTCCGATCAAGGCGATTACTGTGATCCGAGTTGATTACGCATAATAAGATGTTAGATCGAGGTTCGATCAAGGCGATTACTGTGATTAGGGTTGATTACACACAATAAGATGTTAGATCGAGGTCCGATCAAGGCGATTACTGTGATCAAGGTTGATTACGCATAATAAGATGTTAGATCGAGGTTCGATCAAGGCGATTACTGTGATTAGGGTTGATTACACACAATAAGATGTTAGATCGAGGTTCGATCAAGGCGATTACTGTGATTAGGGTTGATTACACATAATAAGATGTTAGATCGAGGTCCGATCAAGGCGATTACTGTGATCAAGGTACATTACACAAATTAAGATGTTAGATCGAGGTTCGATCAAGGCGATTACTGTGATCAAGGTACATTACACATAATAAGATGTTAGATCGAGGTTCGATCAAGGCGATTACTGTGATTAGGGTTGATTACACATATTAGTACCAAAGTTCGTTTAATTAATTCTTCGATCATAGTAAATACACAAAAGTCATACACATTTTAATGCCAAATCTCGTTTAGTTAATTACTTGAACATAATAAATACACAAAAGTCATAATTTTAATGCCTAACCAAAAGCCATGTACATCAATACACATTAACAACACATCATCTTCCATTTTGAAGCAAAACAATCGCAATTGCTGCAACATCCTTCATAATCACTGCAACATCCTGCATAACAATTATAAAGATGCAACAATAAGTTCGAGATTAAGAAACAGTTATATGTATCTTATAACACAAAACAACATTCTGCCTTTCAAAAAACAACAAAAAAACCAGTTAGGGAATCACCATGACATTTGTAACATTTCAAAAACATTCACACTATAAATTTTTAACCTTCAAAAGAAAGAAAGAAATACATTTACCTAAGGAATCACGTCAAAATAGAGTAGCATCTTTTTCTTGCGTTTTCTTGGTTTCACCGTCTTTGGCGCATCTCCGCAGATGGGATTCTCTTATTAGATTTAGGACGCCCGCTCTGCCGCTTCTCCAACAACGGTGGCAACACCTTCATGGCAAGCACATCATCGAAATTCACAATCCGCTACATTTGGCAAGGGTAACACACTTTTGGAATAAGCTTGCCTCCAACATTCGGTCTTGAAAATACCAACTCGCAATACTCGTATGCGTGCTACTACTTTCTTCTTAGCCACGCCTCTTGCATGGTCACATGGAATCCGATCTAAATCGAATTTCTTACATGTACATGTCCGCTTGACTAAATCCACAATGTAATTAATCATCGCATCCAAGTCAAGTACATCATATTTTTCTTGGACAATTAGACTAACATTAAACTTCGAAACAAACTTGTATTTATTCTTCACTATTCCTTGAATTTTCGGAGTGAGAGGAGTTGAACACATCGCAGCTTCTGAACTTCTTTTAGCAAACCATATTTGCAATACATCCCGAATATATTTAAGCAACCCAACTATAGAAAACTCACGCGCACGCCTTAGCTTCTTCGTTCAATGACTCGGCATCGTTCGTTGTCATTATATTATAACGCTCTCCCGGAAAATGAGCTCTGACCATAAAGGGAACGATGCTTCATCCAAATACACAAAGAATATCCTTAGTCGGATCGAGATTCTCGGACTTCTCAAAGATCCCTACATTTCTTACATAACGCTCAACTTCAATTTAAATGATCGTTCGGGTATATGCATGTGCAAATTTTAATAAAAGATCCATTAAACCGCGTCTTGGATAATGAGTCCTCAAGTTTTTTTGCATGTGATAGATATACAAAGGTCCATGATGCGCTTGCTTGTACACTTCTTTAAATCCATGCGTAATACTTTCACCCGATCGTAAAGTATCACTAAATCCTTGGTGTCACCAGTAATGGGTTTTAATCTTTGAAAGAACCATGTCCAAGATAAATTGTTTTCGAATCAACAATAGCCCATGCAAGCGGAAATATTTGATAATTACCATCTTGACATGTTGCAATAAGTAAAGTCCCTTTGTAAATAGATTTTAAATGCGTATCGTCCCACGGAAATTACCGCCGTATTGATGATTGAAAACCATGTATACTTGCACCAAGTGCCATAAAACAATACTTGAATCTATGGTCCCCAACGGTGTGAATGTACATCACACCGTGTCGGGTTTGTCTTCTTCAATCTATGAAAAACATTGGCAACTTACCGAAACTTTTGTGTGGATCGCCCCAGATTAATCCAATTGCATAATTTCTAATTGAGATAGCCTTGGGATAAGATATCTCGCATTTAAACTCTCGATTAAAATTTGCGATGATATCATTTGCGGTGAAAAGCACATTCGCACACGCACATAGTTCGGAGAATAATACCTTCCAATTAGCTTGTGCGAAGCATGTCTATGATCCTTTCGATGGACAATAGGTAAGCAAGTATGCTTACTCGGATACCTTTGGACTTCAAAGCATTTAGATGTATCGACCTTAGTTGCCCTCAAACGCCAATTACATTCTTTCGAGGCACACACCACTACATAAAACCATGGTATTGGTAGATCGAACATCTAACTCAAAATGGAACTTCACAAATAACATCTCAACTTTATATTTCAACAAACCTTTTTTGGCAAACGGTCATTCACATGAATGTCTTCATTATCGTGAATGCTCACTATTGTTTCTTCATCAAGACCAAAATCATGTTGGATTACATTACGGTTACAATCAACTCCGATAAATGTATCCATGTTTGGGGATTCTCGATCATCACCCGTAAAAGTATCATCGACCGACAAACCTTCATCCTTCTCATTTAAATTACCATCATCAACATTCAATGTACGTGGCGAGGCCGTTTCTACAAAACAATCATCACCCAAGATGTCCAACAGAGGATCTTGCAAAATATTGTTCAAACATGTCTCTTCAATGGGTACACTTGAAAGTACACTTTGACTAACAATATTATCATCGAATGTGCATTGACTTACCGTTTTTAAATGCGTCTCTTCAAGATATGGTTCTTTTAAATCGTCTTTTCCGATATGGTTCTTTTAAATGCATCTCTTCAAGATATGGTTCTTCAATGGGTACACTTGTTAGGGCACTTTGACTAACATTATTATCCTCCCATGTATCTTGACTTACTATTTTCAAAGGTGCCTCTTCAACATATTCTTCTTCATTCACAATAACATCATCACGGTTTCTTGCTTCAATTTCAATATACATGTCGGCTTCTTTTCATTTCAAAGATACTAATAACGCATCTTTCCTGGGATCATAAACCAACAAGAAATGTCTCAACTGCTTATCACAAGTAATTACCATCGGCAAAGCTTTACCTATGGGGGCCATCCATTTCATCTCAAAATCATAAATACTTGTGTCAATTCCCAATTCAACTCTCAATTTTTCACACAACTCACCATATGAAATATTTTTTTTCACAAATACGGTCGTCGACAATTTTTCTACTTCATGATTCACAAATGACCAAGACCAAACACCATCCATATTCTCCTCAAACCCAACCGGATAACACACAATAAACCAAGCTTCATCTTCATCAACCATGGCACATCTATAATTCAAATTAATAGTCATCAGTATTCATCATTAACATTAAATTTGTCATATCCAAGAGTGTCTAAAACCATTATAAAGAGATGCAACAATAAGTTCGAATTTAAGAAACAGGTTCTAAGTATCTTTATACTACAAAACAAGTTTATGTCTTTCAAAAAAAAAAACCAACAAAAAACAAGTACTGCAGTGTTTATGATCAAAACAAACAAAAAGTTCTACTTTTTTATTGCTTTTTAATCACAACTTGAATCGCAATCGCAAATCAAAGATGCCACATTAAGAGCTTGATTAAGAAACAAGTTCTATACATCTTTATATCACAAATAACTTCAATGTATTTTGTTTATTTTTTAGTATGATCATAAACCCAAAATGAGCCAAAATATTTTGTTTATGATCATAAACCCAAAATTGAGCAAAAATAAAAGTTCTTCATCTAATCTTAAATCCTTCAACCACAATTTGCTTTCAAACACAATTTACTTCAAGCATATCAAACAACTTGTGGCATTTTCTTCAATAGCGAAGAATTTAATCAATCAAGATACACTCCATTAAACCCTATACAAATTAAACAATGTCATTTAATCAAGAAACAAATGGGATCAAACCACACAAATGGGGTTTCTAACAGGAAGTTAACTCACCAAAATATATGTCCTCAAATAGGCAGAATGACCAAAAATCGAGCTCAAATGAAAGTGGAGGAGAACGGAGGACAACCAGACGTTGAAGTAGAGGAAAAACCACCGGATGATGGGTCAATCGTGATTTTCCGGCAATGATTTGGCGGGTAGGCCGTTAAACCGGCGATGATTGGCGGTTATCTGTTTTCCGACGACAAAAAGTAATTTCCCGACATTGATTGGGGATTTGGGAGAGAGATAATGAGAAGAGATTAATTTAGATAGGATGGATATAAGGATAATGAGGGGTAGAATAGGTATTTTAGAAAAACACCCTTTTTAACTCATTTTTTTACAACAAAACCTTTTTACATAACTTTTTTTTTTGGTCAAATGACCTCTTTACTCACGCCCCCCCCAAGTTTTACTCTTTCAGTCCTTGTTCGGAACTGCATAAGTAATGGCCCCCGTTGCTCCCAGATCCGGCGAAGCCATTTTCGCCAGCGTTGAACGTGTGGTACGCTAAGTATGCTAATTATTCATTCCACCATGAGCAGTTTTACTGCTGATTAGGTACACTCTGATTTATTTATTAGGAAGTTTTTTGTATTGATTAATTTGTGATGAACTTGT
Source organism: Gentiana macrophylla (assembly GCA_026214975.1). Classification (NCBI taxonomy): domain Eukaryota; kingdom Viridiplantae; phylum Streptophyta; class Magnoliopsida; order Gentianales; family Gentianaceae; genus Gentiana; species Gentiana macrophylla. Next base: position 79,099,592 of record CM047816.1, read on the forward strand.
TTCTAGAACGCGGAGCTTTTTACTCTTACTTATGGCGCGATCGTGCGCCAGCTTCTTACCGATCTGGAGGAGGTCGAGGAAGTCAACAAACAACTTGATCAAATGTAATTCTATTCTGAATGCGCCAGTTTCTTACTATTAATCTGTGTTGATCAACTATTTTAGTTTCCGTGATTTGTAGAGGAGTACTTTGCTGGGAGCATATTACATCAAGAATTCATTTTTCAATTATTGTGCAAATGCTTGTGATAGCTTTTGATTGTATCCATGTTAATGTACATTGAATTGCGACAGTATGTAATGTTGGAATCTACCTAACTATTCAACTACGTGTGATTGCTGTGTTTGTATCTTTATTGACGAGCATTGTGTTGGACAGGGGATATAATATTGGAATCCGCCTAATTGACGAGTTTCTTGCAAAATCCAATGTTCCCAGATGCGTTGATTTCAAGGAAACAGCCGAAGTCATTGCCAAGGTCAGTTCTGCTTATTTCATTGTGCCAGAGCCAGACTTTGGTTTTCTGAATGCACCATTGCATACTGATTACTGGATAAGTTGTTGCCTTTGCATTGAGCAGTGACATTGTGAGAATCATCAATCATTTTTTTTTCCTTATCCGTTTTTCGGTTTTACTTGGAAACGTATGTCTACCCACCATTTCTTCTGCTCTGCAATACCCATGGCTTATGTTTTTTTACCTACCTTATTCTATTCTTTAATTTTGACCTTATAATCTAGAACTTTACATATGGCATGGTATTTAGAAACTTGAAATCGCCTGCTTCTGCATATAGATAATTACTTGAATGCTCTTTGTATAATCATTTATCCTCTCTCCTGTATTGTATTGCATAAAAGTAATTGGAATTTTAATTGAAGAATCACACTTGGTCCCACCCTTTTGATATTCTGGGTACTGAAATTCGCACTTCCAGCAACACACTTGAAGCGGACCCATTCTTATTCTTGCACTGCTCCGGTAGACTCTTCGTGAATTTGTTTCTCTTGGCAATTGTCAAATTTGTTTCTTAGTCCTATTTGTCACATCATGCGTTTCTCTAGGCATGTTAAATTGTTTCGCTGATCAAAGTTTATGTGCCTGAAACTTTGGATTGTAAGATGCAGATATGCATATTTCCTTTTTTTATCTTAATGCTGTTGCATCATGTATAACGTGTGAGTGTAGGAAATGAAAATTGGAGAACGGTTTCTTTTTGAATGAACGTCTAACATGCTTACTGACTTCTTCAGTCTGAAGAAAGCTTGGTTTGTATTTCCTCAATGGCATCCTGTTCAAGTGTGGGGTGCTTCTATAGCACTTTACGAATCTGGGAAGAAGGAAAATAGAAAAATCTCTTTATATATTCCGTCCACTCACTTAATCGCTTAGCTCTCAATGAAAACTGCATTCTGGTGGCTTTTGAGGCTTAATGCTGGGCAAAACTATAATATTTGTCTTCTCTTACTTTAGTATATCTGTTCCCATCAAACTAGTATTTGAACGTCGTACACTTGTTTTTCATGCTTGTGTCTTGACATGATGACATACATTACCCCTTTTATCTGTACAATGGAACCTTTTTCCTGAATAACTCAATATATCACTATGGTTTCTGAAAGCACTGTATTGTCTAGGTTGGTTTCAAAATGTTCCTCGGTGTCACTGCATCTGTGAGTAACTGGGATGCTGAGGGAACTACATGCAGTCTTATTTTGGAAGATAATCCACTTGTAGATTTTGTTGAGCTTCCTGATACCTGTCAAGGCTTGTACTATTGCAACATTTTGAGTGGTGTCTTAAGAGGAGCTTTGGAGATGGTTAGTGCCAATTGCTTCACATTTTGTCCCATTGTATCAGTAATTTTCTCTCCGACTGGTGACTGCTGAATTACCTTATCATTTGTTTGCTGACCATGAATCAAAGTTTATTTCTCTTATATTACATTTAGGATAAAAATGTGTAGACATCCCACCTTATACTGCACTCATGGTCTGCCTACTATTTTGGGTTATGACTACTACAAAAACGTTCAAAATTACAGAAAATATTAATAATCACCTTCCGTCTTGAAAATCAACGTCGCACACATTTCTATTCGGTGAGGTAGTTTTGATTCAATTAACTATACATTAGAGGACACAAGGTAGTTAACATCTCCAGAAATAAAAATGTTGAACTGAATAGCAAGAGATCTTGGCCGTTAGTAGGAAAAGTTTATTAACGTATCACACTACAAGTCGGATTGATAGCTGATTCTGCCTTTTCAACAAACAGGTATCCATGAAAACTGAAGTAACATGGATCCGTGACATGCTAAGAGGTGATGATATGTTCGAAATGCAAGTGAAGCTGCTGAAACAAGTTCCTGAGGAGTACCCATACAAAGATGACGAATAAACTTAATCTTTGACAGTTGTGGCCATGTAAATATGTCTTATGCAAGCGTGTCCTTGATATCCTGTTCATCTTTGTTGTGGTTTTTTCTTATGGATATGATTTTAGTGTACTTATTTATCCTCTTATGCAAATCTGCTTATGTTTTGCTTTTGCCTTCGGATGGTTTGATATTATTACCTCAAACAACTTTCAGGTTACAGCATTTTGTGGTTGAAGTCAATTGGTCTTCTTGCAGATGTTTATCATTTTTTCCCATGTAGATTAAAGTTGACTACTAGATAAAAGCTTTTCCTGTAGAGGTGGATCTGCGGTCAAATGCATCCAAAATTACCTAGCCAGTATTGGTGTTTTGATATAAACAGGTACGATGACTTCCAGATGGATGTAAGAAGGTGTAAATCATTCTTGTTCGACTATGTAGTACAAACACGTACAATGTGGCTAAGTGTTTTATTCATACCTGCTAAATAGTAGGAAATGACATCTAAAACTTGAAAATTCCTTTTTTGGAATGTTCTTAGGAGTTAGGAGCTTCCATAGAAAATAGTATTTTGGTCTCGCTTTTCGGGTAAAGTAAGAAATTCACGCAAAAAAATTCAATTCGAGTTTCTTGCAAGTGGGTTTGGTCCTTTAGCACTTTCTGTTACTTTCGGTTTCCCGTACGCCCCTTTGTAATTTTTTTACATTGACAACCTTTAGGAAGGAAAACAAACACATACTCATGTAAAAGTGGAAAACTAAGATGATTTTTTTCTCTTTTGAAAAAGGCATTTGATGTGAGTTATTCATGTTTTTGTGTGAAAGGGCAAGAATATATAAACTTTGCCTACTTGAGCAATAACCTCGAACGGCCCCTCGTACTTGCGTAGAAGTCCTTTATGCTCCGGCTGTTGAGGGAGTAGCTTAACCATGACCTTGTCTCCAACCCGATACTCCACTGATCTTCGGTTGGCATCAGCCCATTTCTGAATCCAAACCAAATATGATCGTGCTATGTCGGCCTGCTCGTGCCATCCGTTCCGCTCCCGGGCTGGTACCTCTCCTTTTACGTCGAGTGGCTATTGCGCATATTTAGTTTATGATATAGAACCCCAGGAGGTACCCACTGACCTAAGACTATACTGAGAGTCATATAAAGCCCTAAATCATTAGACAACATAAATCCGTAGAGCAGCCTGCCTCAAGAACTTTCTGGTTTATTGACCACTGTTATTTCTGGTGTCGATAGGTAAAACAGGTATGGTCATGCCAACTCTCTTTTATTTAAGTGTCAGGGAAAACTTTTTTTTAGTGCAGTCAGGTGCATGGAGCCAGGGAAAAACTATCAATAAACCATGTATATGTCCCCTTCATTTTATTGAATGCCTGACTCTTTTTAGTGGGAATAAGGCTGAGTGTTGTTCTTTATGTTAAGTGTATCAACCTGAGTAAAATGTACTGTAAAGTTAAAAATCTTTAATTACTTTTCCTTTTACTGTTTTATAACTCTGCACTATATTAGCTTTTTCAGGTATTGAACTTTACCTCTAATTGAAAATGTCCGCTAAACATCCTTGGAAGCATAAAACCTCACAGTTGACCAGGATATGAATCAAATTCTTTCTTTTACAGAATAGAAACGAAAATCTTGCCACTGAATAGTGGAAGAAATAGAAAGGTTCCAAAAATAAAAATAAAATAAAATATAAATATGAAGTCGGGCTAGGCTCTCATTCTTGGTATCTCTAATTATCTTTCAGGATATACAAAACTTTAAAAAGGAGAAGAGATCACATAAGGGCTTTATAATACTGTCTAGACTTATTACTTCTTACATCGTCCCCTTGTTTTACCGATGAGGAGTGTTGCCACCTTGCAGTTTTACAAGAGAGTAATATGCCCCGCCACGTCCTAGGGAAAGTAGTTCACTGTGTGAACCTTGTTCTGCAACCTTCCCATCCTTGATAACTGCGATGGTGTTTGCTTTCTGTATTGTGGATAAACGGTGTGCCACTATGATGCATGTTCGATTAGCCATCATCTTTTCTAGTGCTTCTTGAACCAAGTTCTCTGATACACTATCTAGAGCACTTGTTGCTTCATCCAACAGTAGTATACTTGGATTCTTTAATATTGCACGGGCTAATGCTATTCTTTGTTTTTGACCTCCTGATAGCTGTGCCCCTCGTTCTCCGCACTGTGTCTCATATCCATCTTTCATTCCACTGAAATCAAGAAAAAAATAATTATAGTTATGCAGTTGATAATGTTTACTTTGATATGTTATTGTATTGTTTACTAATGCTTGAAATCTTTGAGACTTGGTGAGTGAAACTTGAATAGTAGTGCAATACCTTATAAACTCATGTGCATTGGCAAGTAGTGCAGCCTTTTTAACCTCTGATTCCTTAGCATTCTTTCTGCCGTAGGCGATGTTCTCATAGATTGTTCCGGAAAATAGAGTTGGCTCCTGACTGACTAGTGCCATACGTGACCTCAAAGATCTCAAATTATAGCTTCTGATGTCCTTTTCATCAACAATTATTGATCCTTTAAGTGGATCGTAGAATCTCTCGATCAGTCCAATGATTGTTGATTTGCCTGATCCACTTTGTCCAACAAGTGCCACTGTGGTTCCTTCCCTGATTTTCAGATTTAGACCCCTTAAGATCATTTGGTCAGGTCTTGATGGATAGGCAAAGAAGATATTCAAGCTCAACTCGGCCCTTGAAACTTGCTCTAGTTACATCTTGTCCTCGTGAGTCCTCGGGATCAATCTCTGTGTATCTGTCTAAAATTGCAAAAACTGAACTGACTGCGTAGCTTCCTCTTGATAAATCCTTGGTCATGCTTCCAGCTTCGGCAATAGTATAAGCAGTGAACAAAAGAGCCAGAAATGCTTGAAAAAGTCTCTCTGGGTTAATTTTCCTCTCTATTAAGAGCCTTCCGCCATACCAATATGCTAAAGATATAGATGCTGCTGCCAAGAATTGGGAGCTAAATAGGCCAAAGCCTGCATACCAGGATTGACGAACGCTCTCCTTCCGAGGCCCTTCTAAAGTATCTTTAAAAAGCCCCACTATTCGCTTCTGTGAAGAAAACGCTGTTATAGTTCTATGGTTTATCACAGCTTCACTTGCTATTTGACTTCCTTCTTTTTGAGCTGCTTGAGCTTTTGTTGACATGCTTTTCATGAGAACACTTCTGGCAAAGAAGCTCCCAATCAGCAAGGGTTGAGCTGCCATCATGACGAGTGCTAACCGCCATGTCAGCACAAGTCCTAGTCCATAAGCAAAAGTAGCCCCAAAGATTGCTTGAGCTAATAGGGACAGCCTGTCCCCTACAAGGGAGCGGACCATGTTTGCTTCATTAGAAAGTCGTGCTGAGACAGCTGCACTGGTATTGTCATCCTGATCAAACCAGCCTACCTCAAAGCTCATCAATTTTTCCAGCAATTTTTCCCTAACTCGCCTGGTCAATTTTTCTCCCATGATAGCAAAACTGTAATGCTGGAGGACATTAGTAAAGAAGTTGAAGATTCCAAGGCCTACAAATACGTACGAGTAGACTCTTGCATGAGAGGTGATGGAGGATTTATCAGCCCGAAAATAAACTGATATCACGCCACCCACACAGTAAGCATTCACCGGTTGAACAGCCCCAGAACCAATAGCTCCAAGGCAACCAAGCAATGCTCTTCCCCATTCAGGTGCGTTCATTTTTAATAAACGTATTGTTGATGGTTTTGGATGGACTAGTTGTGGTGTGTCTTCATCATCACTGTCAAATGCAGGATCATATTGGATCGAGTACGGAGAAGCATACACGCTCCTGGAAAATGCTGGACTGAAAGGGTATAGAACTGGGGTGTTTGCTCCACTTGTTCTTCCACTCCTTGGACTTGGTGGTACACTCCTCTTTGCTGATTTCTTCCATCAGCTCTAACATTCACATCATTCTCAGTTCCAATCGTTGCTGTTTGTTGTTGTAGCTGCACCATTTTGAAGTATTCCCCGCCTTCTTCACCGTTGTTTTGCATAAGTTCCTCGTGTATACCGGATTCAACCACTTTTCCTGACCGTAGAACCACTATGAGATCGGCTCTTCTAATAGTGGAAAGGCGATGAGCTATGACAATTGCCGTCCTTCCTCGAGATGCTTGATCAATTGCTTTTTGCACCGTTCTTTCTGACTCCGTGTCTAATGCACTTGTTGCTTCATCAAGCAATAAAATTTTCGGATCCCTGAGTAAAGCCCTGGCTATGGCTATTCTTTGTTTTTGTCCTCCAGATAATTGAACTCCAAATTGTCCAACCTGAAAAGAGTCAAAAAAAAAAAATAGAACAAAATATTGATTACAAAAAGTTCGTATGGTTTCGGCTCCAGTCAGCATCTCGAGGCCGGAGGCCCCCATACCCTTTGAGCATTTGCATGGGTACTTACAGATTACCTACTAACACAGTCCCACTGCTGGTAGTAGGAATCAAACCCACAGCCTTATGAAGGAAGTGACTTGAGCTTACCAGTTAAACCAAATACATTCTTAGAGGGTCTTTGTTTTTGCTGTGGAATTTATTTACCAACAAACTAGAAACTCTTTGCGAGGAAGGTAGAGTTGGCTTATTACCTGAGTGTTGTAGGCATCTGGTAATTTCGAAATGAAATCGTGTGCGTTTGCTGCTTTGGCTGCGATTTCTACCTCTTCCATAGACGCCCCTTCCTTTCCAAAGAGAATATTCTCTTGAATAGATGTTGCAAAGAGGACAGGTTCTTGATTTACCAAGCCCATTTGAGATCTTAACCATTTCAGATGAAGCTTCTTTATCTTGTGTCCATCTAAAGTAATATCACCTTCAACAGGGTCATAAAATCTTTGAAGCAAAGCTACAATGGTGGACTTGCCAGAACCACTACCCCCAACTAGTCCTACTGTATTGCCTGCTGGGAACTTAAGATCAAGTCCTTGCAGAATAGGTGTATCTGCCCTTGACGGGTAGCTGAAATACACTCCTTTAAATTCGATTTCCCCTCTTACATGCGACAAAGCTTTTCCCTTTCTCTCTTCAGTGTCAATTGCTGGTTCCCTGTCAATCATCTCCGTCATCCGAACCGCTGCTGCTTTTGCCTCTGCTATGGCTGTTAGATTCGGTAGAGCTGTCAATATATTCCTGTTGGATTTAAGAAAGATTAGAAAGGGATTAGAAATAGATGATAAGATTAGAAATTTGGATTAATTTTTTACTTACAGTCCACCCATGAGAACGTTGAATCCTGCAACGAAGACATCTCCACCTTTCTCTCCTTTTTTGCTAACTAGAAGCGATCCGATCCAAGCCTGAAAAGCCCAGCTAAAATAGATAACTCCCATACTTCCCAACATCAATCCTCTTGCAAGGCCTTGTTTTATTCCAAGTTCCATAGTTTTTTCGAGTGCATCACTGAATTTCTGAAGTGTTCGACGCTCAGCAACATATGAATACACTGTTCTTATGGATGAAATTGCTTGTTGTGCAATGCTACCAGCAATGGCATATGATTCCATGACTTGCATGGCAGCAGTCATCATTAAGGTCCCGAACCCGAGCGCAGGGACAATGAACATCAAGGTGAATGGTATTGCAGCCAATGTCAGCCTCCATGATAAGATGAAGGAAAATATAAAGCAGAAGAGGAAGGATGACATGTAAGCCAGGCAATCAGGTATCTGCACAGCATTTGATGGTAAAAGCGATTTCTCAGAGTCGAGTCAATTATGAAACGGTGGTTAATCAAACGGGATCTCGACACTTTTAGTCCCTCATGTTTTAAGTTTGTTTCAAAAATAACCCTAATGTTTTTGAACGACACTTTTTGGTCCCCTAAATTTGTATTTTGTTTCAATTTTAGGACAATTACCCAATTAGTCATCTAAGTTAACGTCGACTAAATGTTGAATCCGACCTGGCAACCACGCAGATTTCATTTCCGTCTGAAATCGACATTCCCCTGTCGGATTCAACGTTTAGTCGACGTTAACTTAGATGACTAATTGGGTAATTGTCCTAAAATTGAAACAAAATACAAACTTAGGGGGACCAAAAGTGTCATTCAAAAACATAAGGGTCATTTTTGAAACAAAACTAAAACATGAGGGACCAAAAGTGTTAAAATCCCTTATTCAAACAGTCAGGAGGTAGTGCATATATATATGTATATACCTTCTCACCTATGGTGACTTGGATTGTGCTGGAATCAGCTGAAATAGTTGAAACCACCTGGTAAGTTGTGGAAGAATCAGCTGCTTGTGTGTCGAAGAATCCAACATCTTGTCTAAGTACAGATCTTAGGTACTCGAGTCTCATCCGTGAAGTCTGTCTTTCTGCTGTCCTTGCCCAACATAACCCTTCTGTAGAATTATTACACACAGAAGACGAAACTTATTTCAGAAAAAGTGATACGATTGAAAATTTGAAATCACGAGACTTAAAAAGCATATATGCATACCGACAAAGCCCGAGAGTCCAACTCCAATAGCAACTAAGAGTAGCCTGATTGCATACTGTAAGATACAAAAGGTCATTATCCTAGCCTAGGCTACAAAAACTAGAAGAATAACATGAGGTTTTACAGTGAATTTACCGTGTTAACTAAATGAATCGAGAGTGCATCAGGTTTTATGTAGTCATTGATCACAGTGCTTAAGATATACATACTCAACGGAATCTGCAATCCATCACCCATGCTACCTAGAGCACCGAATGTCATCAACAGTTTGTCTACTCCATCAGCATACCGGAACAGTCCATTATTGTTGTTGTTGTTGTTGTTGCTTGCCATTTCTAATACGTACGTCGTACACCCCTTTCAAGAGGGTGGGTTTGAACACAAGTTCTTTCCTCTATGGTAATGAAATTGCTATAGTTTCTAATCTATATATGTTCATGTATTCTTTTCTTTTCTTTTTTTTTTTTTTTTGCAGGCCCTCGGTTATCATCGTGACATTTGTAAGCTAACGATTTTTATTGCAGGCCCTTGTTTCTTGCATTGTTGTTTATGATTCGTGTCCAAAATACAATGTTGTCATGACTAGCCGGCAGCCTGCATCTGCATGGGGGATCTCAATCTTCACATTTACGTAGTTCCAGATGCTATTATTTCACTCTTTTCCTTCTACTTGTGAATTGTGACAGTTTCCAATACACTGTTTTTATTTATTTATTTTTATTTTTATATATATTTTAGAAATGATATTACCATATGAATTGAATGGTTAACTAAAATTTCATATACTTACAAAGGTTGTTCCAAGGGTATTCAGCAATATGAGATTAATTATTAGTTTATTATTCAGTTAATTTCAAAGTGGAATATATATATATATATATATATATATATATATATATATATATATATATATATATATATATGCCAGCAAATTATCTTTAATTATCATCGAAATCGATCTGGAAAGGTTGTCATTGTCGATATGCGATTTTTATGATGACAGGTCCAGTTCAGAATATTATATTTTCCCTTAGTGTTAATATGCCTAATTTTGGTATTATTAGTAGGTAGAATTAGAAGCTTTTATCGCTCCAGATTCTGTTATAGCGTTTATCGCTCCACTATTTTGTACATGTAAATAGAATCGAGTGATTTTACCCGAAAAAATCTCGGTGAAGCGCGAAATAAATTTGAAAGCGCGGTAGAGAAGCGTCAATAGTGTTTTGCGTTTTTTACTTATAAAAACGCGTCAATTTTCGGATCTCAATGGGGGCCGTATAACCCCCTTTAAAGAGATGGGTCCGTCCCTGAATAGAATCAAATCATTATACAAAAATTATATAACGAAAATAGGATACATATATAGTATGCTCATTATGTTAAAGTAATGTTTCAAAATCCTCTACGTCATACAAGCATTAGCCATAACAGTGTTGGACAAAGTGGCCATTAACGTTGGCTTAGTGGTATGTGAACGGCCTAGTGGTAAAGGGCTTGAGGCTACTAAAATTGGGCCAATTTGAAGTTTGGCCGATGTCAACTCAGTAAATGGAGGATTTCTTTCGATCTTTTAGAATAATAATGTTCAATGCCACTGGTGAGAACACTAGATTACCTGATTAACCTCTTCACTCATACTGTGGGACAGGAGAGTGAGCTATTTTGATTAGGGTTTAACCCTTTTGTTTTTTATAGTTAATGGCCATGAGTGAATAGTAGGGGTTATAAGTGAGATTAAGTGGTCTTAGTCGTGGGAGTTATATTTCCCCCTTATATAAGCCCCTATTTGGTAGAGATTGAAAGATACAAGAGGTCTGAGCAATATAAGTAGCTAGAGCTCGCATGTGTTGAAGAGACGGTCGGAACACCGAAAGTGTTTCGTCGTCTGTTCAAAGTTTGAAATGTCACTACATCGAACATGTAAATCGTTGTATCCTGAAAGATAATTGCTACCACCGTGACAACTATACCGGAGCATATTGTTTTAATCGCATTCGTCTCGGTTTGAGCTTTTAAACTTTGCACCCATAATACATACTCCCTCCGTCTCATTTTAATAGTCTTATTTGACTATTCACACGATTAAAAAAAGTGTAATAAATGATCTGAATCTCATTAAATGATCTAATATTTTTTACATTTATGTTTTTCAGTAATACTTTGTCATAAATGTAAACATATTAGATCATTTAATAAAATTCAAAACATTACTTACACTACTTTTTCTAATCGTGTGAAAAGTCAAACAGGACTATTAAAATAGGACGGAGGGAGTATATGTTTGACATGAAACGCCAGAAATGGATATAAATTTTGAAATATCATATTTTTTTAAACAAATTTTAACAACTCTAAAAGAAATTATACACTACCCCCCAAAAAACTAAGAAACATTATCCATGAACATTTATCAAGGATGAAGATCTCCATGGAAGGAACATTTCAGATAAACTTCAATATGCTCCCATTCATAAACAAAATACCACAAGTTCAACACATTCAAGCTTGAGAGAGATGAAAAAAAAGAAGAGAGAAATAGAAAAGAAAAAACAGATTGACTACAAAATTTCTTGGGACATATCAAATTCCAGTTTCCAACAATAATAATAAACCCCTCTTGTACTAGTGCTTCTTCTTGCTTTGGCCTTTACCATGCCTTCTCTTACCCATCTTAAACTTCTTTTTCAGTTTCTTGCCTATTCCACCAACAGGTTTCAGGGCTTTCATGTAATCATCAGCCATCTCTACATCTGCTTTTACCAGTAGCAACAAAACGATTATAATCAAAGTAGAAGAGAGAACGCAAAATTTAGCAAGGGACCACCTGACCCCACATACAGTAGATTATCACAATCGACTTCTTGGAAGTCGATTTTTAATGTGATGCCGTGGTAAATGTGTGGTGTCAACAGTAAGTTTGGTGTGATGTGATGCATCTAAATATACACCCTTCAGAAAATGAGCATAATATTATCATTATATCGGAAGCCCTTAACCAAATGGATTATATTGAGGCCATCAGGCTAGGCGGGTCTCAGATCCTAATACCACAAATGTGGCGATGCAATGCTATAAATACTAAGTTGATCATGAAACATAATCCTCATAACAAAATGAAAGAAAGAAAAAATACAGATGAAGAATAATCAAATCATACTTGCAAAGCAACACTATTTGGACAAAATCTGATGACTCAATGAAACTCTCACGCTATGAGCTCTTAATTTAGTGAAAGCGTTGTATTTCAGTTCTCAGTTATGCCTTTTCTTTTATGATTAAACCACAAAATTAAAACATTTCTTAGAAGGTGATGAATAGATCATCAGAAAATGAACGATTGCTGAAAACAATAATGGCATACAAGCAAAGATTTGCAGAAGGCAGTAAAGAACCCAAGATCACGAAAAATAAGCAATAAGTATGAAAGTTAGCAGATGACAAAACTGCTTCCAAGTGGTTATAGATTTCCATCTAAATCAGCCAAGTTTACAGCCTCAACACTAAGTAATTAAACCTACAACAAAAATGTTTAACATGAAGAATGAATGCTGGAAGTATCAGACAATAAAAGGAGTCAAAAGGCTTAGTAAGACAAAATTCTCATGGAGTAAGGCTATCAAAAGTAGTATATGATTCTTTTATAAACCTGATAGATCATTGTTTAAAGACTTCATAGTGACTGTGTTCATTAGTACCCAATTTCACTGTTCCACCTTCAATACATATTCACTGGTCATGGTTAGAGGCTAAAATTTCACAGAAATTCTCTTAGCCCTATGGCATACTCTTTTATACTGAGGAAAAATTAGTGTTATACACCTTCCACCTGACATCAACAGCACGATTGACTCACATCTTGAAAAAGGTGCGACGATCTAGGGGGTTCTCCAAATAATTTCATGCTAACATGCACATAACATGCCACAAATCTAGTGAGATGTGATGGATATTAATTGTTGGAACATTCAGAAACACATGAAAGAAAAATGTCATGGGTCTGTTCAAATCCACGTGAAGGGGAGCTTCGATGCAGCAAATTCGATCTGCACATACAGTCTCGTTTCTACAAATACAACTTAAGGTTGTGTAAAATAGGCTTAAATGTCCCAGCCCTTTCCTAGACCCTGCATTTGCAAGATGTATTAGGCCATCCTTTATCAGATTAATTCCCATCTTTGATGTATTAAGATAGTTCAACTCATATGCGAAGCCTGTACAATGCGCTTTTGAAACTTCCTCCACAGTCGAATAATTTTCAAGTTCTCTCCCTCTTTATGACTACTAATAAGCTTAAGCAGAAGGTATATACGTCTTAGACAGATTACGGGAAAAAAGAAAAGAAAAAAGTACTTGGCCAACATTTCTTTGTTTGCGAAAATACTGACATACAATACTAAAACTGATACGATGTGTTACTTCTTCAAAGGGATTCAGGCTTGTACAAATGGAAGCATAGTTGTCAAAGTGCAAGTGACGCCCAGACGACAAGTCCAAGCGCCTAGGAACAAAAATGCGACATAATCATCTCACAACTGACTGAGAAACACATACTTATCCAGCAAAAAATTTATTACAACTTCACTTTTTCACCTTATGTTAAAAAAAGGCTGTGTAATAGGCTTAAACGGTCACAATTGATTAGGTGTTAGCTCCTAATGTGCTTTTCCATTTTATGAAATATTTTTCTTTACAGAAGGAACAATATGAAAGTGAACCAAGAAGGTTAAAAAAAAAAAACAATGGGCACACAATAATATCGTGAAAAATCAAAGAGAAAAAGAAAAACACCATACCCATATCGCTTCCACGGATCTGAGAAGTCTCCATAGCTGAGGCTGAGGCGGTGGAATCGTTAACTTTGACGGAACTTTAGGGGCATTGAGAGCATCTTGTAAGGCGGCAAGCTTAGCGTCCTCTTTCTTCTGGAAAAGGGGCTCTTTTTCCACAATCTCTCTTCTAATTGCCCTAAGCCTCTTCTCCCTTTTTGATCTGATTGATTTCCCCATTACTACTTCGCTCTAATTCACTGCACCTCCCTCTTTTGAAAAGATTCCAGCTTCTGTGATTCTGCAACTATAATGTAATAAACCAACTGTAAATGCCTTCGAATATTCGTTCTATGGTTGGACAGTGGACTTTGAAGGTGGGTACTTCGTTTAGGGCTTTGAAGGTTGAGGGGTTTGATAAATTCAGGATTCTTTTTTCTTCCCAAACCCGTAGTCGACAAGAGTCGGGACCCGACGAGTGGGATACCCGAATGTTCAGGATCCCGTAAGGTCGGGAAAGGATATCCCGATAGATATAATCTTAAAATTTCCATGTTTGTATAGAAAAAAAATTCCATGTCGAGAAAATTGGGCAAAAAATAATGATTCAGCCAGGAAGTATATCTCAACATATGATGTAGAGAAAAATGGAATAAAGCACTTATCTACCTGATGCTAGGAAAACAAAAGCAGGATCTGATGCACAGAAATCTGGACTCAACTTAGCAGACAAGACTCAGAAAATCAAGACAATTAACCTAAACAAGAGAGAATAGGCAAGCAAGCAAGCACTTGAACAGAAACTCAAGTAACCAGACTATTAGCAGAGATACAGACATGGACATACATCATATGATGAGATATACATAATACATGTGTATGTCATTCCATGTATCATTAACAGTGAGATTAGCCAACAAAAAGGAAAGATGAAACAAAGACATATGTTTCCCAAAAAGGCCATACTGCCCCTTGACTCTTGGGAATGCATCTGTATGTCATTCCATGTACAATTTATAAGTATCTAAAGCCTTATCATGTAAGATGGATAATCATAAGAAGAAGATACAAGGTATATGCCTATGTTTCCAATATATAATCTCATCAAAATTGTACAAGACAAGAATTTAAAAAAAAAAAGGACTACAGCAGATAAATGGGTTACAATGTCAGATAGTATATCAGATCATCTGGGAACGGAAATAGGATATAACTACAGCAGATAAGCGAGTGCCTGCTTCTGATTCCATTTGTGGCCTCAGTGAAGAAGTTATAATCTAGTTTAGTATCAACATCAACCAGACCTTCCTAAGACCTTAACCACCATTGACATTGAAGTCAAGCATGCGTTTGATTGTTTCAATAACAGTAAGAAAAAGCTAGACAGACCAATAGGCTCAGTTCTTGATTAAGATATTATTTCTACCTGGTTGCAGAATGAAGAACAACGAGCTTGAAGAGCGAGAACGGATGATTCGCTGGTTGATCTGTGAAAGAGAATGACGACGACGAGGAGCTTGCAGAAGGAGAACGGATGATTTGCGTGTTTGGTGGTGGAAGGTGTCTGGAGCTGCGGCTGTGGTTGTGGAAAGTGTAAATGTCTTAAAATAAGATGCTTAAACCCTATCTTTGTACTAGCCGATGAAATCACTAAAAAGAAAACAGGATTTTTATATATAAATAATAATAAAAATTGGGTTGGGTTTAAGATGATTATCTTTTCACACAAACGTTGCTTTTACATTTATCAAGAGTTGAGGTGAAACTTGCTTGGATATTCCACACGCCGCCATTCCGACCGTAAATGAAATCGAAAATATATACTATTCTCGCCAATTTATTAATTAATTCATTGTAATATTCATTCTCGACCACCTTGAGTGATAATACGATCATTATAATGATTTTATTCTAGTTAGAATTTTGAATATTTTACATAATCAATACCGGTCGAAAGACATTCGACTAAAATTGAAAGACAAAACTTTAAATATTCATTCAAAATTCACTCGAGAATCAATAATAGTGGTTTTTAATATTGTTGTTGTTATCCTCGACTCCAATTCTAGTCCGAATGCGTAGAGTATTCGGAACGATATTGGTCGAATGATGCTCGACTATGTATGAGTTTGGAAAACTTCAAACATTCTACCTAAAATATGGTCGAAATCAACCAAAGTGACTCACCACGTATATTCTCACCATATTTCAAGATGGATATCGTGTGTCATATTCACCAAACTTTGGTCGAATGAACGCCACAGTAAAATAAAAATAATAAGGGCGAAAATTGGAAAAAAATTATGTGTGGAAGATAAAAATTTGTGTGAAAAGATATTCCCTTAAGATTCATACCCGATATATATCACCAACTTAATCGGGTTTGGAAAAACCCGATAATTCAAGTCGAGTGAGAAGCGGGGAAAAATTCGGGACGGGTCGAGTTTGAAAAGAAATATTAATCACAGTACTTATTATGACTAATAATTAATAAAAAAATATGTAACCTTGACCTCTATCTTTCACCTAACAACAAACAACGGTAAAATAGAAAATCTAATTTTCTTTCTATCTGACAGACAAAAAAGAGGTACGAAGTCCTTTGTTCTATAAATTGGCATACATCTCATTTTAGTTAATTGGGAATTCCATGTTAATTGGGAATTCCATGTTTGCTCGCTATCACCGTCACCTCTAAACCCGCCATGTCCTCCCGACAAATCCAAATCGCACTGACCATGAATGAAATGATTTTTGATCGAGCTTTGAGAAGGCACTTTATGTAAAAGCATCGAAAGGCGTAGTCGCCTTCCGCAAAACTTTCTTTAAGTGAAAAATACTTATACTTCATTCTCCTTTTCTCCAATTTCGCTTTGTTTTTCTTTGATATTTTGCATTCAAAGTCGCTGACTTTTCACGGTTCATAATATGTCGTTGACAATGCTCCTGCTTATGTATTTTAAAGAAGGATGAAGCTATTGAGCATTGAAATTGTGCAACAGAGATCAATAAACAAAGTTACCCTTATATCGACCCGGCATTAATGATTATGTATGCAGCGACAAACTACATGATCGGCGTAAATTGAAGATGAAACGATTCTTTTTCCGTCATTCTTCGATTTAGGCTTGCCAGCCGGATTGAATGGAACAAAGATTCACACGTAATCAAGTCTCGAATACTTCTTCATCGTTGTTGTTGTTGTTGTTGCAATTATGAAGATGTCCGTGTATTTCACCGAATGATTGGACTTTTTTTCTTGGGGTGTCATCGTGATGACACAAGTTTTTTGAGGTGTTACTGTGAGGATTGAGGGTGTCACTATGAGCACACTAGTTTTTTAGGATGTCACTGTGACTAAAGATGTTACTGTAAATACACAAATTTTTTAGGGTGTTACTGTGAGGACCGAGTGTGTCCCTGTGAGGATTTGAGGGTGTCACTGTGATAATAATGTGTTACTACAAAATTATAAGGTGTTACTGTAAAGAGCCACTGAAATACATAATGTGTCACTATGATGGTGTTATTGTGTATTGGTAATAGAAGGTGTTATTGTGAAAATAATATGTCGCTGCAAAATTATAAGGTGTTACTGCAAAGAGTCGCTGAAATACATAATGTGTCAATGTGAGGGTGTTATTGTGTATTGTTAATAAAAAAATGCTTTTGTGAGGGTGTTACTGTATACTCAATGTGTTATTGTCATTGTGTATTATTAATAAAAGGTGTTACTGTGAGGGTGTTACTTTATATTTAAGGTGTTACTGTCAGTATATATTGTAAATAAAAGGTGTTACCGTGAGGTGTTACCTTAAAATTATAATGTGTTACCGCAAACAGTCACTAAAATACATAATATGTCAGTGTGAGGGTGTGATTGTGTATTGTTAATAAAATGAGTTCTTCGTGGAGGAGTTATCACGAGAATAAGATGTTACTATGAGGTGTCACTGTGAGGACAATAGTTTTTTAGGGTTTCACTGTGAGAATTGAGAGTCTAATTGTGAGGACAATAGTTTTCTAGGTGTCACCGCTTGATCAATGCCATTCTCAGAAATACACAATTTTTGGGTGTTATTGTAAGGATTGAGGGTGTCACTGTGAGGATTTGAGAGTGATACTGTGAGAATATGTTGTTGTTGCAAAGATTCGTTGAAATACATAATGTAATTACAACTTCTATCGTTAAAGCTTAATGAATTCGTTTGCCTTAAAAAAAGTACATGTTACCGCAACTTATTTACCAAATCATTTTTATATAACATTAAATTTAAATTATTCATGCTGAAAATGCACAACGCTCCTAAAAAAAAAAATACACAACGCATATACTGAAGTTGAATGTATTTAAAGGTGTGTTTGCTAGTAGCCTATATTGCACATACACTTTACTGACGTGGATCACGATTACTTATTACCCATTACCGACAACCTTATACCTTATTACTGATACTGCTAATTCCAAAATTTAAAGACACGACACGCCGCCCACATATCGTTATATATATATATATATATATATATATATATATATATATATATATATATATATGATGTAAATAAAATTCAATTTATCAACAAAAATCGTAAAAATCTAAAAATTAGAAAATAAGATAGGTAATACGTAAACTTTATTAATATCTAAAATATATATTCTGATACGCTTTATACGTTAAAAAAAATTATGATTGACTTTCAAAATACTGAAGTTGTAAAAATGATTGTTTATCAATAAGAAACATATATAAACTTAATATGGAATACTATTTATTAAATTATTATAGAAACAGAATCATGTATTTTAACGTTTCCAATTCTGAAAAAACTTAAATAAAGAAGAAGAAAAACAAAATTTAAAAATTAGGTTCGTGATTATTGGTGTTGGTGTTAGAGTGTAGACAACACGTTGGATATTAAAATTTTAAATAATATTATTTTAATCACCGACACGCCGTCGGACACACGTCGGAGCGCGTGTCGGTCGCGTGTTGTGACGGAAATGCTGTCGAGACACGACGCACGACGTCCATATTGAAGTGTCGGATCTGATCATATATTAAGTGAGACTTGTAATTGTACAAAGTCACCATTCATGCTCACAAACGGCCAGATAATCCACATGAAAGTTATTATTTGTATCACACCAAATTCACTATACACTATATTTATCATTCATTACATTAAATTGATTTTGAAAGTCGATTCTTAACTAATTCGATAATGGATCTTCCCGAAAGTTTCTTTGACTTCGAATCAATTTTAAGATGTTGATTCAGTATGGTTTATGAAAGTCATTTTTGAATCTACAAACCCACTTTTAAAAAGTTGATTCAATATAATGTATAAAAGATATGATATATCAATAAAATCGTTTCAATATTTTATTTTATTTTTGAGTGCTTTCAATATAAATATACCCTTTCAAAATATATGTATACCAAAACATAAACACAATTCATCATAAATTAAAAGTTGAGCTTATTTGCGACACCCTTTACTATCGCGATCCATTTTTCGGTTATTTTTCAGGTGGAAAAACATCGCCAATATCGGTGCTCATTGTTAACACCAACGCCAATGATTAATCGACACTAACGCCAGTGCTCAAATGCTTAATACCAAGAGAAAGTAGTGGATCGACGCTTTCTAAAATGTAACACTTTTATAAAGGGTGATGTTAGTGCCACTCCATGCTCTCGTTGAACACTAAATGACATCGACATTCCCTTTATAAAAATCACCGGATACCAAGTAATTTTTATGGTGCCGAAAGTGTTAGGAGTGCAATAAAAATAAATAAAGGTGTGTCGATAGAAACCCCAATTAAAAATGCAAATGTTTCAAAATGAGAAGAAAATGGTATGGGCAAATCCATGTCAGAAGAAGTACAATAGTAATTAATTACCCAAACAGCTCTTAATTAATGTTCCCACATCGTTAATTAGCGAAGTTCGAGGCAAGTAAACAAGCAGCTCGAATACCATTCTCCATCGCCGAGCTGAGTAGCTTCAGCTTGTAACCAAGCGGGGCATTAGGGTGGTGGAACAGTGGTTCAACTCTCCCGGGTAGGGAAAAGGCGGCGATTTCTGGTCTGCCCGTTCCAAGCATGGAGTTGGGCGGTGATGTCCGGGCGAAGGCTTGGGCGGCGCCGCCTCTGGAGTGCTGGGTTCTGCGTCAGGCTGGCTTCACAGAGCAGCGAAAACCTGCCGTTCATTGCAGTGGGAGGATTACGGACCGGTGTCTCCTTTGCCCACTAATACCCGGTGGGTCGTCCCACCTGAACCACCATCTTTTATCAGCTTTTACAATTCTGGCATTGTTGCCTGTGAGTTTGGACCGTTAACTTACTTATCGTTTTATATGTTGTTTTTGCTCATTCGGTTGTTTTTCATATTTGAATGAGCAGTTGTTGAACATTTGCAATAGACATTTGATTGCTGATAGAGTTTCAACCCCCCTCCAATGATTCTTTGCATATCCCATGCTTTTTGGCTTCAGCCTAATAAAGCTACAATGCGTCTAAAGAACCCATTTTTACTTATTGTGGAATTCATTTCTCTTAGCACATTAATTCGGACGTCTGCTCGTTAATCTCGGAACTTTGGTGGATTGTAAACCGGTCGTTAGTTTATCTGGTGCTTCTCACGTGTTTCTGAGTAGCATATTGGTTTTCTAGAAGTTTTCAGCCAGTCTATAGTCCCCTTTCTTCCAATCATAAAGTTGTTATGTTTTCAAACGATTGTGTTTTGGTGGTCGATCTCAAACTTCATTGCTTCGTGTGGCAGTGGGCGTGAGTATAATAAGAAAAGGGTGCCTCTGTTTTCCATCATATACATGTAGTATTGAAGGTTCATAGTATGTCTGATCTGTAGAAGTATGTTTCGGTTTACCATGTGATTGAATAAAGATATATAGGACACATAAGTTTGAAAGAGACTGGCATTTGAACAAGCTACATGGTTTTGATTGATTCTTCAGGGCTTGAAACTCCTGACAGTGAATTTGGTTGTACTTCATATTTGGTACTTGTTGTTTTGGGTATTCTTCGTTGCAACCATTCGGGTCTGGTAGCTACCGCTATACTAATCCGAAATAGGTGTTATATATTGATGTGGAAGGATCTTGAGATTTTCAATGGCGATGCATTAAAAAGGGGATCATTTCTGTGTTTTTAAGCAGAGTTTCGTGGAATGCATCACCGGGTATTGGATCCCTAAGAAAAATAGGATAGGCAAAGTCATGCGATTTTCTATTAAGCGGCACAGCTGATAAACTTTCTTTATTTTGCATATTCTGATGCCTTTCCAATTGATATGTTCCGGTTTAGAATCGAACCTGGCTCCAAAATACTATGAGTTTTCCATGCTTCATCTTTTGAGTTCCTGTGCACATGTTATTGTTCTTGAGTCTATGCTATCTATGATCCATCTCAAGTGAAGTTGATGCTAAAAATGCATGCACTTGATTGTGCTCATTATGTTGCCTGTGAGTTTGGACCGTTAACTTGCTTATCGTAACTTTCTTATTTTTCTTTTTCTTTCTCCATTGTTGCCTGTGAGTTTGGACCGTTAACTTGCTTATCGTGAATTTGCTTATCGCTTTATATGTTTCTTTGCTCATTAGGTCGTTTTTCATGAATGAGCAGTGGTTGAACATTTGCAATAGACATTTGATTGCTGATTGCTTTTGGCTTCAGCCTAATAAAGCTACAATGCTTCTAAAGAACCCATTTTTACTTATTGTGGAATTCATTTCTCTTAGTACATTAATTCGACGCCTGCTCGTTAATCTCGGAACTTTGGTGGATTGGAAACCGGTTGTTAGTTTCTCTGGTGCTTCTCACGTGTTTCTGAGTAGTATATTGGTTTTCTAGAAGTTTTCAGCCAATCATAAAGTTGTTATGTTTTCAAACGATTGTGTTTTGGTGGTCGATGTCAAACTTCATTGCTTCGCGTGGCAGTGGGCGTGAGTATAATAAGAAAAGGGTGCCTCTGTTTTCCATCATATACATGTAGTATTGAAGGTTGTTAGTATTTGATCTGTACAAGTATGTGTCTGGTTTACCATGTGATTGAATATAGGTGTATAGGACACATAAGTTTGAAAGAGACTGAGCATTTGAACAAGCTATATGGTTTTGCTGATTCTTCATACTTGGTACTTGTTGTTATGGACATAGTAGTAATCTTCTTTGGGTATTCTTCAAGGCAGCCATTCAAGGTTGGTAGCTACCGCTATACGAAATCCAAATAGGTGTTATATAAGGATGTGGAAGGATCTAGAGAATTTCAATGGCGTATGCATTATAAAGAGGATCATTTCTGTGTTTTTAAACAGAGTTATGAGGATTGTCTTTCGTGGAATGCATCACCGGTTTTGGATCCTAAGAAAATAGGATAGGCAAAGTCATGTGATTTTCTAACAAATTTAGGGGTGAGTTGGTAGGATCTTTGCAAGCCTAAAGGTAGGGGAGGACTTGGATTTTAGGGAGATATTAAAACAGTTAATATTGTTCTGCTTGCTAAATATCTCTGCAGAATATGGTCCCAACTTTCCGTAGGTGTATTGTGATAATGGATATTTAATACCAACTAACCTCTGGTACTTCTCGCATATTTCTGAGTAGCGGCGTATAGGTTTTCCAGAAATGTTACTGCATCCTATTATTCAGTCAGTCTGTGTTCGTGACAGGAACCGTGAGGGGAGTGGCAGTTTAGTACTGAAATGGGGCTAATTACGCTAGCACTTCATAGAAATCGCAATCGGAGCAGCAAGGGTCTTCCATACCTCCACAAGCAATTAATGATATTGTCAAGTTAGTAACTATTGTTTTCTGAGTCTCAAATCTGGCACCACCTGATTAAGGCTCTGATGTATACCATCATCAATCGCCGTGATTATTTACTAGACACGAACACGAACTCCGCTGCAAGACACGAACCCACATTTACTTGTGCCGCATGGAATTTGATCTTCTTTACATAGCTTAAAATCCAGATCTGGATAGCATAGCAAGTCCAAGACTCTTCTCAACATGTACATGTACATGTCCAAGACTTTTCCATCATTTCTGATCGGTAGATGTATGTGTCGGTTTACCATGTGATTGAATATAGGTGTATAGGACACATAAGTTTGAAAGAGACTGAGCATTTGAACAAGCAATATGGTTTTGCTGATTCTTTAGCGCTTGAAACTCCTGACAGTGAATGTGGTTGTACTTCATATTTGGTACTTGTTGTTTTCGGTATTCTTCGTTGCAACCATTCAGGGTCTGGTAGCTACCGCTATACTTAATCCGAAATAGGTGTTATATATGGATGTGGAAGGATGTAGAGAATTTCAATGGTGTATGCATTATAAAGGGATCATTTCTGTGGTAGAGGATCAAGTTTTTTTCCCTTCACATTCTGTGCATTCATCATAGTTGATGTGCAACGTACCTTAAGTTCGTTTCTGCCCTTTCATCTGTTGCTTCATCCTTCTCACGTTATCTCGAAGCAACCGAGCAACAAACAGGATGCTCTGATTTTCTGAATAGCAATCAGTGTTTAGGTAATTAGTAGGACTGACTATAATAGCCATTGAAATGACAGTAATTGTCATGGAAAACACCAGCAATCTCATGAGCCTTGTACATACCATAGAGGGGGTATAATCTTATACTTGCTGTTGAAATTCTTTCCTTTGCAACCTGTAATATGCTTGTTTGTTAATTTCAGCTTATAGTGTCCACCAAGTCTTCTTGTTTGTAACTTTGTCGTAAAAAGATATAGGTGGGTTATGTTGGCACCGAGCCTTTACTCTGGCCACAGGTGGTAAGTCATGGGAAATTTGTTGTAATACCACTACTTAACCTTTATTCATGGTAATACCATTTTGATTTAAATTCATTTGATTTTCGCTATTTTTTTAAATAATCATCAATAAAAAAGCCAGTAGTTAATGAATTTACATACCTCAAAAGTAGTATTTAAGGAATGGAGTGGTACCACGATTATTTTTTAGATAAGAAACGCCACCGCTATCGACATTACTTTTTCTACAAAACGCCAAATGACATCGACGCTTTTTTTTTATCGAATGTGGGCAAATTGGGTAATCGCCGGTGGTAGTGACGTTTGCAGAACGCCACCGTGATGCCGTATAATTTTGTAGCTTCTGGAAAAAAACTCAAAATATGGTGTCGGAATCGTAAATAAAAGGGTGTCAATAGAAAAGTACTGGTTTTATATGAGGAGGAAGAGGAACTCCCAAACACCGAAACCATCGAAAGAATGTATCCCTAACCTGCAGGATGTTCAAACTACTACTCCATCAATCAGTGAGCATAGAACAAGCTCCGTGATTCGACATACTTCATGACATGGATATTGAAGAACATAGCGTGAGAAAGAACCGTGACATATATAGAGAATCTCCAACAATAATTAATTCGGTTGTATCCCATGGGGAACCAAAGAATAACAAATTAAATTCTGCTAAGACCCCACGGCCAACAACAACCGTAACAAGAATTAAAAGTGGATGGACCCTAAGTCTCTATTTCTAATCGTAAAACCAAGACTTAGATAAACAACAACAAAACCAAACGGAAAGTTCAAGCATAAAGTAATGACACCATGGCGTAAAAACTTCAAGACCTCTAAGAAACCCCCTGGCTAAGAAAGTCCTCCTCAGCGACCTCTCGGGAGAGGTGGATCGACTAACTTAACCGCTGGCCCTTCATTGAACAACCCGAGGTAACAAAAATCTTAAGAGGATCACTCAAAATTTCCTCCTAAGAAGAAAGGAGAATATACGAAGACTAAGCCTCCGGATAAAGACGGTCCACCCATGGATGTTAATTTGAGCGAGGTAAATCCTCTTTGATAGTGTCATGGAAACTTCCTCCGCAAAAATCTGATTTTAATGCATTTACTAGCATGGAACTTCCGTGAGGTGAGCTCATGACTTCCTTAAATATTTGTGCCTTGTTTTGTCAAAAATTAAGCCGGATATACTTCTTATTATAAACAAGGTGTTCTAGTGAAAGAGCCAAGTTGTGTGCTTGGAAAGCTCCATACTGGGTTTTTGTAAGAAGCGCAGAGGTTATTCGGGAGGATTGTGGTGTTTCGAATGAAGAACACATTCATCTTCATATTGTTTCTTGGACCAATCAATGCTTGAATATCATGTTAAGCAAGCGACTATCTTTTAGGTTTTCTCTTATCTATGCTTCTCTTACGCCGGGCCCCGCCATAAATGAATTGTGGGACTATATTAAACTTCTTTCGGCCGTTGTTACTTATCCGTGGTGTTTGATTGGAGATATTTAACCAAGTGACTTTCCCGGAAAGACGAGAGAGCCGAGATCGTTGAGGCTTAAATGTGGATAAATTCCTGGGATGACCCAAACTTGTAGCCTAATGGAGGTTCCTTTCTAAGGACCTCGCTTCACGTGGGCTTGGAGCTATGCAAGGGGAGGAAAAAATTTATCGAGATTGATCAAAGCCTGGTGCACTACAGAGTGGATCAAGCTAACCCAAATGCTTTTGTGAACATTTATCGAGAATCCACTGACCATAATCCTATTACGCTTGTTATGGAAGAGGAAATTAAAACAAAAACCCGGGCTTTCTCTTTTCAAAGAGTGCATGGCTTGATCAATAAGATTTTGAAAATTTTATGGAGAACAAATTGGGACTATATTAGACATATGCACCACTATCACAAAGTTCAAGAAAGAGGCAAAATGACGGAACAAAGATGTTTTTGGTAATATCTTCGAGCTTAAAGAAAAATGCTTGGCTGACTTCGAGGGTATTGAAAAGAGCCTGAGCGTTATCCGCCAACTTTTCTATCCACTTCCACGATGACATCTCGATTGAACTCAACTCCATTCTTGACCAAGAGGAGATTTATCGGTACCAACGGAGTCAACTACAATGGATGGTAGAGGCTAACATAACATGCACTTTTATCACCTTGCGACTATCAAGAAACATCTCTGCCGAAAATGCTTACTCTAAAAATCCGAGTGGTGAATGGATTAACGACGAGACTCAAATCCAAAGCTTGATTCGATTTTTACCGTGTTCTATTCCAACCGGATTGTGGAGAAGAATTTGGGCTGCTACATACCAAAATTAAGGCCCTCACGACTTTAGATGTCGGGCTTATTAACCGAGAGGTCACCAAAAAGTGATGTAGTATGCGTTATTTCCGATGGGTCCTACAAAACACCGGGTCCGATGGCATTCCAAAGATTTTTCCTCAAAAGTGTTGGCCTCGGGTAAGCATGTCTATTATTGAATTTGTAGTTAATGCGTTTAAAAGTCGCCATTTCTCGAGAGAATGCAATGAAAATCTTATTTATCTTATCCTCAAAGAGCACCATCCTCGAGAACTCCCGCCCACCTCGACCGATTGCTCTTTCGAATGTGATTGTCAAGATTATTTCAAAAATTATAGCCAATAGACTGCGGCTGGTGCTTGATAAGCTTATTAGTCAATCACGGAATGCCTTCATATCGGGTAGGGGCAGCACGGGAACATCTTAATTGTACAAGAAGCCTTGCATACCATCTAGAGGAAAACGGGTCGAAAAATGATATACGATGCTAAAATAGACTTGGAAAAGGCTTAAGATCGTGAATTGGAAAATTTTGAGTCTACAATAAAAGCGGTGGTTTCTCCAAAAATTACGCAACTCATTATGTATGTTCTCTCATCCTCGACTTTTTCGATCCTATTGAACGGGAACAAGCTCGAGCCAATAACCCCCAAGAGAGGACTCGCTAACGTGACCCCTTTGCACCGCACCTCTTCGCCTTATGCGATGGAAACACTCGGTCAACTTATTGAGGAATCTGTCGGCAGAGGGAATGGAGACCTATCTCACTAAGAAAGAACGACCCTCCAATATCTCATTTATTTTTCACCGACGACCTTCTTCCTTTTTGCAGAGGCATCCGAGAATCGAGCCGTAATAATTCATGAAGTGCTGGTTGATTTTTGCTAGGCTTCAGGTCAACGTGTAATCACGGCCAAATCGAGTTTTATGGTGTCTAAAAATGTTCCATTGGCTCAGCAAAGAGCTATTGCACAAAAGATAGAAATGGTCAATACAAAAAACTTTGGCACCTATACGGAGTGTCACTAACCCAATCTCGCCAAAAGATAAAACCATATACAGAGCTTTATTTTGGAGAAATGCGAAAAATTGTGTGCGTGAGAATGAATGCTTTAACAAAGTCGGTAAGACGATTCACATCAAAAGCTTGCTCACGACTTTGTCGAACTACGAATGCAAACGACGAAACTTCCAAAACCATCACAAGTGGTATCGGGTGTGTTTGTCAACAATTTTAGAGAAGAAAATGGTAGCCGAAAGTTTCATACCGTAGATTAGAACAATTGTGCCAACCAAAGTGGTGTGGGAGGACTTGGTTTCAAGAATATTAGCGTGATGAATATAGCTTTTCCGGGGAACTTACGTGGCAACTTTTAACGGATGATTTTTCACTACGGGTCTTGATCCTCATCAACAAGTACGGAGCCCGCTCGAGAGACCGGCTCGATGCCTCCCGACTTGGTAGGTATACGCGTGGGCTAGTAAGATCATTCAGATGGCATTGCGATTCAAGATGAAGACACTGCTTGATTCAATCCGGAAAGGTAAGTACACCGCCAAAAGTGCATACAATTGGAAAATGGGTTCTCGATATCGATGATATAAATAATGTCGCCACCGTGATAGTCCCGGAAATAGCCTCATCAAGAGTAAGTGGTCCACGGTTACATCATCGGGCGACGCCAAGATTTACCCGGTCAAGGCCCGCCGAGATCACGACTTTGGGGCTAACGGCCTCAAAGCGGCCACGCAAGACACGATGGAGCAAGCAAGAGCTTCGGGTAGGCAGACAGACTGGCGACCACGCGCTACAGCGCGGATCGCCGCCTGATATTCTTTCCACTTGCAACTTAGATATTTTAATGATTACTTAGCTTATAAGTAAGAGTTAAGGATCACAGCCTTAGCACCGCCGGGCCATTAACTTGGTCATAAGTTAATCCTCCTATAAAAGAGGTCTTGTGTAACCTAAACGAGGGACTTTGGTATGTAAGAAGCAAGCTAAAACTCGCTAAAAATACACTCTCCCTCTCCCCCTATCGCCAAGAAACCTCCGGCCACCGCACTAAAATCACCAACAGATAAGCCGATATCCACTAAACATCCAATTGGGCCGCACCACCGTGATGATTTCGCAGATCATCGCTTGGCTCATATCGGAAGGTCGACCGATCTAAAATAGTCCGCTTCGCGATCATCGTAAGGTCGATCTAGAGCTCATATCGAAAAAGAGGTAATCTTACAAAAAAAGCCCTTAAATTTCTTTTGTTTCTTTCCTTATCAAAGAAATCATTCAAAAGCGGTGACCTTTTCTACCTCAAAAGCTCACACCCGAAAAGCCCCCATCAAAACAAAACCTTTAAGCAAATCATTTTCCCGGGAATAACATACACAAATAAACCCTTCTTGCCGTTTTTCCTAAAAGCCACCCCACGTAGATGGCAGGAAGTAGAGGACACTTAACACCCCAAACCCCGCAGTGTGTTACATACATGATCGACTCAGGAGAGGGCGTAGGAGAAACGCTTGACAATATCCCCGCAGAAGGAGAGGGATCGCAAAGCAGGGTCCCGCACCCAAATGACGCCGAAATATCATTTATCAAAAAGCTAAGTCAAAGGAGGCTATTGCTACTTGACGAGGCTCGCCGAGAAAGAGAAAGGTCGAGGGAGCCAAAGCGCCGACTTCGAGTGAGGACTAGTTCTCGGGAGGATCCGGAGATAGCAGAAAATGAGAGAGTATGCGAGGTATGCAAAAACCATGATCTCACCAACTCGCCTCAGGGCTGGCGGCCAGGCCCCAATGTCGATTCGACCCCGAATCCTCCCAGAATGAAATCGCCCCGCGGTCTAGATAAAGGTCGCCAGAGCCAAATTCAAGAGATCGATGTAGGTGAGAGTACACTCTTCAGTCGCAACGACCGAGGAGAGAAATTCCACAAACTTCGCCCTTCAAGATCGCGATCATCAAAAAAAAAGAGGGGCCGATAAAGGATCCGCTTTCAAAAGTTAGCGTGAGAAGGACAAGGCCTCGCCCCAAGTCGCCTCACCTTTCCCGGCGGAGAAGCACCCATTCAAAGAGATGGACACGCCGCAAGATGCGCCGCGATCATCGAGAGAAAAAGAGCCCGCCAAGAAGGATCATGAGACCATAGGGAATCGATCACGTAACGGAGCGAGCCGACACGCAAACACAATCGCGACCAAGCGCGAATTCCTATCTTGGCCGAATGTGATTTGAGGTAATGAGAAAAGAGCTCGCAGAATTAAAAGGCGAGGCCACCGAGAAAGTCGCCTCAATCTCGAATCGACGTGCTCGCCAGCGGATCATCAAACGCCGCTTCCCAAAGATGTAAAAGGTTGAATTATCCCAAGCTATAACTATTACAAAGTGAACTCATGCCCAAACGACCGCTCACCGCTGGCCTGGTGGTCGATTACCCTTGCTACACAAAATAAGTCCTCATGGTGCATCGTGATTGGTCGGTAGTACGCAGATGTAGTCGCCGCCCCTGATACGCGGATTTCCTCGCGCTCACTTGAAAGTTGGGAGGATTTATCGGAAAAGTTTGTCGAGAATTTGAATCGCCAAGGCACTAAAGAAAACCATCGAGGACCTCGTATGAAGTTCGATGATGGAGGACACGAGTCGGGAAAAGAGTATTACGAGCGATTCATCGTAATATATGATCGCACGAGAAACATCCCGGACGACGCGGTCATAACGCGCTTCTCACCGGAATCGCCAAAGGCCCGATGAAAACCGACCAACCTACGGCCCCCAAAGCGGGTCTCGCAGAGATGTTAAAGCGGCAAGAATGATTGGGGTCGGGCCGAGGCACCATCCTCGTGGAAAGCAAAACCTATGCAGAGCCACGCTCACTAAAAGCGAGGATCGCATGGATGATCGTAGTGTGGAAAAGTGGTCGAGAGGCTAATCGTGATCGCGAGGTAAAGAAACCGCATAAATTCAATGAGGATAACTTTACTCCGCTTCAACACCAAAGCATCCCAACATCATGCGAAATTGTGGAACATTTTGACAAACCTAAGCCTACGAGGCGCACCTCGATAATCGCGATAAATCCAAATATCGTGGACTATCACAAGCGACCATGGCCATATCACCGATGAATGCTTCACCCCGAGGCGCGAGATGTAAAGGTCGATCCGTGAGGGACCAAAGAAATAAATATAAGCGCTGCGAACAACGCACCAAACCATGACGCCACCATTTCTTCATCGTAGAGAGTTCAGTCATCCATGGGAATATTCTCAAGAACCATCAACTCAAATCTCGTATAAACCAAATCAATACCCGTGGCTTCAAAAGCGAGATAGTGTCGGGAGAGAATGAGAAAGGAATCATATTTACGAAAAGTGAGTCGACAACAAATAATGGGCCGCCCACGAGATACCCCTCGTTATAAAGGCAGGAGTGGAATGACAAGCACGGCGCTAATCGAGTAATGGTCGACACTGGGCCGCCGCGACATCATCTATTTCGACCGCTTAAAACAGATCGGATTCGGGAGGCCAAGTTAAAACCCTACCTGGGGTGCTCGAGGGTTTCACCAACGATATACGGTGCGGGTCAAAGGCACGATCGAACTGGAGGTAATAACTTTCGGTAATCGACCTCCTCTTACTACAACATGATTTTCGGGAATCCCAAATATGAAGAAGTTTCAAATGGTGGCATCTGCTCCCCACCAAAGGGTCAAATTCCATGCGTGGGATGAAAGCCAAGTTGCTACAAGTCGCCTCGGATCTTTCCTCTAATATATGACCAAAAATAGTGGTCGATTCTAAGCGACCCTGAGCGAGGGATTCAACATGGCTACGGACCGCATCGGGCCGCGATAAGAGAGGTCCCCGTGGGAATAAAGAGGTTGAAACGCCGCAATCCGAGACGAGCCCGATTTCACGGCCGAGGATGAACTGGTCGAGGTTATCATAAATGACTTAACACCCAAATCAAATGATAAAGATAGGGGTCGCAAACAACCCGTAAAGATAGTGGAGGACTGACGAGCTTCAAGGCAAACTTGGACGCCGCCTGGGAGGTAACCGAGCATGAGAGGTGAGTCGGAGGTCGCCTTATATAATCCAAGTGTCGATCCCAACTTCAGCCAATACAACAAAGCGGCACGCTAATTTCTACGAAAAAGAGATCGCAATAAACTCGAGGTCGAGAAACTTTTAGCAGCCGGGCATAATCAAGGAG
Source organism: Gentiana macrophylla (assembly GCA_026214975.1). NCBI lineage: Eukaryota > Viridiplantae > Streptophyta > Magnoliopsida > Gentianales > Gentianaceae > Gentiana > Gentiana macrophylla. Next base: position 79,130,566 of record CM047816.1, read on the forward strand.
CTTCAATACCCCACCCGGCCGGGCAAACGTGGGTGATGGTAAAAAGCACAATGGCAAGTGGCGGATGTGCGCCGACTTCACCGACCGGAACAAAGCTTGCCCTGCGACCCTTACGCGTCAGTCCGAATTGACAAGATGGTTGACGGATCGCAGGTTTCGAGACCCTAAGCTTTCGACGCCTATTCCGGCTATCACCAGGTCAAAATGGCCAACTAAGACAAAGGAGCCGACGCTCTTCGTACGCCGGGCGGGCTATATTACTTTACGAATGATGCCGCTTGGTCTAAAGAACGCAGTTCCACCTATCAAAGAATGGGTGAATGTAGTTTTTAGCACGCAGATAGGCAAGAACATGGAGGCTTACATTGATGACATGGTCGTGAAATCAAGTCGCCAGATCACCTGGTGGACCTTCGCTAAACCTTCGCAAATGTGAAAAATCATTCGATTTAAGCTTAAACCCCGCCAAATGTACCTTTGGGGTCCAGCAGAAAATTTCTCGGGCTTCACAAGTGAGTCAAAGGGGATTGAGGCCAACCTCAAAAATCGAGAGCGCTGATAAATACGAGCGAGCCAACTAGCATCAAGAGGTACAAAGGTGAACGGAAGAGTAATAGCCCCGAAGGTTTATCTCAAAATCCGCGGAGAAGAGCCTACCTTTCTTCAAAATCCCAGCGGGAATAAAACCTTTTCATGGATGTAGGAGTGCTCGTGATGCTTTCAACGAACTCAAGGCCTACCTCTCAAGTCCGCCATTACTTACTAGCCCCTGCAAGGTCGAGATGTGCTATTACTATACTCTAGTCGCTTCGATAGGGCGCGCGCAAAGACTTATCAAAGAAGAGGTGTACCTGCAGAGGCCTGCTTATTATGTTTCCAAGGCTTTAAGCCCCAGAGAAGTCATTATTTTAATATCACAAAGTTAGCCTACTGCATTGTCATAAATACCCGGAAATTAAGGGCTTACTTTTCATCGCATTCAATTATAGTATTAATCGACGCGCCACGCTTATACAGTCCTCCACAAGCCAGACTTATCAGTCGCTTGTTACTTTGGGCCATCGAGCTCACCGAATTCGAATACCTCCGCGATGTAACCTCGAAGGCTATCAAAGCACAAGCATTGCCGATTTTATCGTCGAAAACAAGTTTCAACGAAAATATCCAAAAGCGCATCAATACGGATAATAGCCTTGACAAAAGTACCACAAATGGGACGAGCCGGAACGGGCTAGTCATCATTGGCAACTCTCTACGCCGATGGCGCCGCTAATCTCAAAGGTTGCGGTGCGGGATCATCTTGCTAGAGCCTGGAACCTCGTAAGAAATTGAGAAGACCTTAAGGTTTAACTTCACCGCATCAAACAACCAGCGGAGTACTGGCGCCATCGCGGACTTTGAGCTTGCCAGAGCAATGAAAGTCTAAAACGTGCTTTTTCCGCGATTCACGCTGGTGGTTAATCAAGTAACGGGATCGCTTTGGCATCCACTCGCGAGATTCT